>CM041725.1:23953592-24360143 GCA_023373845.1 Nibea coibor
ATCTGGATTTAGCTACTGCCATACTCCAAGTGTGGCAGCATGACAAGGTCAAAAAGCAACAAGCTGTTCTGCGGTCAGCCAGTACACCAGGACAAATGGATGCAGTGTCCCACAACAGTGAGAGACCAGTTTATAGGAAGAAGTCTACTCAATATGTAAGTCATTCTCAGTGTCAGCCTACATCAACAAAGTCAAAACTGTGTAGGAAGTGTGGCAAAACCCCAAAGCATTCATGGATTGAATGCCAAGAAAAAGATGTTGAAAATGTCAAAAGAAAGGACACTTTGCAGCTGTGTGCAGATCAGCTCAAAGGTTAGAATCCATTGAAGAAGATGAGGTGGCAGCTGATCTGGGAGCTGTTGATCATCCACAGTCATCTAAATGGACTAAAATACTTACCATAAATGGTAATCAGCTGCACTTCAAACTGGACACAGGTGCATCTGCAACTGCTATTCCAAAATCATAATATACAAAGGACAGGTATGGCAGTCACACAGATACACGTAGGCCTCTGCTGGGCCCGGCCAACCAACTGCTGGATGTTAAAGGGCAAGTGCTTGCTGTCATTCAGAGAGGAGATAGAAAGACTGACATGGGACTCACACCGGGCACGTCCTCTGCCCAGCGTCAACTCACAACGCACACGCGAGAATCCTGAACATCCGCGAGTCCCCGCGATAAACTGTGTATAAAAGAAGCAACACCAACAAACAGCTAACTTTGCTTCTCCGACGTAGGAGAGATCATAAAAAGGATGTGTTGTGTCATAAATTATTGTGTGCTGTTCCACTTCAACAATTAGTCTCTCATTGTTCATGTTGAGACTCTTTGATTGATTGACAGCTGACCTGGTGCCACCGGTCATGACGTAATGTGGACGTGAAGCTGTGACAGGCGACATGAACTGCATTTTGTGTTTTATTTTGAAAGGGGGCGGAAGTTTATTACGCTGATTCTGTGTCGGATTTCCTGTCTGGTGCAATCTGCTCTGTTGAAATTGACGCAGTTTAGCAACGGCTCGCGTCAAAAATAGAAGTGCTACGGAAAGATAGCACTGTGGAGCGGAGAGACGCTTCTGGGACGCAGCCGGTGTGAGTTAGGCTTGAGGAAGAGGTGTTCATCGTCAAAGACCTGACCACACCTTTATTGGGCCTCCCTACAATTCGCAGACTACATATGATCCTTCAGCTCCATAGCATAGATGACGCAGAATCACTATTCTGCTCAGCCTACCCAGATGTTTTTAAAGGGCTAGGTAAACTAAAAGGTGAATATAAAGTTAAACTGAAAGAAAATGCAACCCCCTACACCTTCTCTGCCCCCACACGAGTAACTATTCCCCTTCACACCAAAGGTAAAGAGGAATTAGACCGAATGGAGGAGATGTTGGTCATAGCCCGTGTTGAGGAAGCAACGGAATGGTGCGCAGGCGTGATCTGGCAGCATTCAGACAGGGACAGGGAAAGGGAAACCGGCAACCAGTGGTGGGGTGGTTGAGTGGAGCTGAGGTGGGTTGCTGTGCACTTGTCTATACCTGCTGAATGTAACCGCTGTGAAACAATCAGGAAATAACGTTATTTCTCTGATTAATAACAGCTTTATCAAGGCATGCGCTCGCTCTCTGTTATTGTTACTCTATGTCTCTCTACCAGAGTTCTCTCTCTCTCTCTAACACACACTAATCATCAGACACAAATCAAATTAAGCTTCTTCGTGTCATTATTTTGAATTGAAAAACGCCGTCCGGTTTGCCTGTCCCTGGCTGAGCGCTGTCTTAACCCATTTGAATGAGAGCGTTATCAGAGAGAGACACATCTTACCGGTGGTGGTTGAAATACTAGTCAAGCTGGAAGGTGCCAGAGTTTTCACAAAGCTGGATGCTACATCAGGCTTCTGGCAGAGACAAGACTTGATGCTGTTGACCAGAGGGATGGTACTACTTCAAACGCCTACCCTTTGGTATATCATCAGCCCCCGAACATTTCCACAAGAGGATTTCTCAGCTGAATGATGGCATTGATGGAGACTTGTGTCATGCTGATGATGTCCTTGTCACAGGAAGGGTCCGAGCAGAGCACGACGACAGGCTGCACAGAGTCCTGCCTCCAGAGAGGCTGGACTCACCCTGATTGGATTGAAGATGATTGTTTGTTCAAAAGTAAAGTGTTTAGCAAATGGTTACATTCTTGTTTACTGAGCTGCAAAAGGGTTAGTTAGGAGATGTAATGGAGGTGGCGCATGGTAGAAAGGGGGTGATACCTAAAAGGAAAGAAGAAGAATAAAGTTGTCCCACAGCATCCTGATGCTTGTGTCCTTGAGCACTGAGTATAGAGGAACAATACACTTGATGATTACACTAAAAAAATGTGTGCATTGCACCTGTTTTGTGAGGAGTAACAACAGTAACAGCTAAATGAATTTGAAGTAAAAAATGTATGTTAAAACTTTTACAGACATTTTGATGTACTTTGTGACTTCATGAATTAATGACCTGCTTTGAACACGAGAGGGTTCACTTGACTATTGTTATAGTCTTGACAGCTGGACACCTGGAATGTTGAAACACAAATGCACCTCAACAACAAATCTAACTAACTATAAACTGTAATGGAGATATGGTAGCAATAATGATAGTAATAATATATGTATTGGACCACAGCAGCAGCCAGGATCCATGAGAACCTGCTGGATGAGCGAGCACACAAACTCCGGGTAGTTAAGAACTACTTTGTAATGTCATGTCTTTCTGTCTCAGTAAGCATGTTTGGAGCAGTGGTGGTTGGCATTGGGATTGCAGGTCGGGTGAGGATTAGAGACATGTTGACTCCACTGCCTGGCACTCCTGCAGAGAAACTCACTGTCAAAGGATTCATATCCAGGTAACACAGCATCAGCATGTCCACTCCAGATAAAAAAGCAATAACTGTCCCAGGCATAACATGGGTATGGAAAGCCAGTCAGTTCAAATATACATGACTTTAACATGTTCACAGCAAGTTGTTAACATGCATTAAGACATCATCAATGCATAAACAAAGCAGTGATTTTTCACATGGCCTTAAAACTTTGACATATTCAACACATAAAATTTTATATATATATATATATCGGAATATATTGAATGAAACTCGGAATATATTGAATGAAACTTGACTGACGTCAGACTTCACTGCCGTGCCTGCGGCCATCTTGTTTAACGAGTGGATGCTGCAGCAAGTGACAATGAGTCAGGCCGCTCGCAATCTCGTTACAGCTATATTAAGCAATGAGGAAATGATAAATACACTGGCGAATGCGTGTGAAAATCCTCCTGATACCCCTGCCCAACACCCTGCCCGTTCTTCTGACGAAGAAGTTCGCTCAATTTTTAACCGTGGCAGGCCTACAACAACAGGCCAGGCAGCTTATCGGGCCCACCTGAGCATACCATCAGGCTCACAGGAGTGTCCCACCCGTGCATAATGGCACTGCGCTCCGACGCGGCACTTCTCCGGGACTGGAGAAGCTGCTGCGTCGGAGCGCAGTGCCATTACGCACGGCCGTTCACTGTGTTTTACCTTCATTAAATCACCTGAAAACTATATCAAGCTAACCATACAGACCTACATACAGACCTCTACACACAGCAGAGTGTTCCGTTAATAGTTCTTTTTTATGAAGGAGGTGCCCTGTTACCAGGGCTCACCATAGCTGCATGAGATATAGAATATGATCTATATCATTACATGCACTCTGTTCAGAGCTCTTATAGTTTACAATAAAGCCTAGCTATTCTTACATCTTGTGTCTTGGGTCCTTCTTATATTGTACACAGGGGCTGTTGTGGGACACTCCTGTGAGGGTGAAGGCATGCTGAGGTTGGCCTGATAAACAGCTGCCTGGCCTGTTGTAGGTCTGCCACGATTATAAAGGGAGCGGACTTCTTCGTCAGAAGAACGGTATTGAGCAGGGGTATCAGGAGGATTTTAGCCCGTATATGCATTCGCCAGTGTGTTAATCATGTCCTCATTGTTTAATATTGCTGCTACGAGATTCCAAACGGACTCCATATATTCCGAGTTTCATTCAATATATTCCGAGTTTCATTCAATATAGATTCAAAGATTATTTCCTGAACGGCATGCCATAATTAATATATATATATATATATATATATATATATATATATACACACACACACACACACACACACACACACACACACACACACACACACACACACACACACACATCCTGACAGATGGTCAACAGGAGAAGCCTGGGCACTCAGGAAGCCTGGGCACTCCATATATTCTGAGTTTCATTCAATAAAGATTCAAAGATTAATTTCCTGAACGGCATGCCATAATTAATATATATATATATATATATATATATATATATATATATATATATATATATATATATATACACACACACACACACACATACACACACATCCTGACAGATGGTTTTGTCAACAGGAGAAGCCTGGGCACTCAGGATGGGGTGAGTCAGATCTCAGCAGAAGAGGTTGTGAACAGAGAAGACATTCATGTGGTGTTCATCTGCACTGAGAACGTGTTCCATGAAGACAGCATCAGGTAATATACAGGACAAACAACTTCAAAAAAAAAAAAGTCTCTTGGGCCTCTGGTCCTGGATGGCAGTAACCCACTGGCCACCGGTAGTCAGAAGATAGCCTCTATGAAAAAGGCATAGGTCACTTGTGGTCACCAGAGGTGGTACAGTGCAGTCCAGTCAGAAGTGTGAAGGACATCGTGTCTTTGATTTCACAGCTGAAGGGACAATCAGACTGGCATGCACTTAATCTCTTTGTAAAATATCTGTTCATTTTTACAGCAGCCCCCCCAATAGGGACACAGGGCTGGACAGGTCACAGTTCCACACAGGGTTGACACATCAAGATGAACTACCATTCACAGCTACAGGCAATTTTGGAGTCACTAAAACCCTGTCTGTGTCTGTCTGTGTCTGCGTGGGTTCTCTACAGGTTTTTCCCACAGCCCAAAGACAGAGACAACATGGAAATGCCATAAAACACAACCTACAGTTTCCAACTCCTATTTTGACCAAGAAATGTCTCTCCTCCTGTCTCACCAGAACTTTTCTACACGCGGGAAAACATGTCTGTGTCGAGTATCCCATGGCCATGAACTACAAGGATGCTGTGGAGCTCTGGGATTTAGCCCAGGAGAAAGGTTATACTCATTTATAACTCTTTGTAGGGGCAGCTGTGGCTAATGAAATGATCTGTGGTTCGATCCCCGGCTCCAGTCTGCATGTTTAAATGTCCTTGGTAACGATATCGAACCCCAAATTGCTCCTAAAGGCTGAATCATCTGTGTGAATGTGATTAGATCCTGAGCAGTTGGCACCTTACATGGCAGCTATTGTCATCTCTGTGTGTGTGTGTGTGTGTGTGTGTGTGTGTGTGTGTGTGTGAGAGAGAATAGAGCTGATGATGACATATCGGCGGATGTTTATTGGTAATAACATCCTTCGCTGTGAGGAAGGTTTCTGAACACTCAGTGCTCCTAAACTAAATCCTCAGATCAGCTCTGGTTTGGTGACATTTTTGCAAAACGCACAGACCAGCTAACATTTTGTGCATCTCACTGTGCATGTGTCAGGAGTGATTCTCCATGAAGAACACATTGAGTTGCTGACAGAAGAATTTAAAGCGCTGAAGAGAGAGGTAGAGGGAAAAAGCCTGCAGGATGGTACTCTTCATTTTACTGGTAAGAGACAGCAGTGTGTGTGCTGATTGACTCTTCAGTCTGAGAATCTGCCTCATGTTTTGATGATGTTTCCAGTTTATCAAAATGGTGCCAATCAGAGAGCTGGATCAGTACTAAGTCAAGTCTGATGTGGAACATTGTCCTGAGAGACAAAGGGGCAAAAAATAGAAATTTAGGTTTGGAACTCTAAAGCACTCAAAAGAGGAAATATTTATAATGTGTGTGTCCTGTAATTTGTTCAAGGTGGACCTCTGAAGCCCGGATTCGGCTTTCCATCATTCACTGGCATTGCTCGCCTCACCTGGTTGGTGGAATTGTTCGGTGAGGTGTCAGCAACTGCAGCAACTATGGAGGAGGACTCCAGTAACAACTACAGCAAGATGACTGCAAAGCTGCTAACATCTGACAATAGGTGAGAGAAGATACATGTGATCATCACTGTGATGGAATAAAAGACTAAATATATGCCAATCCTTCCCTCAGTACTGTCTGCAAGCACTTGTCTGGTCTGAGTCCACTCTACTGTTGTTAGGGACAAAGTTCTTCACAATATTCACTGGAAAATGGCCAGATTCCGAACATGTATGAAGAGCATTGTAGTATGTGGGGACGTGTTCCAGGCTTTACCCTCTCTTGGTTGTCATGACAGTTTGATCACACATGTTTGATCACACAGTGTGGAGAATGAATTACAGAGGAAGGATTTATTTAACTAACATCTGTGTCCTTCTAGACCTCTAACATGGATCGAGGAGCGGGGGCCAGGACTCCCTCGAGCCAAGAACATCAACTTTCACTTTGACTCCTGCACTATAACCCAGATGCCTCCTGCAGCCAGGGGGGCTGTGGGCATCTTCATGCAGGACATGATCAACTTCTCTGCCAAGCTGGCGGGCCAAGTGGGTCCTGAGGAGATCCAGAGAGAGAAAATTAGGATCCTGCTCTGCTTGAAACTGGCAGAGAGGATACAAGAACTCTGCCAAAGTTGATTGGGACTGTCCAGTTTTGCAAGTAATACCAAAAACTTGGTATTATTTAGTTACATATTAAACATGGTCATACAATGAGTATGGTTTCAAGATCAGTGTCACCAATTCAGTATCTGACCAAATGTGGTCACAGTTTTCCTTCATGAGTTCTAGTATTGAATGGCCAGAATAGTGTTTTGCATGATGTCAGTAAACCTTTGACCTTTTGAATTTTATCATTATTTAATCATTTTATGCTTTTAGATATTTTTATGAATTTCTGAGTAATTGGCGAAAAAAAATCTGATCAGTTGTCATTGTTTCCTTTTGACTTTTTGGACATACTGCTGCACTTTGTTATAATTGTGCCTTGAACCTTTTTACCACAGACCTGTCACAGTTGCAAAATTAAAGTATTAAAGTATTACTTAATGTTACCTTCACACTTCTGTCTGTAGGCACTGCTGTTAAGCCACAGATCAGGGCTGTGGGTCAGCAGTGTTTAATAGTGGGTGGATGAAGGTTGAAGCATCTTCTGATTAACGCTGGATGATTGATGCCTACATGCAGGTTCAGATGAAATTAAACTACTGCTTCTCACTAGAGACAGAGGTCAACCTGAAGAGCTCTGCTGCTGCTGTTGTTCTGATGTAATGTAACATGCAGTATGAAATCCATAACACTAAAATTGCATATGCATTTTTCTGTCTTTATTTTCAGAGCCTAGTCCTTCTGTTGGTATCGGTTATTTGTTCTGATTATTAAACATTGTTGGGGCTGGCAGTTATAAACACAATGTTCTCTAGAATGGAATTCAGCTTGTGAATGAAAGTGATAGAAGCTGTCGGCTTCAGAGCATCTCACATGTACATCCTGGTGACCTTCCAATGAAATCAACACCTCACCCGGCACCAGCAAACAACCAGTGCCAGTGCAGAGCCTCCTAAACCTTCCTCCTATTAATCATTAAAACAATCAGAACCAGATGTTGAAAATAAAGTCTTTTATTATCAAGTTCAAATGTGTTTCAGTCTTATTTCTTCCATAACAATCATAAATCAATGTAGCAAGATGTGAATATAAAACTTAAAAAGATGGACAGTAGAACATGTATTAGCTTACTTGAAAATTTCACAGCTTATATGACTTGACCGAACTCTCTTGCCTGAAACCTGCTGAAATCTACTGGTTGGTTGGTTGGTTGGTTGGCTGCTGGCAGTAAACGCAGCACAGCAGTTCAGTGAGGCATCAGTCATCAAGACAATTCTTTCAGACTACAAACATAATACTTCAGATCAAATAATCAGAAAGCCTTCCAGGAATCTAACTCACTAACAAAACAGCCTTAGCTGAGCTCAGAGCCACACATTAGGTGAGCAGGTAGTTTTTTCAGGCTGATGTACTTGGAACTTGATTTTGAATGCAGCATATTAAGTCCTACAAACAGTCTCTGAAAGACTTCAAATGTTTTGGACAGTTTGGGTGAATAATCTAGATTCAAGGTGTAGGTCAGGCCAAGGAGGAGGCAGCAGGCTCCGGCCATGTTATCCAGACTAGTCAGCACAGAGTTCCATCATTGATGATGCCCACTGCTGACAAATGTAGATCTTCATACTCTGTGTTTTAAGGTCCTTGTGCACTTTGTCCTCTGTGGTTCTCTAGAACAGATTCCAAAACACACATTGTGTACATGCTCTGATTTAAATAAGGACATTCAGAATGTGATGAAGTTCAAATGATGCTTCATCAATCATCAATCTGTGTTGAAGGGGATGAACCAAAACTATTCACTGTGCCTATATGTTCAGCTGTGTTACTACAGCAAAGAGAAGAACCTTTGGACCTAGTATTGATTATTTGTATTGTGGAGAGGTATTTTTCAACTCCCACAACGTGTTTCAGTTTAGTTTTCTCCCTAGAGGAGAGAGACTCATCACACCAAAGCAGCACAGAGAAGCTCCAAACTGACACAGCAGCAAGCTATCACCTGCAGATTGCTAAGATCCTAAAACTCTTCATCTTCTCCTCCTCAGCTCCACTCATTCATCTTTTTTTTTCTAAAAATCATCATCACCGTCTTGGTTTTGTTGATGTTGAGCTGTAGGTTCTCTGTGCTCCACTTCCACTCTGAACGATTGTTGATTTACTCCAAATATGAATTCTCATTATTGTTTAATATGGGTCCAATGATGGAGGTGTTGTTGCATCACAATGGGCTTTGAGTTCCACAGGGTGGTAGTTATTTAGCCTTTGACTTTGTCTCAGGCCAACATGTTCACCTGCCTTCTAAAACAGACTCACGTGATCAGTGAGTGTAAATTTTATCTTAGAGTCACGCCCCTCTTCTTCACCACTGACACATGCGGTTCCTGCAATTCTAGTCTGATGAATAAGAACTCCTTAGCAAACATCATCCCAGTCTACGCCTCTCTAGTATGAGTTAACGTCAGATATAAGCTGAGAATGACAAGAACCAATCGTATGTCTTAATGAGGACTATGTTACGAACACAACTAATCTTCATGAACTCTGTTTCTCCAGATTAATTGATTACTTGACCTTGTCAACGTTTTACCACACTGACCTTTATCAGTTCAATCAACACACCCTCATGCACTGTCCAGCAGCTCCCCCTTGAATAACTGAATAATTCCAGGAACTTTGGAATGTATCTGTCCAACTGGGAGAAAAATGTGGACTCTAAGGGAATTGTGTTGCACCTTTGGAACTCTTCATTTATCTGGAAGATGGGATTTTGTCAGTTACTTATCCAGAAGAAGACAAACAGAAGTTGTATAACTGACAGTGTATTTCCATCACCAACATTCAATCAGTTGATTTAACTGCACCTGATAGAAGAGGACAGGCCATCTCTCCATGAATTCTACCACCTGCATGGACTGATCAACCACTCCCCTTCTTTTGCAGCTGTATGTTCTGGACCTTATGTTGTTTATCTTCTTTCCATTGTTATTTGTCTTGCTGGCTGCAATGAGCTGTAAAATGTAAAGTCTCACATTCTCCGGGCTGTCATCTGTTTCACCAGTTGGATGTGGAGGGAAGGAGTTCACCTTGACTTTTCGCTGTTTCTTGATATTTTTGGCAGGTTTTCTGTCACCCTCACCCATGTTTGTGATTCATCATGTTTATCAGCAGTTCAGTGTTTCTGTGTGTGTTGAGGTTGACCCGGTAATTTCCACATTTGTTTTTTAGGATTTGCTGCCACCCGTAACACCCGCCACCCAGATAAGCAGTGTAGGAAATAATGGCTTCTGCCAGACGCTCCAAAATGTCAGATTTGACACTTGGGGTTGTCAGCAGGGTTCCATCTTTCAAAAGCTTCCTGTTGCCTTGACTCAAAGCCACCTCACTGTTATAAGAGAAGGCTGAAATGGAAAGATTGCAGGCCAGAGGTTTGGCCTCTCTGTGGGAGGGGGACTGTGAATCAGATTGTCTTGAGAATCTTGTGACGAGTGTACACCATCGACAGAAGACACATCAGAGGTGTTGGCATTGCGTTCCTGGGGCACTGTGGTCACTATTATGCCAGGTGGCACATGTACAACTTTGAGTGTGTTTTTATCCTTCAGGTCACTGGTAGAGGCAAGTGTGAAGACATCATTAAAGTCAGCATCTTTGTACTGAAGACTGATGCCTGTACTGATGGAAAAAGCTTGCTGGAACACTTTAATCAGATCTTCCACAGATGAGGGCAGGGTTAGGGTTAATCTTAGGGTTAACCTAACCCTAACACCAGGGTTAATTCAGAATGCTGCTGCACGTGTTCTGACAGGAACCAAGATCATAGATCACATCTCTCCCATTTTGGCTTCCTTGCACTGGCTACCTGTTAAATCTAGAATAGAATTTAAAATTCTTCTCCTTACATACAAAGCTCTTCATGGCCAGGCACCATCATATCTAAAAGAGCTCATAGTTCCCTACTACCCCTCTAGGCCACTGCGCTCTCAGAATGCTGGATTCCTTGTGGTTCCCATAGTTTCCAAAAGTAGACTGGGAGCCAGAGCTTTCAGCTATCAAGCTCCTCTTCTGTGGAACAAACTACCTTTCTGGGTTCGGGAGGCAGACACGGTCACCACATTCAAGACTAGACTTAAGACTTTCCTTTTTGATAGAGCTTATAGTTAGGGCTGGCTCAGGCCTTCCCTTAGTTATGCTGCCATAGGACTAGACTGCTGGATGTGTCTAGTCCAATGGAATAAATCTGGAAAATGTTTTGTTGTTACCGTACTGGAAAATTTATATTACATGATTGTTTGTTCTTTTATAACCATATGCTGCCATGTTTAATCTCAGTAATATTCTGAAAAGTTTTTTAAGTGTAAACCTGTGTGCCTTATAGTCTATTGTCACTTAGAAATCTTTCTCTCATTTATGCAAGTTGTTTGTAGTGGTAGTTGACCAATTCATTGACTCAAGTACTTTATTTGTATTGGCGAGTGCTTTCCAGAGAATTTCAGCAACATATTAGAAGATTCAGACTTTCTAAAATAAAACGGTTCATGGATTTATAAAATGAGATTTTTCATCTTTGTACTGTGATTACGCTTCCCTGCAGATTATCACGACCTCTCCTTGACTTCTGATAAATTCTTGAATTCACCTTCATAACATTCGACTGGAAATGCAATTATTTTAAATTAATTAAATAGTGCTAAAACATGTCTACATCAACAGATGCTCAGACCCGAGCAGAGATCAGTTTCCATGAACATGAGATGAGAAGAGAGCAAAAACATGAGTGTGTGTTCTGTGTGTGGCCTGTTTCAGACGCGTGCCAGAAGCGTCTCTATGCTCGGCTACGCAGGAAATCTACACAGAGCAACCTCGAGCGGGCGGAAAAAGAAAAGAGGATATGTGGATTTTCAAAATAAAATACCCCGTAAACCTCTGATTGTAGAAAGACAAAAGAGAAACTAAGTAATTATATTAAGCATATTTACAGACGTAGAAGAACATTCTCCGGGAAAATGGTCAAATGTAAGCAAGCAAACAAAGTCTGACGGGCCAAACACTTTTGAAACTCTCCCTGTGAGGTGATGTGAGCTGCTGTTGTTGTTTCCTTTATACACAGCTTATCGCGGGGACGTCAGGCAGAGGACGGAGCTGAACTGTGGTGCTTACGTCCCCGGTGTCAGTCCCCAGTCACTCGCGTGTGTGATTTGGTCGGTTTTCATCACAGTTCATCTTTTGTCTGTTTGTACTCTCTGGTCTTATTTTGAAATCTGTTGAAATCAGCAGTCAGCAGTTTACTCTTCATATTAAAGTGGAACTGACTGGACCATATTCTGAACTTCATACAAATAACTGAATTAACAAGTGTACATATAAACCTGCCATTTAAACTAGACGTAATACTCCATGATAGGCTTTGGAATCTTCCCTTTTCTGCATATACTATTAACTACAATAGCTGATAGCTTCACTGAGGTGAAATGAGGTTTGTTAGGAAGCTGAAATACAAGATCAAAAATCTTTGTACATTAATGTATGTGACACATTAAAAAAACAAAAACATGATGAGCTGATCTATTTGGCATAAAACTAAACTGCAGTCCACCTAAAAAGTGACAAATAGAATTGTGTTGTTTGAATGAAACTCTGCCTCACTGATCACCATGATCTTTAAATGAAAGTGATCTTCTGATCAGGTCTTCAGGTCAGTCTGCCTTGGTTTGTGTAACTGTGAACACAAAGCGGTGACAGAGGCCTCAGAGAGCATCCCCTTTTGTTTTTCTTTGGAAACAAAGTTCAGTCTCCAATTCATAGATTTTAAACTGTAACTAAAAAAGAAAGTTTTTATGTCTTGGTTGAACTGGAAACTTCTAAGTTGTAAACACAGGATTTACTGTGTGTGTAGTCTCTTAATGTCTGCTGTGCATAGGTTAGAAGCAACACACATCTGATGACAAGTGAAGGCTTGTGTCCATGTGTTTCCCCCCTTTTTAGAACAGTGTCCAGTAATGACCACTGTTGTCACGATCAGTAAACACTACAGACATACACAGACACATCAATGAATCGTGAAAACACACTTTGCAGCCAGAAGAAAGCTCAGTGCCCTTTGTACAAAATATTCATTTCGTAAATTATTTGCACAAATATCTCACACTTTTTTCAACATATACATAAAAATCCATAAACCCACCTGTGGAGTCTGGACCACGAGATACAAAGTTAACGTTTAATCTGCTGCATATAAATATGTCATACATACAGTACACAGTTAAACTCATACACTGAGGGTGCCAACTGCTCATCAAGAGCTAACCATTCCCTCACATTCACACACCATTCATCTAATATGGGGTTCAGTATCTTGCCTAAGGATACTTCAGACTGGAGGAGGCAGGGATCAATCTGCTGATGATGACCTGTCTACCTCCTCAGCCATACAGTATGTTGGTGATTTTTGACTGCATCAACCAAAGATCATCACCAACAGAGTTTTTCCCGTGTGTGTACTGTCATGTGTTGTGTCAGATTTCCTTTCTGTGCAAATCTCTCTCCACAAACAGGACAGCTACACGGTTTTTCCCGTGTGTGGACTGTCAGGTGTTGTGTCAGGTTTCCCTTCTGAGAAAATCTTTTGCCACAAAGAGAACAACTAAAGGGTTTCTCTCCTGTGTGACACCTCATGTGTGTCAGCAAATGGTGCTTCTGGCCAAATGTTTTCCCACATTTTGAACAGCTTAACGATTTGTTGACAGCACTTTGTCCCAGATCATTTACAGAAACTTGATTCTTCAAATCTGTCTTCCTGATCTCCTTCCAACCATCACCACTGCTTTTAATCACAGCTTCAAAAGAGTGTGAAGTCTTGTCATTAGACCCAAACAGACATTTAATACCAGATACTAAGATCCCGCTTGGTTCTGATTCTCCACACTCCTCTCCGTCAGCTTCTGTTTTCATCTGTTCAGTTGAGCTGCTTGCCTCCACCTTCTCCTCAGTTTGTCTTTGGTGAAACTGTGAGCACTGAGGTTTGTCTTCATCATCTTCACTCTTCACTAGGACATGAGTGAATGGGAACTTGGTGATATCGTCCTCACGCAGTCCTTGCAGCTGCGCATCGGCATGACCGCTCCATGAATCCTCCTCCTCTTTAATATGTGGCTCCGGGCCGGCGCTCCATTCCTGCTGCTGTTCTTTAACCAGCAAGGGCTGCTGGACGTCTCCAGGAGACACTGAAATACAGACACAATGGAAATATCTCTACTGCTGGATGGACATATGCACATATTCAAACAGCATGGCTCTATAATTCAAAGAGTCAGGGTGAGTCAGTCACCTACCTAAAATGTTTGGAGGATTATGAAACATCAAGTGTGACAAAGGAGATTTTGAAGTGTTACGCAGCTGAAACCTACATCAAGCAGAATGAGGGAAATATTCCACTCTGAAGATTCCAGAGAGTGTTGGTAAAACAGAACTTTACTTTCTTTTCAATATTTTCACATCATCACGTGTTGGATCCATTTACATTTTAAACATGTGTTGATGACTTTGGTGGAGATGTGGCTGTAGCTATCTGAATGACAGTGATGGAGCCCACAGGTCAGCTGACAGCCGCGTGCAGCTGTCCTAATTACAACAAGCACGGATGCAAATGTAGCTGGAGGCTAACAGGCTGAGTATGAATCTCTTCACTGCACCACATTAAATGTTACTGTGCTGAACTCAACCTGCTCTCTGCAGCTTCGTGTCCAGCAGCTGTCGGTGTCGGCTCTCCATCTCCTCCTCACACTCGGTTATTGTCCTCTCCAGGTGGCCGAAGATCTCCTCCACCGCCGCGGTGAGCCGCTGCTGGATTAAAACCTTCACAGCCTGGAGCCGAGACATTTTCCACACCAGAGAACAACAACAGCCTCCTCCTCCTCCTCCTCCTTCTCCTTCTTCTTCTTCTTCTTCTTCGGGTTTTAACGGTAGTTGCATATGGTTGCATTTAGCGCCCCCTTCTGTCCTTCACTCCTTTTCCTGGTTCCAGTTCCTCCAGTTTCAATGAAAAACCTTTTAACAGTCCTTCCTCCTGATACTGAGTCACTACATATGAGTATTTTTCTGTCTGTTCTGTCTTCCACCCATTCCAATGCCAACAGTACTGCACATGCTGTAGTTGTACTGCATGTACACGTAAATAATTTAATGATCTCTTTCAAATTGTAATCTAATGACTGTGAGTCACCACTGCTGGGCCAAATGTAATATTTTCTGTCTCTCTATGTATAAACCTCATTTTTATGTTTTCCCTTAATATTCCACATCTGCAAGTCCACACACACTTCTTGTATCATCACCTCTGCTCTCATAGGCCACAAATTCTGTCTGATCTACCTGTAGTTCAGTGTTCTGCTTACTTCTTCTTCTTCTTCTTCTTCTTCGTCTTGCTGCTTGGAAAACAGAAATGGTACATTACCTTCACCATTTGGTATGGAGTGGAATGTCTGCTATTTACATTATAGGATTTACATTATATGCCATGTAAAGGCAATTCTGCAATTTCTTTCAAATTTCATTTAATATCTTGGAAATTGTTTGAAAACACGTGAAAAGACTTTGGAGGATATATTAGTGAAATGTCACTTTCTTCTACATATTTCTTACTCAGGTATATTTCTTGCTGCAGATGTGATTATCCCCAGTGTGATATTTAGTAGTTACTTTCTCTCTCTCTCCTCCACCCAATCTGTCAAGGATATGTTTTTTTCAGCCACCAGATGGCGTCCAGCCTTTTAACTGGACGGTCCACTTTGTACAGCGAGCATTGCTCAAACATGCAGGAATTTATTTGGGTCTTTGAACAGAATACATGGTGCTCATGGAGTATTCAAACCGTCAGTGACTTACTGATGCTGGCTTTTTATTCTTTATTTCAGTTCGTCAAGTGTACTTACTTGACAGGACGAGGAGTGGAAGTGATGATTGCAATCTGCAGCTACACTGCTAGATCACTAAATCCTACACACTGCTCCTTCGAGAGTTAGGATGTGACACAAGTGTTATTCATATTACTCATATTAGTTGTTGGTTTGAAATTATTTTAATCCCATACCTTCTTCATTTTAAAATCTAAGTCTCAATCTTGTTTCTTGTTAACACGCTGTAAGTGTGATATGAATAAATTTCATGTTGCACAGTTACACTTAAAGACAGGATCTGCCAAATAAGGAGCACCCAGATGAAAAAAACAAACAAAAACACACATGCACACATTCTAGGAGAGTCTGACAACAGTTTGAGTGGTTGATGACAGAACAGGCAGAGGAAGAAAAGGATTTATAAGAAAGATAAAAATATTCTAGGTGTCTGCTTGTTTGTATCTATTTTTGCAGACTTCTTTGAAAAGTGCTTTATAAATAAAGTTAATACAGGGCGACAGAGGTGCATAATCAGCTGCTCACTGCTGTCATTCATGAAGAGCCTTCTGAGGGTCAGATACGATTACTGCCCTTCTCAGGATCAACAAGATGGGAAGGTTTGTGTGCAAGTGTGTGAATTCAAGTATGAGGAGAGTGTGTATGTGCACCTTATGTCTGTTTGATCCGTCATCTATTTGTCCTGCTGCAATAATAAAGAAAATGTAACTCTGATGATGTCACCTGGTTGCCTGGGGTTGACCTTTCTATAAGAGAAAAGCTATGTTATGAACAGCATGTGTGCATTTTGAAAGACACAGCCTTTTGTCATGCAGGGATTGTATAATGAATGAAGTTCATGTTGCACCATGGGAAATGTAATGTTCCAGCATTTATTGAGCTTAACCCATAAATGGACATAGAGGACCTTACCCCTCGAAATGCTATTTGATTTGTCCTTGCTCCACACTTTATGAATATAATAGTTAAATATGTGACAAACAAAATCTTGAATTATTCACAATGACAAACTGTGAAATATGAAGCACAGAGCTATTGTCCTTAGTTTATTTGATTTCTTTCTTCCTGCCTTTGAGATACAGAGTAACTTAATTCAGACAGAACATTTTTTTTAAATGTTACATAATGACAGACAAATACTTGGATATTATTTTGTGGATTTAGCGTTACACTTAAAACCATCATAGGAATATCCAGGTTTTAAATCTCTTAGTAATTCTCATTAGGTTTTATCAGATGTGAGCGAGGTGTTTGCAGAGCTGCTGCAGAACCTGATTCTTGATGTTTCCTTTGCTGTCCAGAGTCCTCGGTCAGACTGGGCGTCTTGTTCTCCGGTTGGTGAAAACCAATGCAAATGTTAACATGTGTGGTATCCCACAACAGAGAAGTGATGACCTGTGAAATAGGAGAGGGTGTGTGCATCGGAAGATGGTTGAGGTTTGACACTGTCTCGTTCACATGCCGGTGGCAGCCTGAAACTGATGCTGTTTGACCTTGCCGATTCTCGCACTGAAATACTGCAGCTTTTACACCATAGAACTGGACTAAGTTCACCCTGATCCTCTTCTGACAAGACAGGCTAGCAAAGGAGGAGCTCAGACTAGAAGGTTTCATTTTGAACGATGAATGAATGTCTGGGCTGTCTCTCACCTGTCTCGGCTCCATTATATAAAGTGGATGGATCGTTTGTTTTCAGCAGGTCTGGCAAAGGTAGTGTCATTGTTAAAATGTATTTTTGGTCAGGGTGGTCATGTGCATTGGCAAGACTTCAGACTTCATCAATACTAAGAGTTAGAGATTCTGGCTGTTAAAATGGCACCATCCCAAAGCTTCTCTGGCTCCTTAGCCTTTCATCAGCGACTGTTCTTGAAGAAAAAATGATTGATTCATTCATGATTTCTTTCTTTCAGGACAGATTGAGCTCTACCTGAATGTGGACCGTGTAGACAACAACATGGTCGCAGTGCATGGGATTATATTTATGACTCAACTCTCTGCATGAAATGGAAGAGTTTGCAGCCTGTCTCTTTGTTATTATTAATACTCAACTGACAGCTCTTTTCATTGACAGACAGGGCTTTCAGTGATTGTCTGCTTCACTCTGTCATACCTGACACAATGTGAATATGTTTGAGCAGATTTTATATCACAAATAAATCACAATTAAAATCACTCTGAACTGTAAGCAAATATATATTCTATAAGAATAAAAAGCAGAAGCAGTACATGGACTTGTACATGGAAGATGTCAGGGTGATATCTCCTAACCCTTACAGTAAGCAATTTCAAGTGCCATAATAAAAGTACATACAAACACACACATACAAAGTCCATTAATTTTCATTTTAAAAATAAAAAGTATACACTAACATGAATCCAAGATATTATGACATTTTTAATAGGCTACCCATGAATCCTTGTGCAATCATGTCAATTAGCACTATGAAAAACAATGATGTTCTTTTAAGGAATAAATGAAATCTTGAAGTTACAGGATAATTACAGGATAAGACTTGGTGACATCTAGTGGTGGAGCTGCAGATTACAACCAACTGAATACTGGTTGCCGTCAAAGTAATCTTCATCTAGAGTCAGTGTTTAATTTGTCTGTCCTGGGCTCCTGTAGAAACATGCAACATGCGACATGGAAGATCACCTGGGTGTGTGCAGATATAAAAGAATCCAAGGTAACTGGACCTTTAAATGACTTCTGAAATGATCTTCTCTTCCACTTGTGTCTTAAAATTGATTATCAAGACTTCATATTCGCTGAGTTTCAGAGGGACAAAGATGTTTATTTAATAAACTTTGCAGCCCCAGAATGGAGTGTATTTATACCATTAAAGAATGGACAAACATGGTTACATCGACACCACCATGCACAATCAGAATCATGTCATGTTAGTTTTCTGTGTGGAAGCCTCTCACCTCTCTAAAACGTTCAGTCTCCAGGCAGGCCAGCAGCTGTCAGCCATCAGGACTATTTTGGTCATAGAAGAGGCGAGCCAACTTTCACACTTTAGTGTTAGAGTATCTCTAATGGAATAGACCGCTGCATGCTGGGGGACAGATCAACTTAAGCAACAGGGAATGTTCCTCTTTTCTCCCTAGCCATTGTCTAACTGCACTGGATGAGACTGTAATACTCTGATGATTACATATGGCATCTAGTACAATGATGATATATTTTACCATAGTGATTAGAGCCCAGTGATAGTAAGCATAAATTCATTGTTGCTTGTGAAGTGAGTCTCTAACCTGGAAAATAAAGGCAGGGGACAAAGAAAAGACAAACACGTGGTGTATAATGTAAACCCACTTTTTAATTTCTTTCCATAGAAACAACAGCCAAAAAACAAACAGAAAACCCAACGTTGTAATTTAATATAACTTATAACAGTATGTGCACTGTCATCAGCAAAGGTCAGGATGACTTATTCATTTAGCAATCAAGCCAAATATTCAAAATACAGTCATGTAGTTTGAGAAAAAAAAGGCTCTCACAATGCCTTAACAAGCATACACACAGACATCCTATACAGAGAGAAAAATATCATTTTTATTTTAGATATCAGTCATGACAGATCATCCTGTTAAAACGCTGATGACACATTTGGTAAAATGAGCCAAAAATAAACTGTACAAATATGATTTCCATAAGAACAATGTTGGAGCTCATTCCATAAAAGGTTCCACTTTGATCTGTCAAAATCCTTCCTTCAGTAGATACGCTTAAATCTGGCTCCATACTATCTGCTCTCACTCAAGTTTCTCATTTGCTTATTTGCTCACTTACATGTTGTGATTTATCCCAAAAACATTCCTGATAAAGTCCAAGGCTCACTTCTTTTCTCTTCCCTCCCCCTTCTCCTCAAAAACATTTCACCAGACACATCAGACCAGTGCAGCTTCAATCAGTTCTTTCTCTTTACTACTCAAATGACCTCTTTCTGTAACAACCTTGTTTCCTCTCTAAGATCAGACCTGAGTAAAGCATGATGTTATAAAACACCCACACTCCAGCAAAGCTCCTATTTATGAGGAACACATGTTTGCACACACCATAGGCCTTCTACATATGATAGCTATATATATGTATATCTATATTTACAGTATGTGTATATATATATATATATGTGTGTGCGTGTCTGTGTACACAGAAATGAACTCTCTCTGTCTCTCCCTTCCCTCAAAGTTCAGCTCTGTCAAGACTGCATGATATTGGTCAATGATACAAATCTGCTTAAATTTCACCAATGTTAAACTTACTTCAAGCTGATGATTTCATTTAGCTCTAACATGAGATAGACCTGTGTGAGAAGTGTTCATTTACTGGAGAGTGGGTCTAATGCAGTCATCAGATCAGAAGTTCATCCTTCTGTATGTGAACTATGTGCTTTAATACCATAATGTTGGCTGCTTTTACCTACAGTCTTAAAATACCTGTAAGCACAATAGCACAGCACCATTCATGTCTGGCATTAAATACAGTCACCACAGTACATCTGAAGCTTCCCCTACTGTACGTACAATATGTGTTCCCTAGCTGTGCATTCAATAGCACACACACCAATGTGTTCCACCACAGTGCCAACTGATCATCAACCCGACATCTGCTATCAAACTCTGCCTCATTTATCAAGTCTGCAGCTCATCTCAAAACTTCCATGTAGTGTAAACCCTTTAAAGGAAACAGCACAAAACAAAAGTAAATAAATAAATAAATAAATAAATACACATGATTAGTTTGATCTATAAGCTTATTTCCCATTTAATGGCTTTAATTACATACATTCTTTGAAAGGTCACTTGGTAATAAGTTACTGCAAAGTGGAAATCAGCTTCATGAAAAGCTGTCAGAATCTCACTTCTATATTCAGAATTATAATTCTAACATCTAAGGAAAGCTCTAATACACTGCGTTTTCCATAAAAGAGTTCCATTTAAAGTATCTGGGTATTATGTGTCAGGTGCACATGATATTTAAGACCTCATGTAAAATGTATAGCTTAGAGGGCCCTAAAGAACAATTCAACAGCCTGTTTTAGCTTGGACACACCCTCTTTTACGTAATCAAACATGCTTCTTTCAAATAACAGTTACATATGTGACCATAATTCTATGAATTCTGGAAAGATGCCAGAGAAGTGATTACGCTAACTGATGTTCAGTCTAGTGTTGAAATATTTTAGATAGAGTCACATTTAAAGACAATGAAGATCGACTAAAAGTTTACTGAGTCACTTTCAAAACCTGCTTCCTGTTTCTCTGGAGGGCCTTTGGTAACACAGTAGACTCTTAAGATTCAATGTTATTTACACTCTAAGAAAAAGTCTGGTTGGGTGGATTTTCTGTCAACTACTAACTGTGTTGCTCCTTTTTTCTGATGGTATAAACTATGAAGCTCAGCTGCTGTTCATATGCTATGTGTGTTATTGTCCAAGATGACAGACAAAGCTGTTTCCCTGCAGATCGTGAACAGCACTAAATTCCCAGTGATGGAATGAAGAAGACGCATGTCAGTGGTCTTTCTGATGTTTCTGAGTTTCAGTGGGAGTCTACAGACAAATGGGAATGAACTTTCATTAAGTTCTGAATCTAAAAATGCACTGGAAGCACCATACAGCAGCAGCCTTACTGGGACTGAAGTTTCAACCTAAGAAAAGTTCCACACTGACTTTTGCTTTGACTTCTGTAATCCATTCCAGACTGTCAGCAGTTACTCACAACTAATGTGACTGAACACACACTCACACACACTTTATACAAAGTTGAACTCTGACATCCAAACCAACAAAACAAAGTGAGCCAATATCTGCATGCTAATCTAGGCACCACAATCATATTTTAAGAAAAATAAGTTATTCTAATTTCAGCAGTCAGGGTGGAAACGTATTTAAGACAATGCTTTTTCTTCTCCTTACGTAAACTTAATTAAGAGTTCAAATGTTTCTATGTTCTCTATCTAAAACCTTTCATCCAAATACAGAAATATAGTCAACATGGCATCATGTGTGTTAGTAGTGGCTGATTTCAAACAGAAAATACTTAATTTTGAAATCACCATTCATACACCAGCAGCAAAAAATGTTCCTCAGAGCAAAAATCAGTGAACCTCATGGAAATGATTTGTAAATTACAAAACCATATAATGAAGCACATCAACCATCACATGTAGAGATTTCAGCTTGTTGGTGTGACACACAGATTAGTGAAGATGAATCATGAGGCACAGAGCAGATATCATGCCACGTTACACTATTTAAATGTCTCTTGTCAGAAAAAAGCCACTGTTAATAATGCATCAAATCATAGACACAGACTGTTAATCATTGACTAACAATGCCAATCATTATTCATTCATTGACGGGTTAAAGCTTCAAAATGCACATTTTCACATCAAAATAAATAAATAGACTGCATGTTTTGCATCATAGCTCTGATTTTTGGCCGTAAAGGCAAAACATTTCAGTTCATTCTTCCAAGGACTCATGACTGACAACATGAGAAAAAGCATCATCATCAACTCAACATCAATAAATAGTATTTCCTTAACAGAGGAGTACTTACTAGATTAGCAAATAAACAGCAAAATATAAAAATATACAAATTAATATGGGGCAACAGCAAAACTTTCATTTTTCCCAGAATGGCCATAAATCATTCAAACCAAAAAGTTAATGTTAGCCCTTCAGCAGAAGTGAATGCAAACATCCGGCCCAAGCAAAGGAGAGCAAATACAACAAAGAAGAGTTTTCTTGGACTGAAATTGTCAGTGCAATTACATAGTTGTACCTTAGTGTGTTGCATATTCCAAAAGTATAGTATACAATATAAAATATAGTTTAGACCAAAGATAATATCAGCAAGTACTGTGTTGCCCATGTATCATGATTAATTTTAACAGTACATCTCACAGATGTTTATTGGACTAGTAAATGGTCATTATGGGATGTAGTATTTGCATTATGTTCTCACCTTTGGTGTGGAAAAGGACAGAGATCTACAGTTATCATAATCAAAACAGCTGTCCATGCCAATTGCATGACATCTGGATTTCTACCTTCTGCATTGATCGGGACGAATGAAGCAGCGTTGACATGTTTTTATATACTCTGACAGGAGAGCGTCCTGTACCGAGCATCATCATCAAAGCACACTACAGATTTGAATTTTGGTAGTGTGCATTTAGTTGACCAGTGCCACGGAGCTGACCGGGATGTGAACCATATCAGACCTGGGAGATCCAGATATATAACAATACTTTTACAAATTTGAGTTGTGACTCATTCAGTTAGAACTTTCGAGCATACAGAAGCACTATCACACTGAGCTGTCACTGACTTAACTCATAACAACATTTCTAAGAACTGTGAGGTTAAAATACACTTCCTGATTTTACTGTACAGCTCCAATTCCAAACATTTCCTTCCAGTTTACTGTTGGACTCACAGTGGAAGCTTTAGGAGGATTTTCCTGTTAAAGCACTACACTGAAGCGTGCGCTGCTTTTTAAACCTATAACATGCTAATACAGCTACAAATCAGTAGGTACAAGATATTAACAGCTAGCAGCTTACAGTTACAGTCCAGTTTACACCTACCAGTGCAATAAACTGCACATAGGAAATCATGACAATGTAATATTAGTAGATCAGTAGTGGAGTACACACTATAATGATCAAATATCAGACACTGGGGATAATTTGCACTTCTTAAAAATCAGGGAGTGTATCTGAATGTTTCCTCTATCAATGAAACGGACTGGTAGTATTAGTGAAGGCAGATACAGCGATACAGTGATTACATCAACAACAAAATGACACCCGCTCTTATTTAAAAGAGTGCAAAGAGGAAATGCACTGTGTAATAATAGCAGTTTAAAATGAGGCAAAGTTTTCCAAATCTAACTTTATCTTTGAATTTCGGAATAAACCCGTCTGATTGTCTAACGTGCACCTGATATAAAACGGCAGGCGCTGAGACCCACGGAAACACATATGAACAGTTTGATAGACAAACTGATATAAATAGAGCTGCTCTCCCAGGACATGGCAAAGGGAGAATCATCCGAGCGTTTCACATTCCTGCCTGGGCCCTTCTACACCCACCACCACGTCACTCTGTAAAATGGTAAGGCAGCTGTTGGCTTCCATCAGCTCAAAGTGCATCTCCGAACATATCCAGTCCACCACCCGCCCACACACGGACAGAAACACAAACAGCAGAAGCAGACACATACGTGTAAAATATGCTGAGATGTGCACAAGCTTGGTTTCCATCCAAACAGGTTTGTGTGGAGCTTTATGAAAGAGAAAAGTTCAACAAAAGGTTCCACTCCTGCAAAAACTTCTTCATGTTCACTTGAGGCAGAAAATAGTTTCTTAATCGGTATGCAGGGGGTGGCAGCAGGAAAGGCATTGACTGATTAAATAATGAAGGCCTGGGGAACAGTTCAATTAAAGTGCACTATCCGATTGCCACAACCTGCAAATCTGTATTTGTATATTCTATTTTATTTGACTGTAAGTACATTTCATGACAGCATGACATATGAACAATATCAGGTGGACTCAAAGCAATAGTTACTTTTCTAATAAAAATCATCATTGTAATGGCACGCTCTTCTGGTGGATCATTTAGGAAACAAATTCTCTTCAAGTCAGCTGGACAAATCACAAGCTTTTTATTGCAGCATTTCAAAACCTCCAAATTTGCTGAACAGTTGGATGAGATGGAGTCTAAATGGAACTACAGACACAGAAGAACACACATTACAGGCATTTATAGGCAATATAGATGCCAGGTCTCACACTCACTCACACTCACTTTACTCTCCAGGCCTGCTGTTATTTCTAACCCTGATGGAGGGGATCGGGGGCCCCTTTCCAACCAACGACTGCTTGCTTCAGCTGTCACTGCACTCTGAGTGGAGTCACAAATCATCGCCAGTCCAATCAGGTTGGACTCAGACACCATGGGTCGAGGGTTATGGTGGAGGTTTCATCTTTCTCTCTCTCTGCTGCCCCCCCCCTCCTCCGTGTGTTCTTCTTCCCCTCTACTTCTTCTTCTCCTCCTCCTTCAGTCGTC
The DNA here is from genome assembly GCA_023373845.1 of Nibea coibor. NCBI lineage: Eukaryota > Metazoa > Chordata > Actinopteri > Sciaenidae > Nibea > Nibea coibor. Next base: position 23,978,291 of record CM041725.1, read on the forward strand.
TATTTTCAGTCCTCCGTTTTGCCTGCATTTGCTGTTCTGACTGGCGCCATTTTTAAAAAGGCCCCTTTGGCTGATGGAGAGTTTGCCACTTGGGCGATTACTTTGGATGAGTCCACTGCGGGGTAAGAAAAGTTGGAGATTAGGGATACAATGACTTTATTATGCTGAATGACATTTAGGGACTGTGTTTGCAGCCATACCGCAACTATGTATGTTAATCACAGCAACAAAAACTTTGGATATAAAATAAATAAGTAACTCCTATTCAGTTGTTTTATGGGCATGGATAGGCTAGTTATAAAAAGTAATACTAAAAGTGCTTAAAACAAGTAAAACTAGAGCAATTAGAATTCTCACATAGTGGACAGAAGCAGATGTTTCTTTGAAACTGGCTTATATTAAAGGTGAGTCAATTAACTGTTGACTAAATTCTTCGGCAAAACAGGAACTATTCAGATTCAGACCAAATCCAGTATTGTGGCCAAAATGCAGGTTTTTCCATTCATTTGAACGGGGTACTGTGTTTTAGCTGCAGGGGTGGAAAAGTTAAGCCAGCTTCAACCTTTGGAGAAACACAACCTGAGTCAAACAGGTCAAACCTGAAAATGTCTCTGAAGCTGAAGCTGAAGCTGGACTTAACTCTAATTCTCTACCTGTTGTGGTCCGTCTTGGTTTATTTCAGTAAGCGATTATAATAATGATGATAATGATAATGATTATAATACATTTAATTTATAGCGAGCTTTACATAATACTCAAAGACACTTCACAGGAGTTAAAATCATCAAACAACACAAGAGTTCTTATTTCAATTTGTGTCAGGTGGAGATAAAGTTTTCCTCTAAACTTATGGGGCTAATTTGAGTTTAATTAGCAATCAGTTACAGCTCATTCATTCAGCAACAGTTGTCAGTTCAGCAGGGAAAAACACAGTTGTCAGAACTGAGAAGCCTATTTTTGTCTACCTCTGTCTGAAATCTGTTAACCACCGTAATCATTGGAAATTATGTGCCATATGTGCCAATGGAGACTGGAAAGCTAGACAGACATAGCAACAGTAACCAAGGAGGGCCAGGCGTAGTGAATGATCAAATGATGTAAGAAAGAACTAACAGCAGATACAGGCTCATTCTCAGTGCAAGCAACTGCAGGCCAAAGAAGCAAAGTGTGTTTACAGCCACAGCAAAGCATTTGTGTCCGGGGAAAATGAAGTGAACCTGAGTGGTAAATGTTGGCTGGCTCCTTGATACTGATACATTGCCATAATTCAGAACTGAAAGGGAAACTGCTTCAACATCCTCTTTGTGCCCCCTTTTTTCCAATCTGCGGATTTAATCTGCAGTTGATCTGCAGTCATTTCTATTTTGCCATTGTTTTATCCATTGCACTGTAAAATCTCATGATCAGTTATCAGAAATAAACTGTCAGGATTCAACTTTTCATCATCAGATTTCATCATTCAAACTTTATGATCATTCCATAGAATCATTTACATAACTCATAAAATTATTTTTTTAGAAACACTCCTTGCTTCCCAGCATGCATTGCACTGAGGGAAATGTTTATTAAGATGGGTTCTCTGGTACATACTATAATATGTGCTCTATTAATCAACACCTAACCCAAGTTCAAGCCACATCTATTGGAGTAACAAAACCAGCTGATTCAGCTGATCTGAAGATGAATGCAGGTTGAATCTGTCTCCAAAGGGGAGAAATGAATACAGACTATATTATTTACAAAGCTTCTGGCATATTTAGCAGAGATAAACTGCCACTGCAGGGAGAATTCTCTCTGTAGACTGTAGAACTGTGTGTGAACATGAAGTTCAGTGTAGCAAAAGAGACACTAGTAGTGTGGCTCTGCATCTGAACAAGATGAATAGATACTGTACACAAATCAAAGACTATCTAACTGAATATATACATAACTATGTGAAATCTATAAACAGAACAACAACGCAGTTTCAGTTAATACAAGCAGATACTTTTGGTAGCAGGAGCAGAAATAAGTTCTTACCTGAGTTCAGATTTGGTCAGGTGAGGAAATGGACAAAAATGATTGCTAGACCTACGTTCAACAGCATGACGAGAGCCACCAAGATAGAGTTAGGGCCCTGAGGAAACACAAGAAAAGTTGATGTTATATCATTCTGAATGAAGTCCTGCCATATCAGCAGACACTGTACATAGCGCACACATTCAGTGTATGGATGACCTCCATAAGCAGCAACAGATCAGCTCTAATAAACAACTGTACTAGGCCATTACCACGGTGATGGAGGCACATGCAGATGCGACAGCCAGTAGCTCAAGCTTCTTTACATTTTGTGTTTTATTTTTCTTTGTTACTCAAGCACATTTTACTAATGACAGAAATACTCTAATCCATGTTGGCAAAACAAGCCCTGGGATTAAGTGCAGAACATCTTCTGACCACCCAGCCAGACCAGTTGGACTAAACTACACTGAAGAAGAGAAGAGAGAGAAGAGAGCTGGGATAAAGGCCATATTCCACCGGGCATGATGCAACAGGTTCCGTGTGCGTTGTGGCCGCCAGAGCTAATCAGAGCTGCTCTAGTCAATGTTTCAAACCCCAGCAGCTTGAGCTGGCTGGAAGTCAAACACAGAAACAACAGGTTGATTTTCAAAATAAAATACCCTGTTCGAACAAAAACAGACCACGGAAAAATGACCAAAAGTGACCAAGTGAACAAACCGTTTTGCTTCTGAAACGATCCTGGTGGGTAAGTTGTGTGAAGAAGGGACCAAAACAGTGTTACGGTCATGACATGAAGGAGACATGCCCAGTGTGGTTTCACTGTAAGAGATGAGCTAACCCAGTTTGTATCCAAGACTGTTCCATTACCCAGCATACTTCTAATTCCTGTCCAGTCGCAGGAAAATAAAATTGATGAAATAAGACTCAGACTAACTCAGCACTGTTCCCTTATCTTTAGAGTGGCCTGATTCCATCATAACATCTTATATCAAGCTGTTACACTTGAGCGGCAGGCCGCTGTTGCTTACATTGCTCCAGATTAAAACAAAATACACTACAGGAAGCGCACAAGGTCATCGTAGTTTTCTCTGGACCCCTGCCCAATATGACCAGTGACATGTACAGCCGCATGTCGTCATTTCACCGCTGGCTGTCGAGGTGGACACGTTTCTGGGGAAAACCTGGTCTGATTAGGAGAGACGGCATCCATCCCACTTTGGATGGAGCAGCTCTCATATCTAGAAATATGCCTGGCCTCTAGCTCCACTGTAAAGAACCTTGCAGTTATTTTTGATCAGGATTTGTCCTTTAATGCCCACATAAAACAAATTTCAAAGACTGCATTCTTCCACTTACGCAACATTACCAAAATCAGACGCATCCTGTCCCAAGCGGATGCAGAAAAACTAGTCCATGCATTTGTTACTTCTAGGCTGGACTACTGTAACTCTCTGTTATCAGGCTGCCCCAATAAGTCTCTTAGGACTTTGCAGCTAATTCAGAATGCTGCTGCACGTGTTCTGACAGGAACCAAAATCAGAGATCACATCTCTCCCATTTTGGCTTCCTTGCACTGGCTACCTGTTCAATCTAGAATAGAATTTAAAATTCTTCTCCTTACATACAAAGCTCTTCATGGCCAGGCACCATCATATTTAAAAGAGCTCATAGTTCCCTACTACCCCTCCAGGCCACTGCGCTCTCAGAATGCTGGGTTCCTTGTGGTTCCCATAGTTTCCAAAAGTAGACTGGGAGCCAGAGCTTTCAGCTATCAAGCTCCTCTTCTGTGGAACAAACTACCTTTCTGGGTTCGGGAGGCAGACATGGTCACCACCTTCAAGAGTAGACTTAAGACTTTCCTTTTTGATAGCGCTTATAGTTAGGGCTGGCTCAGGCCTTCCCTTAATTATGCTGCCATAGGACTAGACTACCAAGGGACCTCTCTCTCACTCTCTCTCTTTCTCTCTCTCCAGTCAATGCATGTTACTAACTAAACTTCTTTCCTGGAGTTTCTGTGCTTTCTCGTCCAGCAGAGACGATCAAACAGACCTCAGAACTGTTACCTGACTTCCATCAGCATGTCCCTGTTCACACATATGTCCAGGACCACGTTTACAGGAACATTCCTGCAGCTACACAGATTTTGATCATTCAGATCATATTTGCAGCACTTTCTGTCCTAAAGATATGTGGCAGGCCATCCAGACCATCATAGGATACAAAAGCAGGAGCAATTGGGACATCATGCGTCAGGCCAAATTTCCAGATGAGCTTAACACATTTTATGCTTGCTGTGATCTTGATGACAAAAGTCAAGTGAAGACAACGCCGGGCATGTTGCTAAATACTTAACAGTCTAGGAGCCATTTTGTAAGTACATAAAATAGTTGAACACAAAAAAAGATACTGATGTCTCGGTATCTTGGCAGTGAACAGTAGTGGGAATGCTCAAGTCAAATCTTTAACATCATATCATTGTTTTAAGCTTATCATTTTCAGTACTCTTTTATCCACACTATCACTTATCATCTTAAGGTCCTGCCAGTCTTGACTGAAGGTAACGTTAGCTGCTTAAGTGCACAGTTGTCAATAGTATCATTAGGCATTAAATTTCGCAGCCTGCCAAATGGTTGTAAAATGGTTGTAAAATGGTTGCTGCGCATTCAGAATTTTATTGATGTGTCATGAAGGTGCAATTATATGACTCTGCAAAACTATCAGCAGCTCATCCTAAAAGTGAAGAGAGAGCAGCTGGAACAGGGACAGAATGTCAATCACTCACAGAGCCATGACAACCAACAACATGAGTACATGGCACAGTTACAAATAAATATCACAATAATCTCATGGGCATTATATTTTAAAACAATTATCAAGTATACCACTATACTGTTATACACCCATTCCTCAAGACAAGTGTCCCAGCTCATCTGGTTTATGCCCATCTCTTTCCTGTCTTTCTTAAGATATCACTATCCAAAAAAGCCTAAAGCTAAAGCCTTCTACCAAAACTTTTAAATCAATATGCAGTAAATGTGCAAACAAAGCACCGACACAACGTACTAGGCAAGGCAGTACTTCCTGTGTAGGGCTGTTCAGTCATGTGCCATTGGAGGCTGAGAGTATGGACATTATACTGCTAATGGGAAATTACATTAAGTGATAGCCAGAGAGGAGCATTCATCAGTGAACTCACTGCCCCCTCAGATCTCTAAAGAAAAGCTGGAGGTGTCTGGCATGAACATTACCAGGATTGTGGTTTTAATTCCCGCTGGGGCTCATACAACTGCACTCAAAACTTCACGAAAGAGTCAAAATCAAACATGTATGTTAACTTGATCTAAATGTAACTCACCGACTCCTCCTCTATAATTTCAGGAGCTATTTCCACACTAGCTTTCTTGGTTTCTGCAAGGCTCTTTGGTTTGGTTGATTCCACCCTTTTTGGCTTTGGAGGCTCCGGTGTTTTTGTGCTGTCTTTTGGTGGAACTGGTGAAGGGCTAGGGGCTGGCAGGTATTTTAGTGCTGGTGCCTGAATCTGTTTGGCAGGTGGCGGTAAGCGCGCAAGGCTTGATGGGTGAAAGTCATCCTCCAGACCTACTGGGTCTTCAGGTGGTGGAATCTTGACATCTGCCTTGACATAGTAACCGTGGTACTGGGAGTGAATCTGCCCATTGCTGGGGTAACTGGTGACTGTCGTGGTAACAGCTGGTTTGACTGCTTGAGGAGCCTCTTGTTGCCTCACTTCCTGTTTGAGAGAAAGTTTTGATGCTGCCTTTGTTATCCCTGCCGAGTAGAAGAAAGGAGAAGAGAAACTGTTAACTAAAGAACCACTACATGTTGGTTGGGGAAGAGGTGGTCCACCTCTTGTCCATTAATCATAGGGTTGGTGGTTCGATCCTCCTTGATTTGTTGGGCAAGACCAATGGTCAGGCCAGCACATAGCATGGTAATTTGCTGCCATCGGAGTATATTTAAAAATGATCTATAGAATTGTTGCTGGTATTGGTGCTGTTCAGCATGTTGCTGCCAGTTATTGCTACTGCCAACCATTTATTCAGCCCAACTTTCAAATGAGTATTCCACTCAAGGCACTGATTCTACAAAAGCTATAAAACACATGCTTGCTGAGCAGTATCTAGCAGTATCTAGGCCTTGAGCAACAAGCTCAAGGCCTAGATACCAAATATGAATCCTGTGTGTCCTCCACACATGCATATAAATCTGTTGCACATACAGTACCAGTCAAATGTTTGGACACACGTTCTTATTTACTATTATTTCTACATTGTAACACTGAAGACCAAAACTATGAAACTATTAAATGACACATATGGAATTATGTGGTAAAGAAAAAAAGTGTAAACAAAGCAAAATATGTTTTATATTTTTATAGATTTTAGATTCCTTTAGAGCCCTTTTGCATTGATTGCAGCTTTGCACGCTCTTGGCATTCTGCTGAAAGCCATCAGGCCAATACTGTTTTCATGAAAGGGTGTACATTGTCTGCAACAATGAAGGTAGGTGGTACATGTCAAAATAACATCCACATGGCAGGACATGAGGTTTCACCAGCAGAACATTGCCCAAAGCGTCACAACAGACACGCACCCCCTCATCCATGTGATGTCAAAGAAAACATGACTCATTACACAAGGCCATCTTCCCATTGTTATGTAGTCCAGTTCTGATGTTTACATGGCCATTGTTTTCACTTTCAGTAGTAGACGAGGGTCAGCATGGAGACCCTGATTGGTCTGTGGCTATGCAACCTCATACTTCATACGCAACAAACTGTGATACACTGTGTGTTCTGACCCTTTTCTATCTGAACCAGTTGTAAGTTGTAAGTAACCAGTTTTTTTTTTATCAATCTGAGCTCCAGTAGCTTGTCAGTTGGATCAGACAACAGCAGTCTTCACTCCCCATGTGCATCAGTGAGCCTTGGTTACCCATATGACTCTGTCACTGCTTCTCCTTCCTTAGACCACTTCTTGATCTGACCACTGCAGACCAGGAACACACCACAAGGGCTTTGGAGATCCTCTGACTGAGACATGAAGTCATCACAGTTTGGTTCTTGTCAAAGTTGCTCAAATCCTGACGCTTGACCATTCCTATTTGTAATACTGAATCTTGATTTGGATGGGTGGTCACTGAGGCCAGGTCACCTGATGCAGAATTTTCTTGGAAAGTTGGTCCCACAAATGCAGGTCCCACTTCTTCTTCTCCTTTTTCTTTGGTGGACGAGTGTGTGGAGGAGAGAGTGAGATTGAAGTGTGTGTGAGTTTTTTGTGAGAAACTTCTGTTTTCTTACTTTTCGTTTGTCTTGTGTTGTTTGTTAATATAGTGGAGTTTGGTGTGTGAGCGTGTGGGTGAGAGAGTCTGAGTGTGTGCGCCATGCCGGTGTCTGGCATGGTGGCGGCAGACTTCGAGCATTTAACTCGTTTTCATGCTGTCAAGCTGGTGCCTGCAGTGCCGTGCAGTGTAGAGGAGGCCGTAAAATCGGCCTCGAGGATGAATGGTGCTATGTTCTGTTTCTGGATGCTACAGCTAAGGTAAGCGAGGTGGTCGAGAGAGGTGTGGTCATACAGGACACCTTCACTCCTCCCCCCCATTAACCCGGCAGCCAAAGTCATCATTTCCAACGTTCCTCCGTTTTTAAAAACAACGAGAGTTTAATCAGAGAACTGTCACGATGCGGCCAGATAGCTTCTCAGATGCAGAAGGTGTCACTGGACTGCAAATCAGCCACATTAAAACACGTAGTCAGTCACTGCAGACAAGTATACATGATCCTCAAAGATCCCACCAGTGATCTTAACCTGTCCTTCTCTTTTAAAGTAAAAGTAAGTAGTAAAGTAGTAAAGGCCAGCACCGTAGCCAGCCCGGCCTGAGGCTGCTGCTGCCGGGGAGCCGCTGCAGCCGGCCTGCCAGGTCTGGAGGTAAGAGACCCAGGGGGAAACACCCCTCACGTGAAATGAATGTGAATCTCAGGTCCAGGGCCTATTTAAATTGATTTGCATATTTAAATGAGGGCATGGACAGGGAGGAGTTTGGCACCTCTGCATGTACGCTCAATTCCACGTTGATTGGGATGTACAAAAGAAACGTGCTTGGATCCATGCGTACGCACACTTTGATACATCTGAATTTTTTTGTGCGTGCGTCAGTTCCACGTGGAAATCCACGCAAGTCTTCATACATGAGGCCTCAGGTGTTTTGCTCAAAGTGAATGCAACTTTTGAAAATGTTAAACTCGTGTTTTTAAATGTCTGTGCCCCAACAAATGCATTGGAGAGGATGACATTTTAAACAACACTGTCCAAAATTGTAATAAAAATGATTTTAGGTTTTTAGGAGCTGATTTTAACTGTACGGAGACACCTCTTTTAGACAGGAATCATGCAGAGCCCCATCCTGCTTCTTCCAGCAGGATGACATAGATAGGACAAACACACCAGCTGTCTGATGTGTGGAGGGTTTTGAACAGAAACCACCAGTAGTACACCTGGAGTCGATCAAAAGAGAACCTCTTCACCCTGTGGGTTTTAGCGATCATTCTGTAGTCCCCTGCTCTGTGTTTATTAAAAAGATTCGTTTGAAGAGCGCCTATTGCCATTTTAACACCACACTTTTAGATAACCAGGCTTTTAGAACTGCTTTTAAGTATTTCTGGGAGACCCACAGAGAGAGCAGGCCTGACTTTCCCAGCATTCAGCAGTGGTGGGATTTTGGCAAAACACAAGTTCAACAGCTATGTCAGCAGTTCACTCACAATGCCACAAGAGACTTAACTCGATCTTTGAAAAATCTGAGTTTGAGGCGGAAGAACTGCAGTCTTTAGCAGAGTCCTCTGGAAATCGAGAGCATTTAGACTCCTCAAACAAGCCGTCAGCCATAGCCAATCTGCTAGGTGCGTCGGCACAAGGAGCTCTGGTTAGGTCCAGGTTTTGAGATGTGGCTCAGATGGATGCCCCATCTCATTTCTTCTTTGGACTAGAGCAGAAAAATGGACAAAGGAAGATAATTCACTGTCTACATATGGATAGTGGCTCTGAGGTCTCAGACTCGTCTGAGATTAGAAAGTTTGCTGTCGGTTTCTATAGAAACCTCTTTAAGAATGCATGGTCAGATAATCCAGATGTGTACAGCAGTTTCCTTGCAGCCCTCCCTGGGCCTTGCAGCCCTCCCTCCCAGGTAACCTCAGAATCAAACTCAAAGCTGGGGGCAGATTTAACATTGCAAGAGCTTTATACAGCAGCAAAGAGTGGCAAAGCACGAGGGATTGATGGTCTTCCTGTTGATTTTTACAAGGCATTTTCGTCCATTGTAGGACAAGATCTGTTTTAGGTGGTGTCAGACAGCCTCCAGAAAGGCCAGCTCCCTCTGAGCTGCAGGGAGGCACTTTGCTACCGAAGAAGGGGGACCTGCAGCTGATCAAGGCCAGGAGGCCAGTGTCGCTGCTGAGTGCGGATTATAAAATCCTTTCCAAAGCTCTGGCCCTCAGGTTGAGACAGTTGATGGCATCCATCATCCACCCTGACCAGACCTATTGTGTGCTTTTTCCAGTGAATTGGGTTTTGATATTGGTCTGATTTCAATAGATCAAGAAAAGGAATTTGACCGGGTTGAACACCAATACCTTCGGCGGACTTTAGCCAGTTTGGCTTCAACCCTGGGTTCATTGCCAAGATCAGGGCTCTCTACAATGGCATTGCCAGTGTGCTGAAAATTAATGGTGGGCTTAGTGCGCCTTAGTGCGCATCTTAAGGTGTTTTAACAGCCTGGGTATGGATTTTAATTAGTTTTTATTGGACAGCACTCATTTTAACAGGCCATCTCTGCCAAGTTTTTATAAAAGTGTTTTTACTGTATTGACCTTAGTGAAAAAGGAGAGACAGAAGCAGGTGGTGTCTCTGCACTGGCTGTTGCAGGAGCCAGTCCTCCACGGGACAATTCTTGACTGTCTGGGCTGGAGGGCCCTTCTCTGTCTGCTTGGCTCCAGGCTGCAGGGATCACTACCCTGGGCCAGGTGGTGGAACTAGCTGGGCCCCAGTTGCAGGACTCTGCTGGGCTGGCCTTGAGGTTGGGGTTGAGGACCAGTACAGTAACACAACAACTCCCGGACCACTGGAAAAAGACTTTAAGTGCACACGAGCACCTGATGCTGGGCACTTTTTGCTCAGGTACAAGAAAACCCAACACACAGGATCCCTTCCCCCTCATTCGGTTGGCTGTGGATTTGAAGGACTGTGCTGATCTTTATTTGGACCGCTGCCCTGCAGGAAGCCTCAGGAAAGGCCTTTTACCAATTGATGGTAAAGACTATCAACAGGGACAACTTGAATGGGTGCAGTGACACTCCCTGGAGGAGTCACCTTGACCTGGGAGGGTTGGGACCGGTCTGAAGGTCTCTCTACAAACCTCCTCTGACAAAGAGACATTGGGACTTGCAGTGGAGGATCCTCCACGGGGCCGTGGCTGTAAATGCTTTTATTTCTGTGGTGAATGTGGAGGTGGAGGACAGATGTCCATTTTGCACTGAGAGGGAGACAGTGTATCACTGCTTCACTGGGTGTCATCGGTTGTCTGCACTGTTTTTGTTCCTGCATTGTGTGTTCACTGCTCACTGAGGTTCACTGAGGCTTTTAACTAGAGAGGTTTTTATTTGTGGTTTTAAATACACTCAGCCGAAAAAAGAGAAGAGCCAGCTCTTGAATTTTGTGTTGGGCCAGGCTAAGGTGGCAGTGTATGTGAGCAGAAAGAGGAGGGTAGAGGGAGGAGAGACCATTTCTCCTGTGCACATATGTGTTGATCTGATTAGGACTAGGATCAAGCTGGACTTCAGTTTTTACAGAATGTCTAGAGACTTTCAGATACATGTGGTGCTACCATGATGTCCTGTGTAAGGTGGAAGACGATGACCTGTTGTTTGGGAATGTGCTGACGATGTGATGTGTTTGTGTATGTATGTATATGTACGTTTATATGTAAGTTATGGTTGTGTGCACGTCTGTGAAGCTGTTTAGTTAGTGGCAAATAAAGTTGTGTTTTAAAATCAAAGTCTTCTTCTTCTTCTTCCCTCAGCTGTAGTTTCTTTGCAGCAGTTCAACCATGAGGGCTTTCACATGGTCTCCTCTGAGCCATTGACGTACAGATGTGTCTGCTACTTGAACTTAAAAAAGTATTCATGTCCCTTGAACCTTTTCACATTTTGAAACCTTACAAACACAAACTTGAATGTATTTAGTTGAGATTTTATATGATAGACCAACAAAAAAATAGCATGAAATTGTGAAGTGGAACAAAAATGACATATGGTTTTCAAAATCTTAAACAAATATAAATCTGAAGTGTGCTGTGCATTTGTTTTCAGACACTTGTACTCTGATACCCTTAAATACAATCCAGTGCAATCAATGCCTTCAAAAGTTACCTAATTAGTAAATTGACTTCACCTGTGTGTAATTTACTCATAGTATAAATACACCTGTTCTGTGAAGGCCTCTGTGGTTTGTTAGAGAACACTAGTGAACAACAGCATCATGAAGAATGAGGAACTCAGCAGACAGGTAAGGGATAAAGTTGTAGAGATGTTTAAAGCAGGGTTAGGTTATAAAAAATCTCCCAAGCTTTGAACATCTCATGGACCACTGTTCAATCCATCATCCAAAAATGGAAAAAGTATGGCACAACTGCAAGCCTACCAAGACATGGCCGTCCACCTAAACTGACAGAGCGAGTGAGGAGATCACTGGTCAGAGAAGCAGCCAAGAGGCCCAAGGTCACTGTGGAGGAGCTGCAGAACTCCACAACTCAGGTGGGAGAATCTGTCCACAGGACAACTATAAGTTGTGCACTCATCGTTCCCGTAGTAGCCACAAACCATGTAGGGGACGCCGCAAACATATGGAAGAAGGTGCTTTGGTCAGATGAGACCAACCACACTACACTGTGTTGATCGATCACATGAAATCTCAATAAAAACATTCAAGTTTGTGGTTGAAAGGTGGCAAAATGTGGAAAAAGTTCAAGAGGTATGAATACTTTTCAAGGCACTATATGTGGGTTTGAAACTGAGGTGCTGTTCACTGGTGGTTTCTGAGTCTACTACCTGTCATCAACTTGTTGAAATGTTCTCTATAAAGTGACCTTCATGTCTAAAATAATGACTGTTTTGACTATTGTATACCAACACTACCTCTGAAGAACACATCTGGTGGTCTCAAATGCATTAAGAATTCATTTTTTTCCAAGGCACACCTGTTAAATGAAAATCATTTCAGGTAACAACCTCATGAAGCTGAAGAGTGTTCAAAGCTCTAAAAAAATCCGTTATTTCAGTTTTGATGTCTTCAGTGTCAATATAAATAAATAAAACACAGTGAATGAGGTGTGTCCAAACGTTTGATTAGTAAGGTAAATTGTCTGATACTGTTAATTATACTGTCAACTAATGACTGTTTGCTGATATGTTATGACAGAGATGAACAATAACCCTGCTTACCTGCTGTCAAACACTCAGCTGTTGGGGTTTTGTTCTCTTTCCCAGCAGGAGTGATGGTGGTGGGAGTTTTACTGCTGAAAAAGGTCTTTTTAACTGGAGCAGGTGAAGGAGTGGGGCTTGCACTTGGGCTCTGAGATGGGGACTGGTTGGGTGTTGTGCCTTTCCGGTAGAAATGAGGACTTCCGGATGGTGATTTCTCCTTTTTCTCCTCAGGAACCTCCTTCACCTCTACTGGCTCATTATACTTCTGCCGTATGTAGTCAGGGCCTGAAATAAGAAAAACATATGCCTACAGAAAACTGACTAAAGCAAGTTCGATTTGAGGTAAACAGTCCAGCTGAAAGTGAACACACTGAAATATGCTTGAATGTCAGAATATAATACAATACAATAATCCCACATTGCACATGAAAATGAAGTGAATACAACTGCAGTAAGTACAAGTTGATCTAGGAAGTCTGTAAAGTGAGACAAACAGTCTAGGTGATCATTTTACATCAGTACCTCAGTATTTTCTCTTCCAAATAGGTTTGGGTAACCTGAAGTGCTAGTATTGAAGTGCCCATTTTTTAATAAACAGGAATAATGCACAAACAGGTTTTTATAATAATACTATGATGATGAGTGCAGAGACAATAATCACTGTGTCCTCCTGCAGAGTATTGACTGTGCCTCTATACATCTCAAAAAATGCAAACATGGAGATGGGAGCCCTAACGGAAATTAAAAAGAGAGAAGGAAGTATATACCGAAAATAATTTCTTCACGCTAGTAAACAAACCAACTGTTCTGCTAAGGCAGCTTCCATTAACAAGGACAGCTCAGCTAGCCAGGACATTTCTTCGCTGCAGCGCTATGAACATTAGCGTGAGTAATGAGTAAAGTGGCCCCGGCCGCATCTTGAACCGGCGGTTTCTGCTGTGAGTGCGACCGTTGAGAGAAGCAGTGATGGGTCTCAAGACTCAGTGTCATCTGAGCTGAGTCTGCGAGCAGCCCCTGTACCTCAATGCCTCTACTCCCTGGGGATCCTGCATTGTGGGGGCCAGTTACGGAGCAGCTCCAGGAAGAGGCGATCTACCAAGGGCCTGCAGCTTTCCTGAACCGGGCTGCCAAGTATCCTACATCGGTGAGAGAGTCTGGACTTGGGAGTAGGACACGCTCCCTCATCATCAATCTGCTTTATTGCTGTCTCCTAAACAATCAAATTATGCCAAGGGAATGGCTTCTTTACTCGCCATCCACTGGTTCAGTTTATTGCTATGCCTGCAAACTCATCCCATCAACTCATGCAAAGTCATCCCAAAAGCATACATTTATCAACGGATACTGTGATTGGAAACATCCAGAGAGGATTAGTGATCATGAAAAGAGTGCAGAACACAGACAATGTTGTTATCTGTTTTAAAACAAGTTAAAATGAGCTTATTTTATTTATTTTTTCCTTGTGGTGGCTCCAAAATGTTTATATTGCACTATAACTTAATTGTCCTGTTGAATTCTGAGGTGACAGGGTGATTTCTGTTTAAAGTGAGCTGACGACCCAAATGCTACTTGATTGTAGGAGATTATGGATTTTTGTTTGTGTCTTGACTGTGGACTTCTTCTGTGAAGTCTCTATCAATTCACTACATTTGTGTTGGGAATAGGTGTAGTGTTGAATAAATATTGGATGCTTTGAAAGTGCTAGCTTATTTTTTATTTTTGTATGAAAATGGAGGAAACTTCCTTCCCTCTCTATGTTGTGGGCCAATTTTGCCAGATTATACAGAAAGACGTTTTGTTTTCATGACATCATACAGTATGTGAGTGAGGGACCTTGACAAGAGGACATAGTGTATTAGAATTAGCATTTGTAGTTCTATGAGCATTTGCACATCTGTACATCAAAATGCACTTGATCAGTTAGTTATTGAAGTACTGAGTATATTTACTGTATTTTACTGTAATTCATTCTGTATTTTGCCAGATTATGATGATCCTGGGGTTGCGATGATGGCGCCCTTGAAAATTGTTGCCCAGGGTACAGTGAAGTGTTAATCTGGCCCTGGTCATTGGCTTCCACTTTAAACATCACCCACCAGCAATGTGTTTCACAAAGTAATTAGCAACATACTGAAGACTCTGCTCATCTGTGATTTGTATTCTGCCAACACTCCATGTATTGCAGAGCTGACACTATTGTAGTGACAGCCCACAAAATGCTGCTTCAATCAGTTTGAATCAAATCAGACCAGTTGAGACTTGTACACTAGGACCGGACTGGCAAAACCAGAACTGTCACACCTGTGTCAGTATATGTGTGAAGTGTACATAAATTTAAATTAGACTTAAATTCAAAGACACTTTCATAATAAGGAGCAAAAGTACTTTTACAATTCAAACCTACGATAATAACTTCATTTGATGCCATCATAATGATAAGCTAATTATCTTGTTGTCTCATAATTAAAAACTGATAACAAGATACATCTTATTTTCTGCTGAGATTGAGATATTTTAAAAAATGTTGTTTAACTGAGAAAATTAAGCCACTTTTACATGAAAATGACTTCTATCCAGAGACAATCAATCTTGATCACGATTGCTCAGCAAGAATCATTACATTATTTTATTTTACTCTCCACAACTACTTTTGTCCTGAAATGATCTTGCGACTCCCTTGGTGGTTTTGACCCCCAGGTTGAGAACCACTGGTTTAAATTTAGCCCTCCTCCAGACGCCATAAATCACAATTAGTCAGTTTGCCAACTAAGATAGCAGACTCTGTCCCTTTCTAAAGAGATTTATTGATTCTTTCACTGCTCACTGCGATGTATTGGTGGATGTTAGGGATGTAACGATACACTCAGCTCATACGGTTCACAATTTTTTTGTTCACAATACGATTTTCTCACATTTTTTTAAAATCAAAATGAGTTACAGACAAATTATGACCAAGTAAAATGATCTTTTATTCGTAGGAAAAAACCCTCTGTAAAACAGTTTGTGTCCTCTTATAGAAAGTGCAACTTACATGGTCATCTTAAACAACAAAGTCCATGTAAGTGGGAGAGGATCTTTTGCTCACAAGGTGCCGTAACGTTACTTTGCTTCTCACTGTGGTGGCGGCTAATATGCTGCTGCATGTTGCTCGTGTGTCTGTCCATTTCTCAGCGGGTGTATTTGTGTATATAGGGAATCCAAAATGGCGTCACACAGGTGATTTAAAACCGCTCGGTGCATCCTCTATTTCAAAGTTGTTTCCAACCGTCACCATGTCTTCCCTCACTCTGTGCCCCGTACCTACGTAGTGACGTGAGTCATGTGACTTGACGTTGAACAAATGAATCACTAACCAGTCACTTTTTTAAGATAATGTAACCTATTTAAGAACATATTTTACTTCTCTCGCATTGCATTCATTTTTTCTGTCAACCGGTGCAAATCATCACGCATCTGTACCGATTTTTAATTGTGTCACGATGCATCGTTACATCCCTAGTGGATGTTAAAACATTGTTTTAGATATTAACATTAAATCAGGTATCCTGAAATGCAGAGCAATTGCTAGTACTGCACTCCAAAAAGTGGACACACAAAGTAATTTCTGTAGTTTAATACTGATCTGAAAAATAAACACAGGGTTAGACATTGTGCTTTCTGTAGGTCGGTGGCAAAATAAAGGAAGATTTTAGCATTTGATTCATCTCATGCTTCTATTTTACACATCTGCTCTACTGTGCGTTGCATTGCTGCTGCTGTTGTTACCTGGCTGATGGAAGGATGGGGAGAGCTCTCTAGCCACAGCTCTGGCAATATCTGAATCCTGACTGGCTGACTGTGCTGCCTGGTCTGCAGCGTCCGCTTTGGCTCGGGCATGGGACGTCCTGCAAAAAGACAGACTCAGTGAGTTTAGCATCCAGCAAGCAAGTAACTTGCCCAGTGCAGTCAGCCTCATTCAGCTGTATGTGGTTTCTTTGGTAGTGCCTTTCACAGAATCCAGACACTACTGAGCAGAGATTCACAAAAGCTTAGAAGATGATTAATCTTACTACATTACATGTTCTCTGCTGAAGGTTATTTACTTTAATCAGAATATATTTGGTTACCAGCGCTCCACACACATCTAAATAAACAGCCTATTTTAAATATTTAAAGGTGGAACAATTCATTTGACTTTGTGTACAGAATGATTAGAACTGATTTACTTTCAAATCATCCCATGGTGCACTTTAAAAGTGAAGAATCATACTGACCCTGGCTAAGGCAGCCGTGTTTGGGATCATGTGAACCCCACCCCACACAATATTTTCGTTTTAATTAATCCATTACTAACTTTTAGCTTGCTAGGATTATGAAATGAAGTGGCCAACCCAGTCCTTACCCATTGGGAATAGCATAGGCACTTGCAACATGACACCAAGGGCATTTCCACTGGGCATGGGGGAAAATCTATCTACAGTACAGTCCAAAGGTTTGAGACTACTAGTCAAAGTTCACAAAGTTGGAGTGACGCTCCAAAAGAGCAGAGCATGCCAGAGGAGAAGAGACCAAAGGGGACAATGGAAGAAGTCAAGAGGGGAAAAAAGTGACAAAGCAAGGCCCCGACAGAAGTAAGTAGAAGTAAGAAGTAAATCTGGGACTGACTGACTTTTAGTTGTTGGTGACAGTCATCAATTGGAGACAACATAAATTATTAACACTTATATATACAGCAAATTTATAATTTTGAGTTTATCACATTCCTGTGTATTCCTTTACTGTATGATGTGTTGTTTTAATGCCAGGTCTAAGCTCATAAATAACATGACAGTTCCACTAAAATGATCAGTCTCCACAAGTACTACAAGTAAAAAAAAACAGCTGTAGGTAGTTGCAACTAAGTTGGAAAGATGTGCTAGGGCTAAATACATCCTTATAATCTGTACAGGGGAAAAAAAAAAAAAATAAATAAATATAATTTCCTGATTGCTTCACAGCGGTTACATTCAGCACATAGACACGACCACAGCAACCCACCTACGTTCCCATCCCAACACCGGACAACCCTGCCACAAGTATTTTATTAGTAGAAACATTTCTGTTATTCACATAATCATTCCAAACACCACTGAAAGTCAAGCATAAACCACTGTGCTTATGAAATGAAGCCAAGGCAGAGGTGCCAAATCTGTACCTCAAACTTAAGGCTGGTTACAAAACAAGTCAGTCTCCATAAGTCCCCATGTTAAAATGTCCAACTTCACAGCAGAAATAAACATGTTTACAGCCTGGTACAAAAAACAGTTTTGGTCTCTATAGCTAATTTCCCCATTCATGACAACTGTACTGAGGGCGAATTTATATACAACTCACCGGTTCACATTATATTAAGGCTTAGAGTTATGCATAATTAAGAGCGTGTTTGATAGCTGGGTGCCACCACAGGTATCTGGTTTCAATAATCACATTTCATTCAGCCAATCTCAGCTCCACCCACACTCCACATCTTCAGGTGCCAAGATGGCGTCAGTCAGAGCCACCACACTGAGTTTCACAGCAGCTTGAATGTGAAGGTGACGTCATGGAGACTACATTCATGTTTCATACGTCCATGTAGTCTATACAGCGAGAGCTGAATTCTCTAAACACAGTTCAATATCATTAAAATTAATAAGCAACTGAACGTTTATCACCAAATAACAGCAACCCAGTCTGCACTTCCTTGTGCTTTACTTAACTGTTCAAATGACTACAAACAACATATCCACAATTAATTACACCCACTCCATATTTCAATGTTATGTATTATTACTGTGGTACCAGAGGTCAGTCATGTCATCAACAGTTTAGACTCTTCTTCCAGACTGACTAAGGAGAATACCAGATAAGCACACAATTGACTGACTTGTGTGTGTGTAGCTGGGGATCTGGGGCAGTGTGGGAGTATTCCTGTCAGCTGTTGATAAGTCCTCCTCCCTGGCCTTATTTAGACAGGCACTATCCTGATGCATGCGTGCACACACACACACGCAAGTGTGCACATATGCACAGGCTGTCACGCAAACCCACACGCTGGAAACCTGGCCAAGAAATGTGCCTCTCTGTCTCTGTCTCTCTCTGTCTCTCTCATAATAATAATAATAAATATTATTATTGTTATTATTATTATTGCTGCTGTGTCTCTCTAACCAGCTAATGAAAAGCTATAGAAATCAAATAAAACTCCATCAAAGAAAGTTTTGATGCACACAGGTCCTAGACAAGCTTCCTCCACCCATCTGTGCACCATCTATTCTACAGACCCATGAGGACTTATATGTATGTTCTGCTGCACACTTGTACTTACATCACATGCACAACCTGCTCCACAGTTTTAGTGGTCCTCGCTCCTCATACAGCACAGCAGAGCTATGTAGTTATCCATGCCTTTGTGAGCCAACAGCAGCCAAATATCATGAACAAAATGTGACATTTGGTGCGCATGGTCCAGCAACGATGGGCATTGAGCCTTTAATGTCTCATGCCCAGAGGTAAGGCAACAAAAGGCAATAATATAATATAATATAATATAATATAATATAATATAATATAATATAATATAATAATATAATATTGAATTTACCTGGAGATGGCAATCTCCACCTTGGTTCTGGCAATAGCTGCTGCTCTCACTGCTCCCTCGATGGCTCGATCCACCTTCTGTTTGGTCTTGGTGTTCTTCAGTGGGATCAGTTGTTTCCTGATGCCCCGGGCCAGCACGTTGTTCTTGTACTTCCCTTCTTCCTTTGTGCCATCAGGAAAGATGGTGCAGCCGTAGCCATGGCGCTTATTGTTTAGCCACTCGCCTTCGTACTTCATGCCATTGGAGCGCTCTGAGACACCGAAGCCACTGCGCTTGTCATTCTTCCACTCACCCATGTAGGACTCGGTGGTGGTGGCATCCACATTGTCCTCCAGAGGCACGTAGTCATCGCCTGGGTCTCCGTCTCCAAAGCTGATTGTGGAGTTGGCGTCACTTGAACTGATGCGGCTCATTGTGGTGTCACTGTGAGCTGAGCTACGTTTACTGGAAATGGATGAGCGTGAGTCTGATTTACGCAGTCGCTGAAGGCTACCAAAGAGGGAGCCACGGCGAAAAAGACCTTTCTTCTTCTCTGAGCCTTCTCCATCTGAGTGGAAGTTGAGTACAAAGCCACCACGTGTGCCAGCAGGGCTGTCAGACAGGCTGTCACGTAGTACCGTACCGTTACTCTGCTCACTGCGGAGGGAAGCCAGTGAGGTTCGTAGTGGTGAGCGGATAACAGAAGCCATACCGTATGGAACACTTTGACGTACGCCGTAGCCATGACGCATCCCACCAGTCCACTGACCCTGGTACGTACCTAGGACAGAAACAGAGAGAGATAGATTAGATGCAATTGAGCGATGCAATAACACAAGTCATTGAACAGAAGCATTCATGGTATACAACATTTGACCAGTCAACCAACTAAAAACACAACTATTCTAATCAGAATATTTTTTTTTAAGAATTTGATTAAACAATTATGAAGATAACTGTTAACCTAACATGAGAACACCACTATTTAGAAGCTTGAATGTTTACAGAACACTTCATTCATTTTTATGAACAAATAAACAACAAACAAACTTGAGACAATAAAGTGTAAATGAGCAGTGAAATGATTTTTACACGTGTTCAGCAAAACTAACAATCAAACTGAATCAGCTCTGATGATTCACAGCTTTCATAATCATAAGCTCTTATACTAGCATTGTAACCATCATTTTCTTTTCTGCAGAAATTGTTTAACAGACAGACAATGGATTTTATATTTTAGCTTGTCCTGTTACCTGATCAACATCCTTTCCTCTAGTAGTACCTGAAGGTTCTAACTCTTAACCTTTAATCTAGTTGTTTCTTTTCTTTTATCTTTTATGCAGCTTTCCTCCTGTCAAATCTCTTTTTAATGATTTCTATTTTTTTCCTTTTGCTTATGTTTTCAAATCAAAATCCAATCAAATTTTATTTCTAAAGCCCAAAGTCACAAAACACATTTTGCCTCAGAGGGCTTTACAATCTGTACAGGGAGTGACACCCTCTGTCCTTAGACCCTCGGTTCCAGTGAGGAAAAACTTGCCCACAAAAAACCTTTAACAGGGAAAAAATGTGGAAGAAACCTCAGGAAGAGCCACAGAGGAGGGATCCCTCTCCCAGGACGGACAGACGTGCAATAGATGTCACATGCACAGAACAAATCAACACAAACATATTGTACAATTACAATGAATGATAAAATGACAATGAATTACAATAAATGATAAAATGACAATGAATTACAGTGAATGATAGAATGATTACAGTAGCAGTGGAACCTGTGATAGAGATAGAGAGACAGATGCACAGAAGCAGTAAATCATTAACTAACTATAAACTGTAATGGAGATATAGTAGCAATAATCACAGTAATAATATATGTAGTGGACGAGAGTTTTCAGTAAAGGGAGATGTGACTGTATCTTCAACCAATACCATGCCTGACTAGGCATAGCCCGTTTTGTCTGCTTTTATGGAACTGCAGCAATAAAAAAATGTTTTACATATTGAAATAATAGCTCATCTTTAAATTTTGCGTGTAGACAGTTGATTATATTTACAAATGTTAAATTAACACATGTGCCAGCTGAGGAGTGACAAGAGTTTGTAACACATAAATGCCAAATGTCACAATTCTTGAGGAACCAAATGTAAGGTAATACAGGTAATACTGCTAATACAGTTATTCATTGGGATAGATATCATCAAATTTCATACCATCATTATTTTGAGAAACTAGGGCTGTTCAATGTGACAGCATTGAACACATAGTCTAATCTATGTGTCTCAGAGGGGAAGTCAGGTTTGAGCAGCAGTGCTACACTCATCTGCAAACACAACAGTAGAGTGGTACACCAAAGACACAATAATAAACTACATACAACAAGAACAAATAACAAGATGTTAAATATGACACATGCCTTGTGAGATAAAATATATAAATACACAGACTTTAAAAAATGAGTAAAGATACATATGAACATACATATGTATATCTCAATGTCAACATAGTCAAACTCATGCCAGAAATATGAAGCAAACCCAAAGAAAATCATATCAAGGGTATAAAGTGGTCCACATTCTTTCACAAATACTACTTTTATGACTTGAAAGTGTACATGACAACCAAGTTGTGAATATCAGTTGTACCTAATACAGCATATTGCACCTTGATAAAATCATTCAGTCTGTTATTCAGAGCAGTAAAAAGAAAGCTAGTTATCATCATGGTCACATTTATTTAAATGTAACACTAATGTTTTCTTTAAGCTGTCTCTATGTAGGTCTGAACAATATAACGTTATCGTATCTCCATATGAATATTCATGATATTAATATTGCAAAACCAACGATATTGCCCTGCATGTACAGCTCAGACAGTCACAAATATCATTTGCTTTCCCTCAAATGTACAGTTCAGGCCAACCTACCACAAATCTTATTTCACGCTTGCTGTGGATCGACAGCTGAAGCCAGCCAATGACAAACACTAGAGAGAGAGACACGCACTACACAGTGGGGAAATTAGAAAGAAACATGAGTGTGGAAGATAAGATCGGTGCGGAATGTGCAGAGTTAGTGGTAAAAAATAAGTCATCCTCCATTATTTGGAGGTATTTTGGATTCAAAAAAGAAGAAGCGACGCATTGTGCCGGTCCTGCTTAGCAAAAGTTCAGACAAAGCATGGCAACACAACTAAGTATGTTCCACCATCTGAAGCAACACCACCGTGTACTCTGAGAGGAGGGATCCACTGGTAGTGTGGCACTGACAGTGGATCTTTTGAAGAAGCTTGCCACATCCATTTGTATTATCATGTTTCTATTTTTCTGGAAAAATGCTTACTTTTGACTGAACCCATAGTCATATTGTATCATATCGATAGAGATATCTGAGATGAATATCATGATATGAAATTTTGTCCATATCGTTCAGCCCTACCTCTCTGCACCTCTTCTCTCCATGTCTCTTCCTGCTGTTCTCTAATCACCTGTAACTCCTCACATCATGGAACCACTCCATCTTAAACCTTCTCTTTTAGCCCTGCAGGAGCTGTTCACTAATCAGTGTGCCAATCAGCTGTTTCTGAGTCTTGCTGTCTCACAACTTCATAAAGCTGTCCTGCACCCCACCTCCTCCACAAAGATGTCTGACCAAGATGTCTGACCAGTTGGAACATGTCTCTGAGTGGAAAATTACTTTTATTTAGTTGCCATTTGTAAATTTCAGGTGAGGGTGGGAACACTAGCAATATGCGGAAACATCTTTCTACACAATTTCACTTCAATCCCAGGAAAGTCACAAGTACCTGACTCTGTTTCTACACTGTGTTCAAAATCATCAAGGAATTGGACCAATAAGCACAACTGATGATGTCATTGGTATCAGCAGATCAATTACTTTGCATCCCTACCCACTGATCTAGAACAGACTAAATCTATAGATTACGACTTCATACTAAGGTTCTCCACAAGACTTTGAAACAGAAACAATGCTGGTATTAAAGCACTGTTGTCTAACTTTTTTACACTGACTTGTAATCATGTGAATGGTGTCTCTGTCTGCCTGTAATGATTTCACTTTGGACAGACTAAGCCGCAAAACAAATCTGGGAATGACTTGTTATTGCTGAGAGCTTTGTGAAATAAATTGGCTACACCTGTATCAGCAATTGGTCAAACTGTGTCTATAATTGTCTTATGTCTTATAATTTGGCATTATATTAATAAAATTGTACTGAATTTTGATAACACAGTAAATACATGCCAAGAGTAAAGATTTGATCTGCACACATTCATATTAGTGCATGTTATTAACTTCTCTAAGGTTCTCATTGATTGTGGTCTTCTGGACTTTCACTACATATACAGTGGTATGAAAAAGTTTGGGCACCCCTGATCGTTTTCAGGATTTTCCTTTATAAATCATTGGTTGTTCGGATCAGCAATTTCAGTTAAATATATCATATAGCAGACAAACACAGTGATATTTGAGAAGTGAAATGAAGTTTATAGGCTTAACAGAAAGTGTGCAATAATTCCTTAAACAAAAGTAGGCAGTTGCATAAATTTGGGCACCACAACAGAAAAATTACATCAATATTTCGTAGATCCTCCTTTTGCAGAAATAACAGCCTCTAAACGCTTCCTATAGCTTCCAATGAGGGTCTGGAGTGTGGTTGAAGGTATTTTTGACCATTCTTCTTTACAAAACATCTCCAGTTCAGTCAGGTTTGATGGCTTTCGAGCATGGACAGCCCGCTTTAAATCACACCACAGATTTTCAATAATGTTCAGGTCTGGGGACTGAGATGGCCATTCCAGAACATTGTAGTCGTTCCTCTGCATGAATGCCTTTGTAGAGTTTGAGCAGTGTTTGGGGTCGTTGTCTTGTTGAAGTATCCAGCCCCGGTGCAACTTCAACTTTGTCACTGATTCTTGAACATTGTTGGCAAGAATCTGCTGATACTGACTGGAATCCATGCGACCTTCAACTCTTACAAGATTGCCAGTACCTGCACTGGCCACACAGCCCCACAGCATGATGGAACCGCCACCAAATTTTACTGTGGGTAGCAAGTGTTTGTCTTGGAATGCTGTGTTCTTCTTCCGCCATGCATACCGCCCCTTGTTATGTCCAAATAACTCAATTTTACATTCATCAGTCCACAGGACCTTATTCCAAAAGGAAGCTGGCTTGTCCAAATGTGCTTTAGCATACCTCAAGCGACTCTGTTTGTGGCATGTGCGTAGAAAAGGCTTCCGCCGCATTACTCTCCCATACAGCATCTCCTTGTGCAAAGTGCGCTGAATAGTTGAACGATGCACAGTGACACCTTCTGCAGCAAGATCATGTTGTTGGTCTTTGGAGCTGGTCTGTGGGTTGAGTTTGACCGTTCTAACCGTCCTTTGCCTCTGCTTCTCTGAGATTTTTCTTGGCCTGTCACTCCGGGCCTTAACTAGGACTGTGCCTGTGGTCTTCCATTTCCTCACTATGTTCCTCACACTGGAAACTGACAGCTTAAATCTCTGAGCCAGCTTTTTGTATCCTTCCCCTAAACCATGATGTTGGACAATCTTTGTTTTCAGGTCATTTGAGAGTTGTTTTGAGGCCCCCATGGTGCCACTCCTCAGAGAAGATGCAAAAGGGAGAACAACTTGCTACTGGCCACCTGAAATACCCTTTCTCACGATTGGCTTCACCTGTGTATGTAGGTCAAGGGTCAGTGAGCTTACCAAACAAACTTTGTGTTCCAATAATTAGTGCTAAAGGTACTGAAATCAATAAAACAACAAGGGTGCCCAAATTTATGCACCTGTCCACTTTTGTTTAAGTAATTATTGCACACTTTCTGTTAAGCCTATAAACTTCATTTCACTTCTCAAATATCACTGTGTTTGTCTGCTATGTGATATATTTAACTGAAATTGCTGATCCGAACAACCAATGATTTATAAAGGAAAATCCTGAAAACGATCAGGGGTGCCCAAACTTTTTCATACCACTGTATACTACTAATAGTAATAGTAATATACTAACAGATTTTGATAGAATTTTGTTTTAGTCTCACTGGTTTTATCATCCTGGTTCCCATAGGCAGCTGTAATAAAGCCACTGCACACTGGACGCTGCCTAACTGCAGCTAACTGGACAAAAACAGGCAGACTGTCAGTGAATCGCTGCTGAACATGGTGGAGGAAGGCATTTTTTTCAGGAGTTGGTGGAGACTAAACCAGTGGTAAACAGAGGGTAAATATTGGACTGTAAAGAATGAGATATATTAATGTTTGTGTAATAATTACAGTAATTCATTAATTAACAGTAGAGGTGATCAAATAATTATAGAGACTGTGTCTGTCCCCCATCACCCTACATTGTTTAAAGACAAAAGAAACAGAAGTGGAGTTCATCATTAAAACTTAATAAAAATTAGATCTCCACCAGTCTGAAATAAGAGCATTAAACATGAACTCTAAAGCTGTTTTAGTCAATGAATTAATATCTGATTATGATATTGATTTATTTTGTCTCACTGAAACCTGGCTGCAGGAGGTTGAATATGTTAGCTTAAATGAATCCACTCCTCCCAGTCATTGTAATATAATGTAATGGTCGAGGTGGTGGAGTTGGAGCCGTATTTGACTCAAGTCTATTAATAAATCCTAAACCTAAACTAAATTATAATTCATTTGAAAGTCTTGTTCTTAGCCTCACTCACCCAGCATGGAAAACAGTACAGTGAATTCTATTTGTTGTAGTATATCGCGCTCCTGGTATGGTATAGCCAGCAGACTCGTAAATTAAAGCAAGTGGCACGGAATTCTGAACGCAAATGGCGTGCCACTAAACTGTAAGTTTATCTCGCTTAGTCTGGCAAGATAATCTTAAAACCAATAGGAAGGCTCGCCGTAATGCCAGAACAGCCTATTATTCTTCTTTAATAGAGGAAAACAAGAATAACCCCAGGTTTCTCTTCAGCACTGTAGCCAGGCTAACAGAGAACCACAGCTCTAGTGACCCATCTACTCCTCTGGGTCTAACTAGTAATGACTTCATGAGCTTCTTTAATGATAAAATTAGGACTATTAGAGACAAAATACATCATGGCTCTCCTTCGACAGGCACAGATCTGCATTCTGACACAGCAAGTTTGGAATCAGCTGCAAAACCTGATGCATATTTAGACTGCTTTTCTCCCATTGACATTCATCAAATAACTTCAATAATTTCTTCATCTAAGCCATCAACTTGTCTCCTAGACCCCATCCCAACCAGGCTGCTCAAGGATATTTTACCTCTAGTTAGTCCTTTTTTATTGGATATGATCAGGATTTAGAGTGCATCATAGCACAGAGACCACACTAGTCAAAGTCACAAACAATCTCCTAATGGCATCAGACTCATCTCTACTCGTCCTGCATTTGACACCATAGACCATCAAATTCTTTTACAGAGACTGGAACATCAGATTGGCATCAAAGGAACCGCCCTAAGCTGGTTCAAGTCGTGTTTTTTAGATCGATCTCAGTTTGTTCACGTCAATGATGAATCCTCCATGCATACCAAAGTCTGTCGTGGAGTCCCACAAGGTTCTGTACTAGGACCACTTCTATTCAGTCTATATATGATTCCTCTAGGGAACATTATTAGGAATCACTCCATTAATTTTCACTGTTATGCTGACAACACCCAATTATATTTATCGATCAATCCTGATGAAACCAATCAATTAACTAAACTGAGAGGAGTTATTTTTGATCAGGATTTGTCCTTCAATGTCCACATAAAACAAATTTCAAGGACCGCATTCTTCCACTTACGCAACATTACCAAAATCAGACGCATCGTGTCCCAAGCGGATGCAGAAAAACTAGTCCATGCATTTGTTACTTCTAGGCTGGACTACTGTAACTCCTTAAATAAATCTCCCAATAAATATCTTAGGACTTTGCAGTTAATTCAGAATGCTGCTGCACGTGATCTGACAGGAACCAAGATCAGAGATCACATCTCTCCCATTTTGGCTTCCTTGCACTGCCTACCTAAAGTTAAATCTAGAATAGAATTTAAAATTCTTCTCCTTACATACAAAGCTCTTCATAGCCAGGCACCACCATATCTAAAAGAACTCATACCTTACTACCCCTCTAGACCACTGTGCTTTCAGAATGCTGGGTTCCTTGTGGTTCCTATAGTTTCCAAAAGTAGACTGGGAGCCAGAGCTTTCAGCTATCAAGCTCCTCTTCTGTGGATCAAACTACCATTCTGGGTTCGGGAGGCAGACACGGTCACCACCTTCAAGAGTAGACTTAAGACTTTCCTTTTTGATAGCGCTTATAGTTAGGGCTGGCTCAGGCCTTCCCTTAATTATGCTGCCATAGGACTAGACTGCCGGTGGACCCCCCTGTCTCTTTCTGGGTTGCCTAGTCAGGCTGTCTCTTTCTGGGTTGCCTAGTCAGGCATGGTACTGGTTGAAGATGTAGTCACATCTCCCTTTACTGAACTCTCTCTCTCTCTCTCTCTCTCTCTCTCTCTCTCTCTCTATCTATCACAGGTTCCACTGCTACTGTAATCACTTTACCATCTATTGCAATTCATTGTAATTGTACGACATGTTTGTGTTGATTGTTCTGTACATGTGACATCCATTGCACGTCTGTCCGTCCTGGGAGAGGGATCCCTCCTCTGTGGCTCTTCCTGAGGTTTCTTCCACATTTTTTCCCTGTTAAAGGTTTTTTGTGGGCAAGTTTTTCCTCACTGGAACCGAGGGTCTAAGGACAGAGGGTGTCACTCCCTGTACAGATTGTAAAGCCCTCTGAGGCAAAATGTGTTTTGTGACTTTGGGCTATACAAATAAAATCTGATTTGATTTGATAATTAAACGTTTGCTGTGAAATTATACAAAAGTAGTCATTTACAATGACCACGAAAGTCAAATCTTGCCTTGAAACTAAAGCACTAACAATACTACACACTGTACAGTGACACACCTGTACATTTGTGTATGTCCTTTAAGTCTGACAGGTATTTTCACAGAGCGGACATTAAAGAGTAGTGTTTCTAAAACCACCAGTGTTGAGCCTCATTAGGTGATAAAACAGTTAGCTTTGTGGCCTAGTTAGGAGAGCTCAGGCTCTGGCCCTGATGGCTTCAGCTGGAGAATGTAAGAATGTGCTATTTTAAAAGATGGAAGTAACTCGAGACACTGGGAAGTCTGTTGGCTGGCCAAACATAACTCCAAGCAGCTATCTTTCTATGTGGAATAAGTCTTCTTCATGGTGGATGACTTAAGACACAAGAAAAAAAAGTTCTTCATCTGCTAATGAGTAAAAGCTTTCACTTCAGTTTTATGGTTCATAGTGACTTCAGTGTGGATGTCATTAACAAGGAAAGATTGACTAAACTTGACTCACAATAGATTTTTCAACATTTTTAGCTAAATAGGCAGATGAAAAGAACAAATAAAGGAAAGAAAAAAGAAATGGTCAGTGTGCCAGAATTTGTGAAATAATGTTTTTTAAAGCATGCTTTTATTTCATAATGTCGCTTTTCATAACATCTGTGTTGTTTCTGTCATATGCCTTCTCTGAAGCTCACAAACTGCTACGATAATTACACAGTTAGCATAGGAAAACTCAAGCTAAATCAGCTCAGCAGTTAAAGTCCCACAGATACACAAACACTCATTTACCCGACGGACTGACTAGCTGGGTAAAGGTGGGACTGTGAGCTTGGCGTATGTCTCGGTGTCAAAGTGAAGCGACAGTGTTGAGAGCGATGGCTAATATTAGCTTGTTAATTTGGTCACCTTGCATATTGATTGATAGAAAAACTGTTTGACTGTTTTCATGAAGCCAACAGGAGCGAACCAATAATGTCATAATGATGTTAACATGAAATAAACATGGCATCTGATTTTCATCAGTGGTGATGAATAGAAATTATTTTACTGAGATGAGTTTGAATCATTTCTTCATTTTACAAACAGATGATGTTGTTTGATTTATCTCGTACTGAACATTTGGGATTCTATAGATAAGCACAGCAGTGTTTGCACGGCACTCATTCACAGAACCTTACACTAACTCTTGGACTGGCAGACAACCAATAACAACCCAGAGGAAAATCACTGCGTTCTCATTAGCATTCAGGGGAACTAGCCTTTTTTAACTACCCTATAAAAAACTCTAAATACCACAATGCATTGTAAAAAACAAAACAAACAAACAAAAAAACTCAATGAGAACTACACCGCATCATGTGTTGTCTACATCACAGATCAGATGAGCCAACAAGTCTCCCAAAGGGTTTTTCCATAAAGCGTCCTCAATGCAACTTCCCATTTAATGACAGTCAAACATTAAACTACGGCCTGAAACTGTGTGAAGCAGTGAGTGTGACAGGTCTGACACGTCAGGAGTGTTAAGAAGCTGAACTCCACACCTGACCCCTGCCCTCTGCACTACACCTGAGACAAGTCTGAAACTGAGGATGAACAGACACCACAACAAAAACAAAGAGATGATAGTGTGATTACAAATCAAATGAACACACTCACTTTAATTATTAATCTAATCAATCATTTGATCTCGAGCCTCTGATGGCGTAAACAGCGCGCGCTGAGGTGTGTTCACGGTACAAAATGTTTTGTCGTGCTTTCTAAAAATAGATTTATGAACTTACTCCAGCTCTGACAAACACTCACTTGCATCAGCATCCATCACCCCCATGCTGTGTCTCACCTCCATCACCGTACGTCTCCACGCCGTATCCGTCCTGCAGTCCGTTACACCAGGTGCCCTCGTACCTGGCCGGTGTGTTCTGGCTCTGTCGGACTCCGTACCGGCCCTTGAATCCGTGAGTCCACTCTCCCCGGTAAAGCCACCGCCCCTTGGTTTCTACTCCGAGCCCGTGGCGTTTCCCTTGTGCCCAGTAACCCTGGTACAAGTTCCCGCTTGGCCAGGTGTAGACACCGACCACCTCAAAACCGTTGGACCACGAGCCCGAGTACTCGCCCTGGCCCTTGGGTCCGGTGCACACACCGTGGCCGTGGGCTTTGCCGTCCTCCCAGCCTCCACAGTACGTGCCACCATCGTCAAAGTCGAAGCGTCCGCCCGTCATTCAGATACGGAGGAGAAAAGTACTACCCGGCGGTTCGTTAACAAGTCCAGAGTGTGCCGTTTATTTTTGGACGCGGGGTAAAGTTGACATGGAAGCCCCGGGGAGAATACGAGCTCTCGGCGGAGGTGTGAGGGAACGGGGAGTGATGGCGGCTGGGTGCATCAGCAGTGCTGTGCCGGTTACTGGAAGCGGGACGTGGGAGGGTGAGAGGAGGCCGCCACGGCTGCCAGAGTCACTCCACTCACTGCTAGCGCTGGAAGACTCTCCCACCCAGCCCACTCTGTGGAGAGAACACTTCCACGGCGGCCTGTCAGTGGTCAAACAGCACGGTGCTTCCGGTTTGACTTTTCAAAAGAAAAGACAGCTGAGGTCTGACTGCAGGAGGGGAAACAACAGCAGGTGGTTGGGTTTGAGATTGCGTGATAAATGTGAATGCCATTTTATATCATGATACAGGTAGGTCGTTATATCCTGTTCAGACCTATGAGGGGTGTACATGCTGGGAAGTATGACCTTCATTTTTTTGTTAAACCTCTGAAATATGGCAAATGTCTGTCTGCAACCAGCTTGAAATGTGCCTTGGTTTTCCCACTGCAGACATAAAAATGTTTAGAAATGACACCAGCTGTTCTCACTGTTGCTCAGACAAATGTAATATGGGCACCAAAGAACAGCTTTTCAAACGCATAAAGAAACACGCTTTTATTTTGAAAGCAGAAACCCTTTCAGATTGTACATTTCCGTCTAACTGTCAGCAGCTTCACGTGTTGTCTGTCTGAGAGTCCACAGGCCTGACCTGCACACACCACGGTCATGGACAGTCTTCATCTACATCAGTTACACCATAAGCATACACAACTCAGAGATAGAATTTACCGATCTTGACTACTGACTTGTTCTGTTAAAAATCCACACTGCACAAACTGATGAATTAGAACTTCACAAGAAGGCCTAAAAGTACCAATGCCAAAAGAAGAAAAGCTTGTAAATGAGTCAACACATTCACATGTGTTCATGCACATCCATCTCAAAGGGCTGCAGCTTCAAAGTATTGTAAAACACTGCCATCCTCTGGAAAATCTAGTTTTCACAGCTCAGCCTACTGCTGAGTTTTTAAGTTTCTAGGGCCCAGTATGAAAAAATAGACACCTTATCTGTCTATTTTTTTATCCAGTGAATGCAATGCGCTTCCGTACAGAATAACCTGGATAATGAAATCCTCATTTTCTAAGTCATGGATCAAGGTGATCCTGCTGACTTTATCTGAGTATTTCAAAACACTGGCAAGGTGGATCACCGTGATCCCGAACTGGCTGGATATGGATTTCCAAAGCTCCTGTCTCTTATTCTGGATTGAAACATGGCAGACTACCTCACGAAGACCATAGGAAGAGTTTATTAGTGTTACGTCATAGGCTCCATGTGTACCAGACCAGACCTACTCCAGTCTGTGTATTTAAACCCTGTTTCCTCTTCACCGGTGTCAGATTGTTAGCGAACCATGTGTCCTACTCTGCTAGCATTATCCCATTATGTGCTTCTCGGTTTCGACCCTCGCCTGTTTTTGGACCTTGCTCTTGCCTTACCCTTTTGGATTGTTTGCCTGCTTCACCTGACTGAACTCCCGTGTACCGAACCTTTACCTGTATTAAAGACTGGTTATCTCTTCTATCTGCCTCCCGAATCTTGCAGTTGAATCCTGCATCCATGCCTTGTAACAGCTGCTGTACTGTGGACTGAAATCTGTTTGTACGTGTAATGTCTTAATGTGCAAGCGAGCATAGGTAACAATCTGTCCAAAAAACAGTAGATAAATCTGAAATCTGTGGCCATTACTTGTGGCTGTGAGCTGTAACACCTTGGACATGGTGGTTCAGTGCCAGGCCTCGAGAAGCTGTACCAGCCTCTCAACACTAAAGAGTAGCACACTTAAGTGAGCACATTCAGTTATCACCATGTACATTTGCCGTCCCTTTCCACAGAGTATGGACGTCCTTCTGAGCTCTCTGAGGTTCCATCCAGTGTGTCAGCTAAACATGAATTTTATGTGCGTTTCGTAAATCTGGCTCAGTCACATAAAGTCACACTCAAGCCTAATGCTAAGCCACCAACGATTGAATAATACAATTTGCCTCACAAAGCCATTTCAGGAATTGAAAGTGTTATTCTGTCTCTATTGGATCAAGACCTGCTAGTTCAAACCACCAGCCCATGTAACACTGGGCCCTGATGAATGGTGGTTCATGCAGGACCTGCAAGCTATTAATAATATAGTGGTACCTGCAGCTCCAATTGTGCCTGACACCAATTTTATTTTAGCTTCTCTACCATCTAACTTCACACACTACACATCGATCATCGTGGATCTAAGTTCTGCATTTTTCTGATACTTTTGCATCCAGATAGCCAGTATCTGTTTGCATTCACATTCAAAGGTAAGTTATACACTTGACGACAGTTGGCGCAGGGTTTTGTCAAGAGTCCCATGGTGTACGCAGCGG
The DNA here is from genome assembly GCA_023373845.1 of Nibea coibor. Classification (NCBI taxonomy): domain Eukaryota; kingdom Metazoa; phylum Chordata; class Actinopteri; family Sciaenidae; genus Nibea; species Nibea coibor. Next base: position 24,010,983 of record CM041725.1, read on the forward strand.
TGGCAAAAAGAGACCTGCATGGACTCCACCTGCCACCCTGATGACCTTCGAATAGCTTCTCCATCAAAAGACTGGCTGAGTGTAGTCACAGAGCATCGCTGGCAAAGTTGCAATTCTGCCGACCTGAGGTGACAAATTTGGGTCATATTTTGAATATAAATGACTATTATATTGCTCACCCCCTGACTTTCTCTCGAGGTAAATGGTCATGGACAACACATGATAAAGCTCTGATTAAGACGGTGCTGAGTACACCCAGGTAATGAAGGTGACTTTCACAGCTGCTGTACCTTTAACTGAACCTCTGGAGCTGTGGGGTTTCACTAAACAGTCATTGAAAAGTTATCCTAATTATAAACTGTGGGGTGTTAATTATCAGAATGTTCCAAAGGAGGTGCAGAGCGGTAAGATCTGTACTATGGTAAAACTGATAAGGACGATTGTTTTCTATATATTGGTCAATTTTCTTCCATAAATTCACTCAATGTGGCAAAGCTAAAGCAAAGTGCCTAATAGAGTTACAGGTAGTGTTACATGATGTACATGGGTCGAAGATTTTGCAATATCTTGATTGCAATGATTGATTTAAAAAGAGAAAAAAAAGGAGTGTTAAATCAATTGTTTGATTTGGGTTAGGGTTAGGGTTAGTTGGTTGTGAGTGGACAGTGGAGGGTGTATTACTGTAGCATCCTGACACTGCTGAATGAACCGTATAGTTAATACTTGTACCTGTAACGTTAGGTTTCCAAAGTACCGCAGCAGCCTGGTCTGTGCACATGGAGCCTATGATGTAATGCTAATAAACTCTCAACAGGTTGGTGTTAGTTTAAAGAGTTAACGTATGATGTACGTGTAGGCTATTATTTTCATTCATTCATATACAGATATTAAATTTTTTGTGTTGGTAATAAATAATAGTTGATGAAGTGTAAACATGTTTAAAAGCAGTCATTTCATATACAGTTAAAAGTCAGAGATAATAGGGTGGTGTTGGGTTTGAAATCCGTATGATGGGGCGGCCCGTGGCGTAGCGGGTGAAGCGACCGCCCCATGCATGGAGGCCACAGTCCTCGCTGCAGCAGCTCCGGTTCGACTCCCGCATCGGACGCCCATTTACTGCGTGTCACTCCCCCTCTCTCTGCCCCCTGTTTCCTGTCCATCCTCAGCTGCACTATCATTAAAGGCATAAAATGGGCAAAAAAATAATAATAAAATTCATATGATTGTCGGCACAAAAGATCACGTTTGTTTGTGGGGTGAAGCATCTTTTTAATCTTTCATCTTTGAATGTATGTAGGTTTAGCCAATCCTGTCCTCACCTTGTTCAGGTAGGAGGGGAAACGGCCATCCGTTTTCAGGCTCCACGCTCGACCAAGCCTGCAACGTTTTTCTTCAATAGCCCGGCATGAATGTGTGTGTGAGTGTGGGCTGTGGACATTTGAGTTCACGTGTTTATTTTGATCTCACATTCTCTCATTGGGTTCATGGTGTGCCAAACCTTTCAGAGTATTATATGAGAGTTTGGAATATTGTTATCAATGCATACTTAAAGATCAACTGTGAATTATTTGACTAATTTGAAAATCTTTGTAATAAATAATTATTGTTGTTTCAACTAAATCCTTTGTTGTACTTTCCAGGGTGATACTCTTTGGAAAAATATAAAATAGGTTAAAGGGAACTTTTATTTTAAAGGGGAAGTACTCAATTTTGTATTACTTCTTAAAGGTTAATGGCCAAGTTATTTTATATCCAGGACTCAGGCCCCAATTATTTGTCAGTCAATATTTCCTAGCTACATGGGACTGGGGTTACATACGTCAGATTAGTTCCCTTTTAAGTTAAACCATAGACAGCAAAATTCATCAACAAAGCCAGCTACCTCGCTAGACTGCTAGCTGCTTAACACACAAGTCAATGGAAACAAGTTAAATACTGTTAAACTTACACTTTTGACGTGAAGTCGTGCTCCCAGCTGCTCCAGCCAGTTCGGGATCACGGTGATCCACCTTGCCAGTGTTTTGAAATACTCAGATATAATCAGCAGGATCACCTTGATCCATGACTGAGAAAAGAAGAATTTCATTATCCAGATTATTCTGATCCAGATTACAAATTCTGCAATATATTCGCATTAGTGTCATGTCTAGTGAATATTATTCTTTTTTTTTTTTTTACAGAAGGACACGCAAGGCGATCCTGTTTGGTACCCTGTAAACAGGGATAAATATGAAGAAGAAGAGACATGAGTGGGAGTGTGTGTGGCAGGCTGTAAATGCCGCAGGATCCGAGCAGCGCACACACAGGTTAAAAAGAAATGGTCAGATCTCAAGGTGGAGGTGAAGCGGAGGGTTTCTGCGCACCTCCGAAGCGTGACCGCAACAGGCGGGGAGACAGGAGTTGAGGAACCCCCCCCCCCCGACAAGCTCTGACCGGAGTGATGGGAGCCCACCAAATGAAGGCAGAGTACAATACACCACTTAAATGAACCACACAATGAATGAATGCAGAAGTGCACAGCGGCTGACGTTTCCAACTTTACGCCCGCTTTTACTGACATGAGTACTGAACACAGGGAGACAATCAGAGGCTTGTTAGAAAGCTCTGTAGCTCTAATTTCACCAGCCGAAAATAAAGAAAACCAAAACCATGATATTTGAACATGCCCAAATGTACATTGCGTGGCGCTGGTTTACATACGGGACAATTAAATGAATAAGCTATCACATATATATACTCATATACCCAGAAGCCACTCATCTTCTCTCTCTCTACCTGGTGTGCAGTGGTAGCTTCATCAAAAAAGTGCATGTGATTCTTCTGCACAATCTTGTTATCAGGACCACGCTGAAGGACATCAGCCTGCTCTCTGATTTTGGGAACATCATGATCATACATTGCTTTGAGCACTTGGTATGAAAAACGGAGCTGTTCCAGTTCCTCTGTGAGAAGTTTATTCTTGTTCTTCTCTGCCTGGAGCTCGTTGGTGAACTTCTCCTCAATGATGTGGGCCACCTGCAGCTCTTCATAGTCCACTTGCAAGAGTTTTGTCCTCTTCCTCGTGGTGTTGTCTCTGGCCCGGTTGGCAGTCTTTGCGGTGCTGAGAGGTTCTGGATCGGTGTACTTCTTCAGTCTCTCTAGCTCTTGCCTTGTCTCTTTTTCCTTGTTGATGAACATTTCTTTCAAGGATTTCTGTCTTTGGGCTGTGCTTTTGTCTCCTCCAACTTTGTTGAGTTGGCAGCTGGTCTCACAAAAGCAGCCACGTACTATTTGCTCTCCATCACTCCTCTGGTCACCTCTTGGGTTCCCCAGGTGCTGCGTTTTCTTTGGCTGGTAGAATCAATCACAAAGTAATGCTGTAGGTTGCAGTTGTCTCTTGCAAACAATAAGAGTAATAGTTATGTTGAAGATTAGCCCACTAACACAAGTCACAGCTGTCACAGCTTAGTTTTCCTTATATGAGGGGATTCGCCTAGCTACAGATAAAGACAGGTACTTTTAATTTTCCCAAAATATACAGAGGCTGAATTTGCAGCTTTGGGGCCCCCTGGTGGCTGCATGGCCCTATGCACATAGTCTGCATATAGCAAAAATCGGTTCTTGTTGTCGGTTTGCAGCAATCAGTGATGGACAAGAAAAACAACCAATGGCTCTGAACATGGAAGAGAAGTAATGTTAATGTTGGCAATGATGATTTGAGTACCTTGGCAAAATCTATCAGACGGTGAGTGTTCAGGAATATTGAGAAGAATATGTAATCTTCCAAGGTTAAATCAGAGAAGGTGAGGTCATGCTGAGGATTAAGAGAGGTCTGGTTGTATATTCACCTCACCTGGAAACCCATAGAAGCAGTACTGCTTCCAGTATTACATCAATATATGGTAAAAATAAGCCTGGCCTTTTATCTTTGTCTGAAGAAGGCCTTTTTAAAACTGTTGACGAGCCCATGAATGGAAGGATTTATGAGAAGGCTCAGGGATGCTTGATCTTGGCATCAAATGTGAAACTGAATCCCTGTTAGCATCAGTTTGATACTGTGATTTTAAATATGACATGATTCAAATAAAAATACAACAAATGCATCATACAGAGATACAGAGATAGCTACTGATAAAGGACAGAAGAAATTGGCGCAGACGGAAGTAGAACCACCATGCAGAATCCATGAATCCGTCCATTTTCCATAACACTTTGTCCATAGGGTCAGTCAATCTCCCTGTGTTCCAGATAAACATACAATGTCTCTAAACAACTCTCAGAATTCCTCTCACTGAACAATTTCTTGATCCAAATCAATCTGTTGGCTGTGACAGTAGCTTTAAAAGACGCCTGAGCAGCAGCACAGTCCTCTGACCTCATTCTACTTGCCTTATCAGCTGCCTTTGACACAGTTAACCATCGCATCCTACTGTCTACTCTCTCTAACATGGGCAACTCTTGTTGGGCAATCTCTTTCCTGGCTTGAATCCATGGCGCTCGTTCAGCATATAATGGCTTGAACAGTCATCCACATCTCATCACCTCACCACCGGGGTGCCCCAAGGCTTGGTGCCTTTTACACCACCTCCCTGGGTCTGGTTATCTGCTTGCTTGGCCTCTCCTATCGCTACTATGCAGATGACACTCAGCTCTATCTGTCATTTCATCCTGAGGACCCCTCGATCTCTGCAAGGATCTCAGATATATTCATGGATGGAGGCACATCACCTCCAGCTGAACCTCTCTAAAACTGAACTGCTGGTCCTCCCAGCCAAAACTACAATTCACCATGACATCAACATCGGCCGGGTTTCATAAATAAAAGTGACTTCTTCCCCTGATGACTGAGACTCATTCTCCGATTCAGAGATGGAGTGATGAGACATAATGACCAATAGAGCCAAATAATAAGGTAACAATTGTATCTATAATCTAGTATAATTGAAAAAGTTTCATTTTAAGATTGCTAACTAAACACACAATATGAATGGTGCCTGAACAGTTACATTTATGGGGAATTAGTGATCAGTTTTCCCTAACCTGTATATCTATGGCATCTATCTATAGAAACTAAGGAAACTTTCCACATGCATGAGGAAAAGAGGCATACTCAACACTGAACAGCCCCAACCAGACAGCAGATAACCAAATTGATAAAACAGAGATGAATGTGATGGATTTCTGGCTATTGTGTCACCGGTTTAGGTTGCTTATTCATGGTTTCCCTGATTATGTCCTGACCTTGGAAGGTGTTTTTGTTAAAATACAGTAGGAAAACACCATACAATGTTAGGACAAAAGAGGAAAACAGCTGATGTTGCCAACTTGGCTGCAAGTTCTTAACCATCCATCACTGAAGTTTGGGGGCCGAGCTGTGAGAAAGAGAGCTGCACACTCCAATTCATTTTCAATGTCTCTGTACCACTGCACCTCCATCTGTGTTTTATCAGCCTCAGTGTGTGAGCCAGTAAAAACAAAGGAAAGCTGTGTAATTGTGCTATTATAGAAACAATGATTTCAGCTGTGGGTGGGTGCAATGTGTATGAGCTCTTTTCTATAATGATACATGCTGTTTTGCCGTAGCCTGTTATTGTTAAAGCAGAACAGAACATAAAACACCAAAGAAGACGACGACGCGATGACAGTTTAAAACAAGACTGCTACATAACCTAGACAAATAAAAAAAATAGATGTTTACTTTAGGCCAGGGGTTGCCATACTTTTACTGTTAAGCCTCCCTTTGATGATACAGGAATATTGTAATTGTATTATTTATATATTAATTTTGATATTTACACATTGTCTTTATATATTCTACATTCCACGTCTTTCTTTGGAGGGGCTTTTTAAGCCGTACAACACACTCTCTTCTTGGCTGACCATGGGGCTTTGTAAAGCCTGAGGGCAGATATGCCTTGTTATATTGGCAGACCTGAGGTGGGCTGGATGATGCCCAAACAATTACTAACTTAATTATGCCTAACTTTTAGCGTTAATATCTTTTGAACAGGTGAGTTCAACAGGTGAGAAATTCAGACTTATTCTGTAGCAGGGAGTGTTTGATGACCTTGGGTTTGAGTAGCTGGAGTTAGTGGTCAAAGATATCTCAACATATATGGTTGTATGATGAAAAGATTAAAATGATCCTACTACTCTACATTTTTATGGAAGCAGTCATACTGTTAAACCTTGTGCATCATGCCAAAGTCAAATTTGGCAGAGTGTCGTGTTTGTATTCCAGTTGCTATGATTTAGTTTTCTAGGAGCAGATTGTTGAACTTTATGGTGAAGTAGACATAAAAAAAACAGAGATAAAATATAGATGTATGTGAGAGACCTGCCCCCTGAACTAGTCTGAGCTTTTCTTTATATGGTAGTAAAGGCTCTCAGCTTCAGTCACACACATGAATGAGATGTAGGCTGCTTTCAAAACAAAAGAAAGTATTATGTTGTGACTGTCAAATTTGTCATTTGAAACAAATTTTCTGTCTGTTGTTTCAGCTCTATCTGAAGTAGAATTTATTATGAAATGATCATAATTTGTAAGCTGTAAACTCTTCATATGTTTGGTATTCAAAAACCTTGTTGTGTAGTTTGGTTATTCAGGTGTTTTACAGAGTTGAACTCTCTGAGAGGCCTCAGCCTCTATCCCTGTTTTACTTGTTTACTGAATCACTCTGACAATGTTTTCAGCCTGTCTTCCATGTTGTGCTGAGCTGTGCCTGGTTTTGCCAATGAATGTGGTCACCAGAATTACAAAGATGTGCTGATCACACCCATGCGTCTGCTTGTTGTGCATTGTTTCAGAAAGACTGAGCCCTCAGTCCTGTTTAACTCAGAACTTCACCACTGATAAATGTATAGATAATTCTAAATATGTGTATTTATGTAGCACTTCTTCTGGACAGAGAACTTTCTTAGTCAATTAAGTATGTTCAACCACATTTGATATTTCCAAGTCAGACACTACATTAAGGAAATCCAAACCTATAAAATCTGTGAGCTTCTTTACTACGTCAGTTTCATCATATCTTATTAGTAACACTTGGGCCAGTGACTTGAATTTAGAGATTTAGAGAGTCAGAGTAGATAATGTGCTGGGTTCTGTTAAGTCATGTTAAAGGTTTGTCCAGTACAATGACTGAAATTTTCCATCAGTGTCAGCATCACTGAATGCAACAAATGTTGCTCTGCTGGAGGATCAATAGCATGTCCACTAGCATCGACGTCACTGTGGATATACATACAGAAAGAAACGATCCACAGAGGATGCAATTTCTTCTGTGGTCCACACAGCCCTCACCCACTTAGAGAATAAGGACTCTTATGTTCGCCTGCACTTTGTGGACTTCACGTCTGCACTCAACACCATCAGACCCCAGACTCTGGCTCAGAAACTGATCACACTCGGATTGAGCTCGACCCTCTGCAACTCGGTCCTGGACTTTTTAACCAATACGCCACAGTCTGTGAGGATCCATGACATCTCCTCCCCCTCCATCACCCTCAGCCCAGGCTCCCCCCAAGGTTGTGTGCTGAGCCCCCTTCTGTTCACTCTGCTCACCCACAATTGCTCAGTGAGACACCTAAGCTGTCTGATTGTGAAGTTCGTGGATGACAGCTGTGGTTGGACGCATCGCTAACAACGACGAGTCTGACTACAGGCAGGAGGTGGAACACCTGGAGGGTTGGTGCAGAGAACAACTTCTGCATCAATATGAAAAAGACCAAGGAGATGATTGTGGATCCCCCCTCCCCTGCACATCGGAGGGTCAGTGGTGGAAGTGGTCTCCAGCTTCAGGTACCTGGGCGTGCACATGTCTGATGACCTCACCTGGAGCACCAACACTTCCTGTCTAGTTAGGAAGGCACACCAGCGCCTATACTTTCTCAAGAGGCAAGAGAGTTGGGAGGTCAGTCCTGAGCTCCTTCTACAGATGTGTGGTGGAAAGCGCCATGTGCTCCTGCATCACTGTGGCACGGCAACCGCTCTGCTGCAGAGAAGAAGGCTCTGCAGAGGGTGGTTAAAGCTGCAGAGAGGATTGTGGGATGCAGCCTATCCACCACCACGGACATTTACACTTCCGGATGCAGGAAAAGGGCCTCTTGCATTATGAACGACCCCACTCACCCTGCACACGCTCTGTTTGTCCCTCTCCCCTCAGGCAGGAGGCTGCGGAGCATTAAGAGCAGGACCACCAGACTGAGGAACAGCTTCTTCCCAGAAGCTATGAGACTGTTGAACTCTGGAGGACCCCTTGAAAGCCTGTTCCCAAGACATTCAGCCAAACCATAGCCTGGCCATCTTTGGATGTCTGCAGTGGTGGTTACTAGGAAACTTATTCATTTCACTTTAGAATCTGCCACTATATATCCTGCTTTGCACATTGGCTCAAGTAAAAGTACAGATGTAAACTACGTCTGCACAATCTCAATGCATGGAATAGATTTGCAAGAATATGGGGACCTTTCTTTGTCATATCACCACGGAATCATAGGGATTTGCCTAAAGAGGGTGTAGTATTTTACCTTGTTCCTGAGATGTTAATTTAACCTTTTTGTGACTATGAACTTGTGAATTGTAAGACAGCATTTTTGTTCTGTTTGTGTTCCATTTGTTGTTGTAATTTCCTATTTTTAATTAAATTCATTCAACTTGCCCAGAGTGGTTCAGTGGACACGCCCCCTGGAGCTGAGACCATTTTTACCTGATTTTGACACCTAATTTCATAAACTTGTCGTTGTTTTTAATCTTTCAAATTTGGCTGGGTTTTTAATAACAGTTTCTTCTTTAGTCTGACAAACTCAAAACACATATTTAATTTTACTTTACATGGACTTTAACATTGACCGTCTGCTGTTCAGATATGTCACCACCCAGGAGAACCACTTTAGTCTTAAGTAATAACATCATCATCATAATCAGAGCGATATTAAATCTGGCCTCCACCCTGTAGCACTAACCCCAGAGACTGAAACTGCTTCTCCAGCACCAAGGCTGTGTCTCAATTCAGGGGCTGCATCCTTTGAAGGACACATTTGAAGGCCGATTACGTCACAATGCTGCACGAAGGCTGTCCCAATTCGAAGGCTCCTTCAAATGCGGCTTTCTTTTCCCTCTTTTTCGAGGATGCACCATAACTGTTCTTCGTGGCCTCCCAAGATCCTTTGTGCGGTTCAGTGCTAGGAAACATACAACAATGGTGACACCAAGCGGCACATTTAAATGTAAGTATTGTTTTTTTTTTATATTTAATTACTTTTACTTATTACTACCTATACTTTTACTAATTCTATTTATATATATCTATCTATACATATATTTTTACACCATGAAAATAACACCACCTACATAGAAAGAATGTTGATTTCGGCTCAGCCCTCCAACACAATTTCCCCCCATGAAACAGCAAACTCATCCCAGCACATCACATAAGCATGCATGTGTTATTCCCCAGAATCTCCATGGGTACTGTATCTTGTTTAGCTGTGTTATTGCTCAGTGGATTCTGATCTTGGGGTCTCTATAACTCTGAACAGAATGGAATGTTTGAAACTCCACTGAAATTGACTTTAGGTACAGGTGATGCAGAGCTATCTGTGGGCCTACCACCAGACTACAGAACAGCTTCTTTCTTCAAGCAGTGAGCCTCCTCAATTCATCTTCCTCACTGCATGATTTTAGCATAAAGGATCGGAAACATCTGTATACAGAGGGTGCATAATGTTTCCTTCCACAACATATAAAAACATTTGATGAAGCTGTTGATTAAAGTTCTTTTAAAAACCTCATAAAATCAGTTTTTCAGCCACATGTGACACTTTAATGGTACATGCTGGCTGTTATGGCATGTCTGAATACATTTTGAACAGATGTTCATGTACTGTAGTCTTACTAGAGGCTCAGATACCAATAGCTGCGGGGCAGATGTTAGACATGACAACATCTGGCTAACATGTGGTTAAGCCTTGGGAGATCACATGTAGCCTGCTTCACCTGAGTGTTAGGTCTGTGTCAGTCCATACTTAGACCTGTTTGTTACTATTTAATCGGAAAGGTCATTTGTTCCAATCTGATCCATGCAGCTATGAAAAAACACATCACATTTGGAGATACTGTCGTTTTGCAAGTAGATTAATAGTAAATACTTGATTGGTTAATTGATTCTGTTTGAGAATGGTACAGTGATTTGCATGAATCTCAGGGTTATGCCTACTCACCATCTGTAAACATACCTGTCTCATTAATGCATGTTACTAACTAAACTTCTTCCCCAGAGTTTCTGTGCTTTCTCGTCCAGCAGGTTCTCATGGATCGTTGCTGCTGCTGTGGTCTGCTGCTGACGTCCACTACATATTATTACTGTCATTATTGTTATTACAGTTTATAGTAAGTTAATGATTTACTGCTGCTGTGCATCTGTGTCTCTCTATCTCTATCACAGGTTCCACTGCTACTGTAATCATTCTATCATTCATTGTAATTGTACGACATGTTTGTGTTGATTGTTCTGTACATGTGACATCCATTGCACGTCTGTCCATCCTGGAAGAGGGATCCCTCCTCTGTGGCTCTTCCTGAGGTTTCTTCCACATTTTTTCCCTGTTAAAGTTTTTTTGTGGGCAAGTTTTTCCTCACTGGAACCGAGGGTCTAAGGACAGAGGGTGTCACTCCCTGTACAGATTGTAAAGCCCTCTGAGGCAAAATGTGTATTGTGATTTGATGAATCAAGTTGGAACTGTAAAATGAGAACTTTCAACCACAGTGAAATTATGTCCTGGAGGTGTTTTTCTTGGCCACAACAAAGGAATAAATTAGGCTTTTACTCTGTCCAGCTGCACTTTATGGAACCCACCACATGTTCCTCATCCAGAAACAACAACACAATGACACACAGAAACAGCGTGCAACAAAATTATCTCATCCTGTATCCACAGATGTGCACATCATATGAGAAACTATACTGTTAGTCTATACATTTAGTCTAACAATTAATCTTTCCCTGATGGAAAGCATCAATATGAACCAAGTAACATTGGCTGTATGCTTGGGAAAGGCAATAATTACCTTTGTAATCCAGTTTTCTTGGTGAAAACATTAGTCAAAACTAATCGTCCTTTGTCAGCGGGTCATTTTTCGATATAAAGTGCTTCTAACAAAACTTTAAAAATTTAATGAAAAACTTAGGACAGTCAGGGAAATTGGGAACCCCCGTCTTTTCAGAGGGACACTTCCACCTGCTCACCACTGCCTCTTTTGCCACTGTAGAGGTATACACAAACTTGCGTCAGCCCACCTGCCAAAATCCAGCAGCCAATAGCACGTAAAACTGATCTGCTGTCATGTAGAGTATGTATGTATCTGAGGACCCTAAGGAGGGAGAGTATCTTCAATATGATCCAGACCTTGCTCCATATGCCTCTGATTTTTTTTTCAGTAACTTAAAAAGATTTGTTGATAATTCAAATGTGACTGTAGCTCTGAGTCAGCCAGCTTTAATTTTTGCTCTGACTTTCCAAGAAAACTTCTGGACCATTTATAGTTGTTGTTTTTTTCTTCTCATAGCACAGAAACAAATCTGAAGTGGGAAAATCCTGAGTGGATGAGGCAACTCCTCAAACAATGTAATTGCCATGAAGCTGACAGCAAAGTCAAAAGAAACTGAAGAACTCTCTGCATCTCACATCTTCCTTTGCAACGTGATCTCTTCAGATGGGTCAATAAATAAAATATAAATAAATACATTAAAAAACATTTACTCTGTTATTAGCACATAGCTGAATAATATTTGTTGCATTTGTTGGAATATCAGGGTAAGCCAATCAGAGGCTTTCACTTCAACTCATGAAAAATAGAAACGGTGAAACTGTAAACTGTGACAGATTTGTGCGATTTCTGGAATTTTGGGTTGTATCCACATGCTTGTATAAAATTATTGTGAGTCACATTGATGTATAAATCTATATGTTGACAGACATCTTTTGTTTGTATAACACATAATTATATGTTTTTTTTATTTAGTCCTCTTGAAGGCTACACCTAAACTTCACCCTGTGCAGCTTGTTTTATTTTGAAAGGAAGGCTGTATCCAGTCACTTCTCAGACACTCGCCAGAATAAAAGCATCTCAACAGAGACAGTGCAGCAGCTGGATACATGCCGAAGCAGAACGAACAGAAGACATTTGAACATATTAGAGTTTACGAGTGATTTCTACGGCCTCTATGTTTGACGGCAGACGTGTCAGAATGAGAGTTTTTTATCTAACCTGTGCGCTCTTTTTGTGTGGAATTCACGGACAGTTGATAAACTACACCGAGCCTCCACAGATACAGCTACCCGACTTGAGTTTAAGTGCTGCAGTTAAACTCAGCTCGGACTCCTCAGACGCAGAGCCCTCCGGAATCCACCGAGTGCGGAGGAGACGCTTCATCAGTCAGAGAGACATGGTAGCAATCCTGGATTATCACAACCAGGTCCGAGCCAACGTCTTCCCACCTGCTGCAAACATGGAGTACATGGTAAGAGAGAACAGACGTCATCAGAGCTATAAACACAATGACTTCATATGGAACAAACAATATAATACATAACAGCAATGTTATTGGATGGATTTAGATGAAAAAGTTTTGTGATCATGAAATCAAACATCATTAAGAACACTGATAATATGACTACATGCAGGGGGAAATGATGAATGAATGTTGTTTTAATGATGATAATCCATAAACTTCCGTTAAAACGCAAGCGTGATATTTGACTCTTTTTTCACCGTCAATACTTTGGCTCCATAACTCTAATGTTATAATGTCAAGCCTTCGTACTCCTCTGCTAACACTGAGAGGAATGAAGCTCCAGTTCAGTGAAATCTGTTATGTCCCCACGCAGGCGCACTATAGAGTTTTCTAATAATCACAAAAATGTCACCAACACACACTGCGTGTCATGAATTAGTGTTTTAATATGATGTATTTTCGCTGTCTTCGCTGGTGTATTGCTGCATAAGTCAAACTGGGAATCACACTCTGTGATGTCATGAGGTCAAGAAAAGATGTAGAGAAGGATTCATGGGACTCAAGAAATAAAGGGAAGAGGAGAACAACAAGGGAACAGTTTTATTTACAGCACAATGATAAGACTAACTCAGTGCTGCACAACTCAAGTAAGGTCTCCTGTCAAAAAAAAGTTTACAGTTGAATGAATGAATGATTAAATACTACATTTAACCATCAATTACTCAAACTGTGCTGAACCTGAACCAAAGCAAATAGGATTCAAACGGAATGGAGAAGTGGATAAAGGTGAGCTATTAAAAGAATAAAATAAAAATAAGAAATTAAGCAAGGGGCCAAAGAGAATGATATTAGGATATAAGTGATGTGTATATAGTGTTTTATTATAATATGGATTTGGAGCTGACTCAATCACGCTAGGATTCCCATACGTTTTGTATCATGTGTCAACCATTAGTTGACGCACAGGATTAAATACTTCTGGATCATTTCACTTAGTTAAGAATCTTCCTGAGAAAAAAAGACAACAACAGACACAGCCTAATATGTCATCTGCTGCTGTTGGGTCAAAAGACTGTGATAAACTAAACATGAAATGCCACTTGATAAATATCTGTCATGAGACAAAGCCTTATTGCCATCTATTTTAAAATCATCCAAATACAACTTGAATTTTTGAAATCATGTTACAGAAAATTCCTTCCTGTTTATGCTGGAGAGATGACACCATGGTCCTTTTAAGCTCTACAAATGTGTCAGACCCAGTCTGTTTTGTAGACACAGTCTCTTCAGTTCTGACTGTCTGTCTACAGGTATGGGACAATGATTTGGCCAGTACAGCTGAAGCCTGGGCTGCTACATGTCTGTGGGAACATGGACCAGCTTACCTGCTGCAGTTCTATGGACAAAACCTGTCTGTCAGGACTGGAGAGTAGGTACAACACAAACATACACATACATGCGCACACACCTACACACAATATTTAATGATTCATTAATGATTAAGTTTCTGCACATGTGCAATACTTTTATTGTCATAAATACTTTTACTTTATGCAGTTTGTGCTGTTATTTTACAGCTGTGAATTGTATTGACTTACACTAAGATACAACAATTATGACTATGTTATATCAACATTTAACTAGAAGCTTAACTTCAAAGCACTTTATTTTCATGTAGCCATGTTACAAATAACATAACATCCCCAAAATCCATCCATTACCTGTAATCACTTATCATCATCAGGGTCACGGTGGGGCTGGAGCCTATCCCAGCTGACTTTGGGTGAGACGTGGGGTACACCCTGGACAAGTCACCAGCTTATTGCAGAGCAGATAGAGTAATACAAACAACCATTCACACAAATGGCCAATTTAGAGTCACCAGTTAATCTTAATTAACATGAAATTAATGTCTTTGGACTGTGGGAGGAAGCCGGAGTAAATGGTAAATGGACTGTACTTTCTAGTCTTCCAACCACTCAAAGAGCTTCACAGTGTGTATCTCATTCACCCATTCACACACTGATGGCACAGCCTTCAGGAGCAATTTGGGATTCAGTATCATGCCTAAGAACACTTCGACATGCAGACTGGAGGGGATCGAACCGGTAATCTTCTGATTAGTGGATGACCCGCTCTACTTCCAAGTCACAGTCGGACATGCAAACTCCACATAGAGCTGAGATTTGAATCAGGAACCTTCTTGCTGTGAGGTGACAGTCCTAACCACTGCTCCACTTTGCTGCCCAATACTGAATTATGAATACTGAATTAACAAAATTATTGAAGTGATCAATATTACACAACAGGCATTTCATTAGACATGAGTCTAATGAGTGCTGATGAGTGCACTTGTGTTGTGGAGAAATTGCTGAAGTCAAAGGTCAATGGTGAGGTCAGGAAGACCTCAGAAGTGTTCAAGAGCCTCTGATGTCTTATGCTGTATTATTTATTGACGCTTGGCCAAGGAGAATTAGAGACATTCTCATAAAGCATCAGAAGTGCCTGAGTCGGTCTCACATTCTGCCCAACTCATCCTGGTGGATAGACTTTAAACCCCAAGACACACATCACAAATTCTATACGCCCAGAATTAGTTAAAGAGAATGCTTTTACCAAGGACGGTGTCATTGTCAACATATTCTGGTCTGGAGACACAGATGTCACAGAATGTTTACACAGAATGGAACATCGATGGTAAGCTATCTATTATGTCTAGGAAGGCAGCAATAGGTCTCTTTGACCCTGGTCACCACAGTGTTGAGATAGACTGGCACCTACTGTTCCCAGTCAAAGCCAAACAACTAATACTGCTGAGGACCTCAAGGCCCACACGTGACCTTAGGATAGAAAAAGGAACCTAAGGATAACCTAAGGATAGAAAATTTACATTTACATTGCATTACATTTTTTACATTTAGTCCTTTAGCAGATGCTTTTATCCTAAGCGACTTACAGGACTCTGAAGAGCTGGAGGTCTTCAGGAGATTTTTAAAGGTAGAGAGAGACGCCCCTGCTCTGGTAGGAACTGGTAGTGCATTCCACCAACAGGGAACAACAGACAAGAAAAGTTTGGATTGCCTTGAATGAACAGGTGGCAGAGCCAGGCGTCGCTCATTGGAAGAGTGCAGTGGTCGTGAGGTGACATATGCCTGTACAAGGACGTTCAGATAGGTAGGTGCACTACCGGAGACAACTTTGTATGTGAGCATTAGTGCTTTGAATTTAATGTGGGCCACAACAGGTAGCCAGTTGGAGCCTGATGAGCAGTGGGGGTGACAAGTGACCTTTTCGGTTGGTTGTAGACCAGGCGTGCCGCCATATTCTGGATCATCTGAAGAGGTTTCACTGTGGAGGCTGGGAGGCCCGTCGGGAGAGCATTACAGTAGTCTAGTCTTGAAATGACCACAGCTTGTGTCAGGAGCTGAGTGGCATGTTGCGTTAAGTAAGGTCTGATTTTTCTGATGTTGTAAAGTGCAAAGCATCATGACCCAGCAACTGAGGCAACATGATTGAAAAAGGTTAGTTGGTCATCAATCATGACCCCTAAGTTCCTCACCACCCTGGTAGGGGCTAGACATCAGGGAATCAGTTTTGATGTTGATGTCGTGGTGTATAGTAGGTTTGGCTGGGAGGACCAGCAGTTCATGCATGTGGTGATGTCTGAGAGGCAATCAGAGACCCGTGCAGAGATCGAGTGGTCTAGATAGCAAATAGAAGGGATCCCAGCACTGAGCGCTGGGGTATGCAGCTGTCCAAGCCAGGATACACTGAATGAGTGCCCTGTCAGGTAGGATTCAAACCAGGAAAGAGCCAAGCCAGAGATGCCCATGTTAGAGAGAGTAGACAGCAGGATGCGATGGTGAACTGTGTCAAAGGCAGCTGATAAGTCAAGTAGAATGAGGTCAGAGGACTGTGCTGCTGTCCTTGCTTCTTTTAAGCCTTCTGTCACAGACAACAGAGCAGTTTCAGTCCAGTGACTGCTTTTGAAACCAGACTGATTCGGATCAAGAAGATTGTTCTGTAGGAGGAAATCTGAGAGTTTCTTAGCAACTGCACGTTCTGTTCTGTTCAGAAGGATTCAGGTTCAGACTACCCCAGAAATATTCAGAGATATTCAGACCGCCCCAGTAGTGTAGTGCTTACACTTTGCTGAATACTCTGACCGCCTCAGTCAGTATAGTGTAAGGTTGACTCTTTGCCTAATATTCTGTGGGCCTGGTCCCTTGGGGAGGTATTAAAAAAACATCACACCAAACTAAAATGTGACATTTGTGTTTACAGTCTTCTTGTCAGCTTGGTCTCAATATAATCCATGAAAATAAACTGTATTTCATAAAATGCTGGATTTGAACTTGGAAACTTTTGGATTTTGTCACCTCAACGACTCAAGAACTCCCCACCAGCCTTCATTGGTTAGCTGTGTTGTTTTAGTGGGCAAAGACTACTACAATTTATTATATTAGAATGTGAATCCAGGAAAAAGTGACTGTCAACAGACTCTTATTTCAAATGGAAACATAGAGATAAATGTTGATATAAATACTGTATTGACCTAAACAAAATATATAGCAAATGTTTATTGCTTGTAGTATTATTGTCAGCACTAATAATACTATTAGTGTTGGCAAGGACAAATAAACGATAGCTAAATAAACATGAAAAATCATTACTTGGATCCCAGAGGTTTAAAAAATAAAAGTGTTGTCCTAGTCCTAGTCCAGGTGGACCAAGAGTGACATGTTTACATGTTAAGATGAGGAAACACCTGTGATCCTTTATCCAAGCTTCCTCAAATTATGCATGCAACATATATATATTGCTATATGTTTAGGATGCCCTTGTATGGTGCTTGCAAAAGCTGCACCTCTGACCTGTGTGACATCACTGTTAGGGTGGTATCAAAGGTGCAGTAGAACACATTTCTGATGACACCCACTGATGCTGACTCCTCAGTATCAATTCTGTCTCTATCCACCAGGTGGCAGTCTATCCTGCAGCTGGTCAAACCCTGGTATGATGAAGTCAATGACTATGTGTTCCCTTACCCCCGGTTCTGTAATCCCAGCTGCCCTCTGCTCTGCTATGGACCCATGTGTACACACTACACACAGGTGAGGGACGTCATCAACACACTCCTCTGTCAGTTTCTGTGTGAGTTATAGTCATATCTCTCATAATATACTGTATGATAAATAAGACAATGTGGTTGTTTTTTCATAGCATAAGCAGTCAGCAGTCCATTAAGTCACTAAGTTATACAAATTACTATACTCGCCATGTAAAAGAATCAGATGCTTCTACAAGCCCAGGTCCTGATATGATTCAGCTTCTTGCAAGCTTTCTAAAATTAGGAACGATAACTGGCTTCTCAGGTAACAAGCTGCGTTAGCTAAAAAAGCAGCACAGCATGTGAAGTGAACTATCTCTAACTTGATATGTTATGAAGATGTCATATGAAGACTTCATATGTTATGAAGATGTATTCTGGTTTTTGGTCTGATGATTCTGTCCTCTGGCTGCTCCAACTCAACTCTCTGTGATTTACAGAGTTTCCCGATGGACAGTCAAGTAGACTGCTGACAACCGTAGCTGCTGTTAGCTCATATTAAAGCTCAGTTTGTTAGCCTGACTGTCCAGACTGTGAGCTCAGAGCACCATGTAATAAAATATATATATAATTAGTAAAAGTATAGGTAGCAATACGTAAAAATAATTAAATAGTTAAAGAAATATTAAATCATTATTATTATTATTTATTATATTATTGTAACAATTAAAATACTTTTGTTATTAAAATTATTTAAATGTTATTATTATTTGAAATATTATTTATATTTAAATGTAAATAATATTTACATTTAAATGTGAATTCTGTGCTGCTTGATGCCGCTTGGTGTCACCATTGTTGTATGTTGTATTGTTGCACTGAACAGCAGCGTGCAAAGGATCTTGGGATATGTGAGGCTGCGAAGGATCGTTACGGTGCATTCTCGAAAAATAGGGAAAAGAAGGCTGCATTTGAAGGCCGCATTTGAAAGAGCCTTCGAATTGGGACAGCCTTCGCGTAAGCGTTGTGACATAATCGGCCTTCAAACGCGCCCTTCGAAGGATGCAGCCCCTGCATTGAGACACAGCCCTTGTCTCTGGTAGTGATTGGAATTGCTGCTCTTTGTAGAGAGCCAGTTCTTTTGGCTCGGCTTACTATAAGGAGCCGACTATTTCGGCTCCCAAACGGCTCCTCACATTTTATTAATTATAATTATTATTATTTTATATTTTTAAATGTTATTATATTTTATTTTATTTGACATTGCAAAGCACTTTGGTCAGTGCATGCTGTGTAAAAATGTGCTATATAAATAAAACTTTGTATTTAGTTAATTTATTACCCAAAATAATGCAAACATGCCTCCGACCGCTGTGTGTGTGTCTGTCTGTCACCCCTGCCGTGGTTGCTGCTATACATCTTGACCAATCACGTGCGGTTTTCACACAAAAAGGTGGAGACACATCACTAGTCTCTGGGTAAACGAATCAGATTCCGCTCCGGTTACGACGTAACAGGCTTTTAGACCAGACCCGCTTCCTGAACTCTCCGGTAGAGGCCCACCACGCCCTACAGGTGAGCTCAGGTGAAGCACCGACATTGTTTGCTTCAGGAAGAAGAATGTCTGGGCAAGGCTCCGACCTACGCATGCTCGTTACTCTGTTGTTGGCGGCAGTGACTGACACAAGTCGCTATATTGGTCCACCCTGAGAACCGAAGAACGGACGATTACGTTTACTTTTACCTGAGACGTGCCCACACTGTCGACTAGACCTGAATCTGTGTTTCACAACGGACAAATACAATGAACACAGACCAACACGGAACAGCAACGAGACCTCACACGAAAGAGGAGTAATACGAACTAGGCTACAGACGGTTGAAATGTAAGTGTGCTTAGTGTTTCTTTTGCCCGATTACCACCAGCTAATGCTAACAGCTAGCTAGCGTCGTGTGTTCAGCACACACAGCACTCTGCTGCATGCTGACAGGCAGCAGGAAGAGAGGCCTCAAAGGTTCACGGCAAGTTATGTCCTTTTTTCATCTCATTCAACTTACAAACTACTGGCGTTACATTGGTGTGGATCAAGTAGCAAGCAAGCAATGCCTGTACCAAATGGCTAGTTAGCGTTAGCTTGTGCTAATCGGCGCTAACTGCTAACTAGTGTCTCATGTCAGCTGTTCTTGGTTGTGATACACATGAATGAACATACATAGATTTGTCTCAAATATATCTGTAAACGCTCAGAGAATAACTCACAAATGTTCCTTGATTTGCACACGTGTTTTGCTATCCACAAATACGAATGTCTAATTTCTGAGTATATTGGGTATTTATAAATTTAGAATTTCCCATTTGTTAAAAAAACAAAACAAAACAGCCATTTATAAACCTGAAAATTCTGTCTGTGAAGCCTGATTCAGCATTTGTGGATCACCATTCACACACACATCTCTTTCCTCAATTATGTATATCTGAGACGTTCTTGTCTCGATCCACACAGATCCACAAACAAATACGCCATTGTTCACAAGTGACCATCACTAGCTGACGTCTATGCACTCCACTTGGGCCCCCAAACCACACATTAAAATTTCACAACTGTGTGACTTTTGGAAATGTGTTTTGTCCATTTTGGCTTTTTTTTTTTATACATATATATATATATATATATATATATATATAGTCTCTGTGAATTCCCACACCAGCCAACACTGGTGTATACACTCACCGGCCACTTTCACTTAATTAGGTACACCTTGCTGTACCGGGTACCCTTTTGCCTTCAGAACTGCCTTAATCCTCTGTTGCATAGATTCAACAAGGCACTGGAAACATTCCTCAGAGAGTTTGGTCCATATTGACATGACAGCATCACGCAGTTGCTGCAGATTTATCGAATCTCCTGTTCCACCAAAGGTGCTCTATTGGAGTGAGATCTGGTGACACTGGAGGCCATTTGAGTACAGTGAACTCAACTGGTACTAAGGGGCCCAAAGTGTGCCAAGAAAATATCCCCCACACCATTACACCACCACCACCAGCCTGAAGTGTTGATACAAGGCAGGATGGATCCATGCTTTCATGTTGTCAATGACAAATTCTGACCCTGAAAACCCCAGTAGATCAGCAGTTTTTTATATACTCAGACCAGCCCGTCTGGCCCCAACAACCACGGCACGTTCAAAGTCACTTAAATCAAGTTTCTTCCCCTTTCTTCTTGACCACGTCTACATGCCTAAATGCATTGAGTTGCTGCCATGTGATTAGAAATTTGAATTATTTGGACTTAATTTGTTCAAAAAGAGCTTTCTAACTGTTTTAGTTTCTCACTGTTTATTCTTGTCGATATAGACACATTTTGTTGAATTAAATCAACATGGCTTTCCACTCCTCCTGGGGTCCGTTTCACAAAGAAGGTTTAACAAACTCTGAGTCAGATCCTTAACTCTGAGTTGATCTCCTCTGAGATAGGAAACTCTGAGTTTTCGGTTTCACAACAGCTGATTTGAGGTAGTTTGATCAACTCAGAGTAGTTTCACCTGGGCCCGGTATTTCAAAACTGATCTGACAGGATTATCCTGGTCGGATTGGATTAAATCTAGATCTGATCTGAAAACTGGGTATTTCAACACAGATTCAGATCATCCTGATCCTGAAGATCAGAATCCTGATCTGGTAATCCAATCCTCCCTTGAATCCAGATAAAAGGCTGGATTTGGGTATTTCAAAAGTTAAGGCAGATACCTGGATCAACTTGATACCAAAATTTCAGGATTATTTGAATCCCACCTCAGAGGTTGATTTCACTTAGATTGACAAAGTCTCAGTCCCACTTTTCCTAGATATTGTTACTCAAGGTGTCCATTACAGTTAATCTAAAGTGTTAGTTTTATTTTAAAATAATTAAAGTACCTTAATTATTGCTTGTAAGAAATTTAGTACAGTGTTTAGTGTTCATATCATGCTGCATATTGAAGCATTTTACAAGCATTTAAGATTTACATCCTTCTGATTAAATGAAGACAAATTTGACTTCAGTTAGAAACTTAAAATGCACTTTTAAAATGTTTGGAAATATCTTGAATGTGATTTTGAAACCTGCAGCAATGTATTTCAGTGTTTGTGTACAGACTGATTATTTGACTTCATCAAATCAGATGCTATTTTGACATAATGACCATAATTAAGTTTAGTGAGAGCCTTCTATATATACGGCAGAATTGTGTCACTGACCAAGCTATATACCATGAAAGTAATGCAATTACAATTTCAAGCAGTTTCAAGCACTTTATTCAAAATCCAATAACTTAATGTTAAATGTACAATTAAAGCGTTTCCAAGGATTTCCAGGGGTTGTCCTTAACAGCTGAGTGGTCCATGGCTGTGAGTGAACTCTGAAAGCAGAAGACAGAGAAGGTGTATGAGTATATCTTTGTTTATGACATCAGCAGCAGCATCACTGTAGCATCCTGACACTTCTGAATGAACCGTATAGTTAATACTCGTAGCTGTAACATTTCCAAAGTACTGCAGCAGCCTGGTCTGTACACATGGAGCCTATGACTTAACGCTAATAAACTCTGAACAGGTCGGTGTTAGTTTAAAGAGTTAACGTATGATGTACATCAGATTAGTTCCCTTTAAGTTAAATCATAGACAGCTAAATTCATCAACAAAGCTACCACGCTAGCTGTTTAACACACAAGTCAATGGAGCCGAGTTAGCTACTGTTAGCACGCCGCGGCTCAATTAGAGATCGCTACGGCCTGGTTTGAATTAGGTGACAATTCAAAAAGTTGGTTTGCATGATATGTTGGTTGGCGTTCGTATGGTCCTAAAACCGCTGCACATTAGACGACGGTAAACTTACACTTTTGACGTGAAGTTTTGCTCCCAGCTGCTCCTCTCGTGAGGTAGTCCGCCATGTTTTCGGTCCGCGGAGGCGGAGTGAGAGATTTGGAAATCCGTATCCGCCCACATCGGGATCACGGTGATCCAATCCGCCAGTGTTTTGAAATACTCAGATAAAGTCAGCGGGATCACCGTGATCCATGACTGAGAAAAGGAGGATTTCATTATCCGGATTATCCTGATCCAGATTACAAGTTTTGAAATACCGGGCCCTGGAGTTAAACATGTGCACCACAGACATATAAAGCCAACATCAATGGAGCCCAGATTCGATGATTGAACATGGGAACTGACAGGAAGAGGGCAGCATTTTTCACCCCAATGGAGTTATTGACATATTGATGACTGCATATGGAGATTTTGAGCATGTCTTAAGAAAGAAGTTAAAGAGAGGGAGAGGGGTTGGGAGAGCATTGCTGCTCGGGTCAATGCGTAATGTAATATTTTGCAATCACAATGACTATTGAAGGGCAAATTGCATGAATGGAGCCTATTAATTTATTTCATGTAGGTGCAATCCAGCGGGGGAGAAGCGCACTTGGCAGCAACTTAAGATGAAATATAAAAACATTGTTCAAACAGGTGAGACAAAGTGGGCGGAGACCGAGAGAAACTCAAGGTTTCCTCAAGAAAACCTGCTCCCGACCAGGTTAGAGTCACGGAGTCTGTTACTACGGCAACTGACCACGAGGTTACGTTACCTCTCTTTGTGAAACAGGTTAGAGTTACCCCTCTCTCTCTGGTTTGACTGACCCTCCTTTGTGAAACGGAAAACTCAGAGTTTCTGTGATTCCAGGGTTAACAGACTCAGAGTTTTTAATAAAATTGCACCATCATCTCATGGGGGCGCCTCATTTTGATCACATTTTACATTGTAAAGTAAATGATGTGGCTGCTTGACTCTGAACTTCTTTGATCCCTAACATAATGCTCTTTTAACGCTCAAAAATGTCTTCTAATTTATATTGTTGCAAATAGTGTCTCTGACTGCTCGGCCGTCCTGCATAGCTGGCAGGTGGACGGGGTCTTTATCAGGGTCATCAGTTTGTACGGCAGGGTGTTGATCTCCTCTAATAGTGGCGATATTATGAAGAACAACACATGCCACAATAATATCGCAGGCCCTCTCAGGGGTCACCCTGAGGGGACACGCTGCAGTCTGGCACTCAGGTTTGACTCGTGGTATATCTTTGAGTCATGAACAAACCCAGGCCACTTGGCCTCCACATTAGAGGTGATGTGTGCAGCATCACATCTTGACAGTGCAGAGAATGACAGATATTAAACTATGAGGAAGTGCTTAACACTGTGAAACTCTACATGTACCTGCACATTAATGCTGTGAATGGACTTCCTATTCACATAATCAGCCTCATTATGTGAGGGAGCCGTGATGGGGATGTGCGTGCCATCTATGCAGCCAATCACACTGGGAAATCCTAAAACAGGGGTGTCCAAACTGTTCCACAAAGGGCCGGTGTGGCTGCAGGTTTTTGTTCCAACCAACCAAGAGCACACAGTTTGACCAATCAACTCTCTGAAGACTGAGATCAGTTGATTAATTGAGTCAAGTCTGGTGTGCTGCTACTTGGTTGGAAGGAAAACCTGCAGCCACACCGGCCCTTTGTGGAACAGTTTGGACATGCCTGTCCTAAAACAAATAAAAATGACTAATCCAAGTCTGAGGTGGCAGCACAATGTCATAATACAGCCTGATATCAAAGGATCCTAAGCGATCCTGTGGAACTCTTCCTTGATGGCCCTGACAGGTTTGTGTCCAGGGAAGATGACAAATGTGGGTAACAGCGTTTTCAGGGCGAGGCAGACTCTTCTGATCGCCCTGCATACAGTTGCCTTGCTCAAGTGCTCAGCATCTCCGACGTTGTACAAAAACTGCCATTGGCAAAAACATGCAGCGCCACACATAACATCTGCTGCGATGTGAGGGCATGACTGTGACTGGTGATGTTTGAAATGTGCGGACGGATGAGGTTGTGTACGTAAATGATGGCCTGCGAAGTAAAACGGTACCGCTCAAAAAGAAAATTGTCTGGGAGGGCTCTCTCCCGACACACATTTAATTCCCGGCGCAGGATTCATCCACGGGATTGCGATCAAAAGGACATGCCATGTTCATAGAAAAGAAGTTGACACCAAACGTTGCCTACTGGAATTAGAGGATGACTTAAATCTGTCAGCTGGCGAGTTCTGACAGCGCAGGAATGAGGAAATCAAAAGGAGTGTGTGGCTCTGAAAGTGGGCGGAGACCGAGAGAAACTCAAGGTTTCCTCAAGAAAACCTGCTCCCGACCAGGTTAGAGTCACGGAGTCTGTTACTACGGCAACTGACCACGAGGTTACGTTACCTCTCTTTGTGAAACAGGTTAGAGTTACCCCTCTCTCTCTGGTTTGACTGACCCTCCTTTGTGAAACGGAAAACTCAGAGTTTCTGTGATTCCAGGGTTAACAGACTCTGAGTTTTTCATAAACCTGCTTTGTGAAACAGACCCCTGGTTAGTCAGCACAGTAGACAAATACACACTTTAAGGTGTTGTCACTGCATTGTAGACACTCCAAGTGGCACTGTTGAGTGGCGCCAAGACACTGGCGTAATATCCTATCGTATGAATGATTATAATTTAATGTACACAGTCTACAAGTTTTACTATGTTTTCTTTGAATAAGCATCAATGAACCGTGTGATGCCAGGGTGAATTTAATGCGTCTGTCTTATATTTGCCTGTCTGTGAATTGGGTCCGTGCCGTAAACTTTTGGAATGTACGTATACTGTCAGTTAAATGAGAACACAATGCTAGATATATCTTGAAATGTTTCTACGGCCAGAAAGCTGAAAAAATATAATGTTCAATATACACATGAACCATTTCAAAATCGTGGAACATGCCGTCCTGTAACTGCTGTAATTATACCATTCCAACATACACTATATTACCAAAAGTATTCGCTCACCTGCCTTGACTCATACTATGAACTGAACTGCCATCCCATTCCTAACCCAT
Source organism: Nibea coibor (assembly GCA_023373845.1). Taxonomy (NCBI): domain Eukaryota; kingdom Metazoa; phylum Chordata; class Actinopteri; family Sciaenidae; genus Nibea; species Nibea coibor. The sequence continues at coordinate 24,036,462 of CM041725.1, forward strand.
AGAGTTCAATATGATGTCGGTCCACTTTTTGCAGCTATTACAGCTTCAACTCTTCTGGGAAGACTGTCCACAAGGTTGAGGAGAGTGTTTATTGGAATTTTTGACCATTCTTCCAAAAGCGCATTGGTGAGGTCACACACTGATGTTGGTCGAGAAGGCCTGGCTCTCAGTCTCCGCTCTAATTCATCCCAAAGGTGTTCTATCGGGTTCAGGTCAGGACTCTGTGCAGGCCAGTCAAATTCATCCACACCAGACTCTGTCATCCATGTCTTTATGGACCTTGCTTTGTGCACTGGTGCACAGTCATGTTGGAAGAGGAAGGGGCCTGCTCCAAACTGTTCCCACAAGGTTGGGAGCATGGAATACCAAAATGTTTTGGTATCCTGAAGCATTCAAAGTTCCTTTCACTGGAACTAAGGGGCCAAGCCCAGCTCCTGAAAAACAACCCCACACCATAATTCCTCCTCCACCAAATTTCACAGTCGGCACAATGCAGTCTGAAATGTACCGTTCTCCTGGCAACCTCCAAACCCAAACTCGTCCATCAGATTGCCAGATGGAAAAGCGTGATTCATCACTCCAGAGAACGTGTCTCCACTGCTCTAGAGGCCAGTGCCGGCGTGCTTTACACCATTGCATCCGACGCTTTGCATTGCACTTGGTGATGTGTGGCTTGGCTGCAGCTGCTCGGCCATGGAAACCCATTCCATGAAGCTCTCTGCGTACTGTACTTGGGCTAATCTGAAGGTCACATGAAGTTTGTAGCTCTGTAGCAATTGACTGTGAAGAAAGTCGGCGACCTCTTCGCACTATGCGCTTCAGCATCCTCTGACCCCTCTCCGTCACTTTACGTGGCCTACCACTTCGTGGCTGAGTTGCTGTTGTTCCCAAACACTTCCATTTTGTTATAATAGAGCTGACAGTTGACTGTGGAATATTTAGGAGCGAGGAAATTTCACGACTGGATTTGTTGCACAGGTGGCATCCTATGACAGTTCCACGCTGGAATTCACTGAGCTCCTGAGAGCGGCCCATTCTTTCACAAATGTCTTGTTTCACAGTCTGCATGCCTGAGTGCTTGATTTTATAGACCTGTGGCCAGGCCAAGTGATTAGGACACCTGATTCTGATCATTTGAATGGGTGAGCGAATACTTTTGGTAATATAGTGTAGCTAGTGGGCAGGCAGCGGCAGCAGGCTGGCTTGTTTTGCCCATAGACTTGCCCTCCAAGGAGGGCCTTAAACCATTCAGCTACTTGAAAACACTGCCACCTAGTGGTGGTCACTTGTGAATCTTGTGGGTCTGTGTGGATCTCGACAAGAATGTCTCAGAAATGCATAATTGAGGAAAGAGATGCGTGTGTGTGAATCAGGATTCACCGACCAGTTTTTTGCAAATGTCCTTTTATTTATGAATGAAAAAAATCTATTTACAAATACACGTATTTGTAAAAACCAAGTAAAAAAACAAGTTTTGTGGATTTTGTGGTATTTGTGGAGAGCAGAACACGTGTGCAAATCAAGGAACATTTGTAGATTACTCTGTGCGTTTACAGATATATTTAAGACAAAATTAACTCCATAAATGTAACGCCAGTAGTTTTTTTTAGTTGAATGTCTGTCTGTAGGACGAACACTTCCTGCTTAGTTTACAGAGACATGTATAATTCACCCTCTACTCATCAGTCTCACACGCAACTGTATGTTGAACGTAGCAGTCATTAATAACAAAATAACTTTTCTCTCATTCACCTTTCTGTTAACGAATCCTCTCACTTTTATTGTCGGTGTCCCCCTTGGTTTGAGAGAAGGGGGACCCCTCACTATTTTACAACATAGTCTGAAGCTAGATCTAGTCTTAGGGACCAAACAGAAGTAGACAAAGTCACAATAGGGTGAGTGTGAGTGAGGGTAAGGAGAGTATGGGTTCAGTCCACGAGCTCCACCTGGATATTGTCCAGTTTTAGTAACATGTCAGGCTGCCTGTTCATGCAGGCTTCTGGACTGAAACAATTAACAAGTAGTAACTTTCAGAATCACTTCATTGGTCAGGTATGTGTACACACAAGGAATGTGACTCTGTTTACATGTTGCTCTCAATGCATGTATATGTATGGACTGTGTGTACACACACCTGGCAGATGAAGGTGATTCTGATACTTAGTGAATTAGTACAATTTATATTTGTGCTCTTAACCATATTTCTCACATTTCTGTTATTTTTCTTCCTTAGATTCTATCTGGCAGCCCTCCACTTCAATGAAAGCGCTGGGCATCCCTAAGTTACAGCATCAGCTGGTGAGCCACTCTTCAGATTGAACTTCCCAGCAACAGCTAAGACAGTGAAAGCAGAACCAACTGTCTGTTTTACAAAGAAGAAGTCAAAGAATGTGCAAACCTCTGTTATGAGTGAAAAATAAATAACTTATGTAGCTTCCTTGACTGTCTGGGGACTCCATATCCATCGCACCACACAGCTGAGCAATACCACCCTGATTCTCCGGTCGAGAAATCTCCAACACTAGGCCCGTAGGTATCTGTAACAGCTAAAACAAAGTGTGAATAATGGTTAGTCTAAACTACATAGTGACATGCTTTTATATCGTGTCCATCTTTTCTTTTGAAATTCTGTGAACCTAAATGCTGGCCAAAACTTTTGCAGACTGCTGTTCTAGGTAATATATTGAATAAGTTTGTTTTCAAAAGTTGCGTGATGTTTGAAGGAATCATGACAATAAAGGTTAAATCTATCTGAACTGATGTGTGCTTTCGGTGTTTGATATGTAACATAACAAGTAACGAATATGACAGATTAACAGTAAGCAGTGTAAGATGGAGGGGACAGTATTTTATTGTACTTTAATCCTTACTCATTAGGGCCCGAGCGCCAAACAACGTTCAGGCAGTGAAAGCCCTATTGTATCCTTAGGATTTTTTTTTTTTTTTTTTTTTTTTTGACCTTGGTGCCTCTTCGGGGCCATTTATCAAGGACTAAACACGCACGTAAACTCACGAAACAAAAACCTCAAGCAGGAAAATATGCTGAAATTTTTAGAATCTGGAAGTCTCAGGGGCGCTCAGACCAAGATGCCAAGATTGTATTCTTAATGCCTCCTAGTGGCGATAGAAAAAAAACACTTTTTTGAGACGATGTCCAGCTCAGACAATATTGCCTGTACGGTGCTGAAACTAAGTGGAAATATCAGAAACAACCTTGGGAAGAAAACCTCCAAAAATGGTGAGTTTTGGAGAAACTATGTAGACACGATGGGCCGTCAAAGTCAAAAGTCCAATTTTTTTATTTATTTTTTTTAAAGTGACTCCATTGACTTTTTGGCTGCATAATTAATTAGGGGGCGGGGCAGAATTGATCCATAACGCCCCTTTCTTTCAGGCAGCCCCGCCGCAGTTTTGGACACAGAGTTATGAATCTCAGCTGTATTGTAGAACATGGCAAGACCTACGAACGTCTCTTGGAGCAATGGGCTAAAATGAACAGGAAGCAAGATATTTAAGAATGAAAATCACTTTTGGTGTCATTTTTGGTGTTTCAGGCTGGTTGAGAAGGAGTCATATTTGAATTAACTCCTAGAGATTTTATCCAATTGACTTCAAACTTGGTAGGTGCATTCTTATCGACTTCCTGAGTAAAAGTTATCAAAATTAAAGCCGCAAGTGGCGTTGAACAAAATCCCTAGGAGTTTGTTCAAATACGACCCGTTCTCAACCAGCCCGAAACACCAGAAATGGTGATATTCAGTCTTAATAACCACAATAAGTTTCAGACAACTCTGAGAAAATATATGAAAGCCCAACACTTTTGCCTTTAAAAACCAACCAAAGAGTCAATGGAGTTGCAATTTTGAATCAAAGGGTCAAATTTGATGGAGCGCCACGCACACACAGTTTCCTCAAAATTCATAATTTTGATAACTTTTACTTAGGAAGTCTGTATGAACACATCTACCAAGTTTGAAGTCCAATGGATAAAATCCCTTGGAGGAGTTCGTTCAAATTGTTCATATCTCGCTGCCTGTTCATTTTAGCCCATTGCTCCAAAAGACTTTTCGTAGGTCTTGCTATGTTCTACAATTCGGCTGAGGTTTCATAACTCTGTGTCCATAAACTGTGGCGGTGCTGCCTCAAAGAAAAGTTCAAGGGGGCGCTATAGAGTGATTCAGCACCGGACATGATGGCCCATCAAGGTCAAAAATGCAGTTTTTTTTTTTTTTGAAAAAAAAAAGGGACTCTATTGACTTTTTGGCTGATTTTCAGGCAAAAGTGTTGGGCTTTCATATACTTTCTCAGAGCTGTCTGAAACTTCTTGTGGTTATTAAGACCAATAAGATGTAAACTTCATGCAGCAACAACTTATTTTTTAAAATTTATATGTAGACCAATACACTCTCAGCAAAGGCAAGCAAATCAAACAATTAAAATAGTATAATAATAATTATATATACAATTAATTTTTTCAGCCATTTTCCGCTCTGTGATTTGTTTGACACTGGGAGACCAAAAAGCCCATTAAGTGCAAAGAGAATGCTAATGCGGTCATCTCCAGGTAGAACAACTGTAAAAAGATTCTGTGAGAGAAGCTCCATCTTCTGGTCATAACCTGTAATTAAACAAATAGGTGGAGTTGCAGTAAGAAATAGACACGCCCAGGAGAAGGCGGGGGGTCATTCCAGCTGCTGGAACTTAGCAGGCAGTTGGCAGGAAGATGGCTGGAAGACGGCTGCCATCCAGCTGGCTTATAGCTTGGAGGGGAACTTTTGAGTTGCTACTACTGTATCCTAGGGGTGTGCAAAAGAATTGACGATCTTTGATCAAAAGAATCATGACGATGCATTGCCATACTAACTTTCACAATATACTGCATCGATTCTTGATGCCAAATATCGATTATTAATAAAAATAAATAAAATAGTTTAAATGTTTGGGAACGTCGGCCAAAAACAAGCACAATACAACTTCCCGTCCTATAGATGTGGTTGGAGTTGTTGGCTATGTGACAGTCACTAGGTAGCTAGGGAGAGTGAGACAGGTGACAGCGTTTTTCAGACGCAGCACTGTTGCTTCCCACGTACTGCGTGAGAAGCAAACTTTGCTAAATCTCCCTCGCCACAAATTGATTACAGACGTCGCCACTCGCTGGAACAGCGCGCACGACATGCTGGAGCGGTTTTTAGAGCAACAACCTGCCATTCACGCTGCGCTCCTGTCTGCCGAAATACGGAAGTCTGAGAAGGACATCTGCACCCTTACCGACTGTGACATAACGGCTGCTGAGGAGGTCGTCGCTGCAATGAAACCTATGAAAGTAGCTGCACTCGCAATACCAGAGGAGAATTTATTGGGGTTTTTTTTGTTATTCAATAAATTCAGTTATGAATTGAGTTGCTCAGAGTTATGTATCAATTGAAGACGCTACCCAGATACACAGCCACTGATAAAGTTATCCTCTTTTTTTGGTACATTTTCACTGAAGTATTGCAATGCATCGCAATAATTCAAGTATCGTGATGCATCGTGATAGTATCGCATCGTGGCATATGAATCGTGATTTAAATTGAATCGTGACTTCTTTGCCAATACCCACCCCTACTGTATCCTCAGTTAAAGATATCTCTGGTCAGGTGAAAATGGATGGTTTATTTATGTATATTTCTTACTCTACTACAAAGGATGTTTAAATGCATAAATACATCCAAAATGACCAGAGAGGTGGTACTCCTTACCACTCTTGATGCTAAGAAGAGTCTCTTTGATATATTTTAAACCCAGTGAATGGTTGGTTTAGGTCATTTACGTAACTGTACGTCAATGTATGTACTGTAAAAGACCAAGACTTAAATTGGTGAAGTTGCAATTGCCACCAGGCCAGGAAGGGACGATCCAACATTGACTGTATCAAGTGGCTTTGAAAATAATGAGCGAGAGAGACAGACTATATTGTTCTATTTTTCTTCCCTGGTCCTCATGGCTGTTGTTTCTTTTTTTCAGATGGTGTGGGCATCCACCAACAGAGTGGGCTGTGCAGTGCAGACCTGCTACAACATGTTTGTGTGGGGAGCTCTATGGAGAGAAGCCACCTTCCTTGTCTGTAACTACTCACCTAAGTATGTGACCCTTAATGTAGAAAGCTGCATGCATGTGTGCACGTGACAAAAAGTGTAGCTAAGTAATGCACAATGTACACGTACAATAGGGGCTATTCATGGAAAACAATGGTAATTAAAGCCACAAGCGGCATTGAACGGGCCTTTGTCCGCATGTCGGGCAAGTTTTAAGTCAATCAGATGAAGTCCCTGGAGGAGTTTATTAAAACACAACATAAGAAGCAACCACTTTTTTCTCATAGAGTCAAATTTAACAAAATAGCCACACCCACACTGTTTCATATTCTAGGCCTTAGGAACACACGCCAAGTTTCTATTAGATGGGATGAAATCCCTAGGAGGAGTTTGTTAAAAAAAACCACACACATTCGCCAGAATTGGGTCAAAGCGTCAAATTTGACAGAGCACCATCTCCACAGTGCTTCATCAAAATTCAGAATTTTGATAACTTTTACTCAGGAAGTCTATATGAACACACCTGCCAAGTTTGAAGTGAATTGGATAAAATCCCTTGGAGGAGTTCGTTCAAATATGACCCCTTCTCAATCAGCCTGAAACACCAAAAATTTTCATTCTTAATTATCTCCTTTCCTGTTAATTTTAGCCCATTGCTCCAGGAGACTTTTTTGTAGATCTTGTCTTCCTCTACAATTCCTCTGAGATTCATAACTCTGTGTCCAAAATTGTGGTTGGGCTGCCTTAAAGAAAAGTTCAAGACGGCGCTATAGAGCGATAAGCTACGTAATTGCTGTTGAAAAGCTGGGAGAATGAAGAAGATGCCATGCAGAGGGGGAGAAATGTGTGGACATAGAGCAATTTTGCCCCGCCCCCCTAATTAATTATGCAGCTGAAATTTGCATCTTACTGGTCTTAATAATCACAAGAGGTTTCAGACAGCTCTGAGAAAGTATATGAAAGCCCAACACTTTTGCCTGAAAATCAGCCAAAAAGTCAATTAGTTACAATTGGAGAAAAAAAAAAAGGCGTTTTTGACTTTGATGGGCCGCCATGTCTACATAGTTTCTCAAACTCACCATTTTTGGAGGTTTTCTTCCCAAGGTTGTTGCTGATATTTTCACTCAGTTTCAGCACCAGTTTCAGCAATATTGTCTGAGCTGGACATCATCTCAAAAAAGTGTTTTTTTTTTCTATTGCCACCAGGAGGCGCTGTGAAAAATCACCAAATGTTGTCATGGAAATGTGTTCTAGGCCAGACTGCCAGTATATATCAGAGGTTTGGGGAAGATTGGAGTATTTTTTGCAAAGTTATAGCATGTCAAAATTTCAAGAAAACACACCGAATTTCTCCCACACAGTAAATCCAAAACTCATGATTTTGATAACTTCTCATTGTCAAAGCCTTAGAACACACACACCAAGTTTCAAACACATAGGATGAAAGCCCTAGGAGGAGTTTCTTCAAATACAACCCCTGGAAATGACCCCAGAAACATGAAAATGAAACAAAACCAACTTTGAAACAAAATGGACACCGTACGCTTTGTTGTAGCCTGGGTCAGCGAGAGACTTTTTTTGTCAGCCAGCGAGAGATACATGGCCACAAAAGCCACGTCTCTATGTCAGCCCCGACCCTAACCAATTTGGCGCCCTAGGCAAGATTTTAGGTGGTGCCCCCTTGCATTGCAGTTAATTCCACTGCTAGTGTACAAAAAACTGACTAGCTTTCTGTCAGACATTACTGTATTTAAATAAAGAAATTGCACATTGATGTTGAATGTTAATTGAACAATGCTGAATGGAATCAAAAGTTAATTACAAAAAAGAAATTGCACGTTCAAAATACTTATATGAAAGAAACAAATATAGAAAAATAACTGAATATATGAAATATAACAAACAGCTTACATAAAGTATTAGATTTAAATCTCAGTATACTAGTATAAACAAGTAACATGAATTAACTTAAATACAATATAAATAAGGCACTGAATAAAATAAGATAATAAAGAAACCAGTGTGCACAAAAAATTACAAGCTTGATGAGGCTGCATCACTGCTGGGTTGTGTTGCAGAGGTGGAGGTGACAGCAGGATTTGCAAGGGTGGGACTGAGGAATCTCAGCAGCTCATCTGAAGAGAGAAGAGGAGTAGGTAACACCAGTCTAATAATAAACACATTCAAGAATAAAATAAAATGAAATAATATAAATGAAAAACCTAAGAAATACATGCATGATGTAGACTATAGTGTGCCGTATTATATACAATGCACTTTTTTTCTGATATACAAAGTATATTAGTAATTCATATATTAGTAATGATATCAATTTTATTGTCATTACAGTGAAATCTAAATAGCAGAATCAGTAAACTGCAGTATAATATATAAGTTATGCTCTAACATTAATGATACACACTGATATAAAGTTTAACACTATAAACACACTTTAGACAATATGAACTAACACAACAAACAGCTAGGCTTACAACTATAATATATAAAGGAGAGGGAAATGAATAGCATTTTGAGTGAACGTAAGCTAACCAGATGTCAGAATGTAAACACATTTAACATTATAACGCCTTCTGAATAGATCTAATATTTACACATTTGCCTGAGGAAGGTAAGGTGGAAGTAGTTACATTACTATTTCCCATGACAGCTTAGGCCCTTCCAGAACATAAACTGACGTTAAAACTCACAGTTAGCGCTGGCTATTTATTGATTAGCTAACTATGTTATGCTAACGGTTAATGGCGTTATCAATCATCATTCTGTAACAGAAAAATAATATCATGACATCATCTTTACTGTAACATTACCTCTGTCTTTGTCGCGTTTTTCCTCCTCTTCTTTTCTTTTTTTCCTCCCCTGGGCACCAGACAGTTTGGGACGTTTTGACATGTTTTTAGCTTGTTTACGCATCAAAAAAACGACCATGCCGCTGAAGTAGCAGGTAAAGCGTCTTAGGAAATATATAATATATAATAAATATAGAATATTATTATTATTGTTATTACTACTATATGCTTTACTCTATAGTTAAATTAAAACATAATAATACCAACTAGTTTTAAGAATAGTGGAAATTATGTTTTTTTTCTTCCCCCACTTCTGGTGCCCCTGGATGGACGGCGCCCTTAGCATTTGCCTATACTGCCTATGCCACGGCCGGCCCTGCTCTACGTGAAATTTTGTCCATGGTGGAGGCTCCGTAAAAGATTTTGTAGGTGGCGCTGTGGAGCCATCTTGGTCCGAGTGCCCATAAAACTTCCAGATTCTAAAGATTTCAGCATACTTTACTGCTTGAGTTTCTCGTTTTGTGAGTTTTCAAGTGGGTTTAGCCCCCCAAAAATGCCCCTGAAGAGGCACTAAAGAAAGAAATCCATCCTTCCTTCCTTCCTTCCTTCCTTAGGATACAATAGGGCTTTTGCTGCCTATCAGGCAGGCAGTTGAAACATGACAGCATGAAATCAAAAAACAATACAGAAGATGACAGATGTAAAACCTGTCTAATAAAGAGGCAAACAGCCCAGCATGCAGTGACTAGGTAGGTAATTTTAAGATTCTATGCAAAAGACAGGTTGGAGTCTTTATATGGAAGAATATTCCAACAGTGGGAATCTCTTATTGTCAAGGCCATCTAGCTGAAAGACGGTTTCCTCCTTGGGACAGTATGTGTGCTGTATCTCAGTGCTGAAGCTAGTGTTTGACTAAAGACTCAGTCCTGATCATTTCTAGCCTATCACAAAGAAGTAAGGGCTTTATGTCTGACAGGAATTATGGCCCACAAAACAAACTGGATTAGCATTTTGCTGGCAGTGTCAGTGATATTAATTTTGTTTTCACCATGTGAGTGGTAATTTTCTCACTCATAAGAATCATCACACTGTACAGACTCATTTTTAACCTAATTTACCATTCTCCAGTGCATTCTGTGGCATGGATATAACCTTGATCCAATAAATAGCAACTCAACAACTGTTGCTGACCCTCACCCTCACCCTCACCCTCACACATGGTGTCTCACTACTGTTAATGGAGGTTACAGGTGCAACAGAGCACACTTCTGACCGGAGCCAACCATAGCCACAGAACCACAGATGCAACACCAGGAAAGGGCATCAATAACAAATATATGTCTGTGCCTGCCTTCATGAATATGTATTGAGCACCAGACATGCACAACTCTTTGAAAATTATTTATTTCAGTGAAAATGATTCTGTCTTGTTTCTTTTTCTGTCTAGGGGAAACTGGATAGGAGAGGCCCCATACAGAGTGGGGATTCCTTGTTCAGCCTGTCCATCCAGCTATGGAGGTGCTTGCAGCAACAATATGTGCCTTCCACCTTCCCAGTCCAACTACATGTACTGGTTCAAGTAAGGAATGGGGAAATGCTGGTTATGGCTGATACATTCTGTGTTATACTGTATATGACATGACTTATATGTATATGACATTTTGGGATACTTTAAGTTTAGATATGTAAATCTGTAATGCATCTATCATTACATTTTTTTGACATTGAGTTTGACATATCTCATGCAGCAGGACATTCATTATGACACACTGAACACTGAATATGTTCAGATTTTCTACGCCGCATACATGTATACACATTATACAGTGTATAAATATTGCTGTATGTACGATAAGCAGTGATTGACAGTTTACAAGTTTACTAAGCTAAGCTCTATGCACTACAAACAACAAAGAATCCCTCAACAATAACTCACTTGTTCTTCCTGACATCTGTTTGAATGGGGAAAGCTGTTCTGTCTACAGATACGTGGTGCTGCAGTGTAACATCACAGAGGAAGCTGTTATTCTGAATATAAGAAGAATCTAGTGAATCTCACAAAAGACTGTCTTCACTATATAATGACTTTATTTGGAATTGTCTCCACTTGAATAAATGGTGCAATAATACAAACTATACAAACACTAAAACAAGTGAGAGACTGTTATGATGTAGTATATAAAATGCTAATAGGTTTACTTTTACTTTACATTTTCATTTCATTCATAGCTTACCACTGTACTCACATATGTGTCTGTATATGTATGTATGTCAGCAGATAGAGATATGTAGACACGCATGCACATTTATTACTATTAATGCCTGCTGTTAACCTAAATTGAGCTTCAACATTTAAGATACAAAATAAAAAACATACACATTTTCTTGTGTGTGTTTTCCTTCAATAACAGCCACATTGGTAAGATTTTAGAACTTAAGTAAGTTAAGTAGATTCATATGCACAGTGAGATGGAGAAAAATTTGCCTGGATGAAGGGATTAGGAATAAATTAGGACTTTATTGGGGTACATTTAGCTTCACCTAGACTACAGTGCATCTTGTTTACAGGCAGTAGACTTTCATAATGTGGCATACATAATGCCACAGTATGAAAATAAAACCATAGACTGCTATTTAAAGATGTCCAAATTATCACTACTTTCATGTAGAAGGATACTATTTAATACTTGTCATGCAGTAGTGAAGGTTCAGTCAAAATTCAGTAGTGCAGCAGATGATTTTAAATGAAATGTACTGCTTGTATATTGTCATGACATCTATTGAATTGTGTAACACATCAGAGCAGGACACTGGTTTTATTCTGGAGTGAATCTGTATTGTTTTGTTTTGTCTGTGGTTTGGTGGATAGAAGTAGAATGTAGTAATAAAACTGTAACACTAGATGGTATCAACAAGCTGTCTGGATGGCCTAGAAATGGCTTGAGAAGGGAAAAAAATGGCTTTTAACCCTTTAATACATACCTTGGGTTGTTAGTGATTAATTACAACTAATTCATTCCTTTATTCAATCCATAACTCAACTCAACACTACACTCTTGTTTAATCCATATATAAGTAAGTATGTAAGGCATGGAAGAGTGTTCCATTTTTGACAGATGCATGGTGATGATCCAGGTACTATGACACTGATGTCTTATTATTCTTATGAATAAACAACTTTGTTGATATTAGCTTACCATCACAGGGATGTGATGGAGCAGTGCTACAGTATATAAGTGATATCAGGTCAGAACATCAACATGTGTAAACATTTAAGACATAAATAAAGACAATGCTCTTATTTGCCTTTGCAGTTATGTGCCAGCAGGTTTGATTTTATTACTATTATTCCTTTTTTAATATGTAATTGTGATCATTGTGAATCAAACATAATTACAACATTACCATTATTATTTTACTATGGTATTGTACACACACACACACACACACACATATTTGCTTTACACGTTACTGCATCATACAAGACTGTATGCAGTACGCTACTATATACAACTACATTATAGTACCACATGCTATTACATACAAGAAAGAATATAGACAATGAAGAAGATAAATGATGAAGGATGAGATATAGTATGTACCATATTGAAGACGGGGAAAAGCATAACTTATGTAATCAAGCCAAAAAGAAGTTCAGTGTTGTATGTGTAATAACTGGAGTTTCCCTTCCTGTCACTATTTGAATCAGTGAAACACTGATATGGGGGTGGCACTTCAGAGGTCATTATTTGGTTCTGGTAAAATTCCACAGGCAACTGACGATCTGTTGATGTGTGTTTTCACAGCAGTAACACTCTAGTCCTCCTCTAACGTCCTCTTCTCAAATGACAAAATACTAATACAAAATATGAACAATCAGATCTGATCAGTGTCTTCAACAGGTGAAATGATCAGAGGTGCAGCGTTCATACCACCATGATGGAGACCAGGACTGAAGAAGGGACACAGTTTCTCAGTAAAGCAGCAGTCAGTGAAGGAGTAAAGATGAGCTGCAGCATCTACATCATAAAAGGAGACCAGACCTTCCTCGTAACTCACAAACACCCCCACCCTCTGAGGCCTCGAGTTCAGACTGAGGCTGATAACTGGACTGGTTAGAGTTAGGTACTCATTTCCATTCCTCAAACCAACAGCCCAATAGCCATTCAGGGGGCTTAGGGGGATTATTCCTTTCCTGTTGACTGACCCTTTAACCACTCCCAGAGTCCAGTCAGTCTTCCTTGCGACCTCAACCTCGTAGTAAAATCTTCCATAGGAGAAGCTCTGCTGTGCTAAGACAGTGGCATAAAGAGAAAATCTTTCTGCGTTGTCAGGCATGTCCCTCCTCACCTGACCACACCTGACTTGCTTCCCATCATCAGACAGGACAAGCCAGGGATTAGCTGTATTGGGTTCAAGAATCACATCCACTTCATAATGTTGGACTCTTTTCAGCTTGGCCTCATGAAGCAGCTGCTTCTTCTCTCTGCTAAGCATCTCATCCAGCTCATCCACAGCTTTTATCACAGTCCCCTCATACGAGGGTGGACACAGTTTGACCTCTGTCCAGTTCTTGGTGGGTAGTGCATTGGTCAGTGAGGTGATGTTCTGGAGGACGTGAAGATGGTCCTGAGTGCGCGAGAGCTGCTGGACCTCAACAGTTCTCTTCATCAGTGCAGAGATTTCTTGTTCCAGTTCCTTAATGGAGCCATCGGCCTCTTCCTCTGTCTTCTTGCGCCTCTCTTCGATCATCTCAATGAGCTCATTCAGGTCTCTCTCCGCAGTCTGCATTAGAAAGGTGAAGATCCGAACTCCATCTGCTATCTCTTTCTCTGCATCTTCCTTGCTGTGCACTTTTAAGCGCTCAATTTGCTGAATCTTCAGCTCTCTCTGCTGGATCATCTGCTGGATTTCAGCCTCTGCCTGCTCCAGCTCAGCCTTCTTTGTTTCACATGCATCACTCAGAGAACCAATGTTGTGTGCACTGTGTCCTGAAACTGTGCACTGTGAGCACACACATGTTTGGTCAGTCTTACAGAACAGTTCCAGTGGTTTTTTGTGCTTGGTACACACCCTGGCCTCCATGTCCTCCACAGGATCTGTCAGTAAATGTATTTTCAGGGGGTCAGCTGTCATATGAGGATCCAGGTGTATACCACAGTAGGAGGCAAAACATGTCAAGCACGACTTTATAGCCTTAAGTTTGGTTCCAGTGCAGATGTCACAGGCAAGTTCTCCAGGTTTGGCCACTTGTATCTCTGAGCCGCTGCTGTTTTTCTTTCCAGCTGACTGTCTGAACTCAGAGACCATCTCAGATATGAAAGTGTTGACAGGCAACTCAGGCCGTGTTTTAAAGTGTTTTTTACACATGGGACAGCGGTACTGAGCACTGTTAACATTCCAGTGCTGTGTGATGCAGTTTCTACAGAAGTTGTGTCCACATGGTACAGTGACTGGATCAGTGAAAACATCCAGACAAATGCAGCACAGAAACTGCTCTTCAGACAGCAGGCAACTGGCAGCTGACATGGTTGTAACACTGTACAGAGGACAAAAGTGAAAGTGAAAAACACTTGACTTTCAGTCAAAAACACAAATCTACATACAGACCTACATATACTCCGCACATTACATAGAAACAGTCAAAAACATATAAATATATATAATGGTATACTAGATTAACTTTCATTGGAGAAACTTTCATTTCATTTTGACAACAGTTTGTGTGAATGTTAAATTTTATGTTACACATACAGAACATGCTATGTATTGATGTTAATTCATGTGTGTGTTAATGAAGCTTGTTAAAATAAATAGTAAATATCACAGACTATACCTGCATAAGTTGAAGAAACGTGAGGAGAGAAGCCTGATGGTCCTGATGAAGTCTGAGTAATTCTCAGACACAGACTCTGTTGGCTGCAGCTCAGCCGTTGTTCTGAGCTACTTTGGGTCATAAACAAGGAAATGATTTGCTCAGTCCCTCCCACTCTTTCCTGTACTGCTACGCGTTCTTCCAGACTGTGTGTGTACAGTACAGGTTTTGTTTTGTCTTCCTGCTTTGTGTTCTCTTTGGCACAGTACCTAGTTCACTTGGTTCTACGATTACAAAACAACTGAAAGATGATTCTGACCCTTGGGTCAAGTTATAGAATTGTAAACCTTACTAATAATCAGCTGTATAACAATGGATTTGCTAAAAATGTTGATGGAAAGTCATATGGACAGGTATGAGACTGAAAGAGAAAGTAAATCTTCATTGTGTGCTAAGACTACAAGCAAAAGGGGAACTTAATCTTGCATAGTAAAACAGATGGGAAGTACCTAAAAGGCTGAGTAGGTTGGGTTTACTGCCTCGTTCCTTCCCACTATATAGTCACCATTCTGGAATCAGTGATTCAGTGATGCACCCTAATTGGGCAGCACAGGTTTATGCAGTATGACTGCAGTCAGATGTACAGTATGTCTCAAAGGTCTTGAACCTGTTAGTAGCATGGTCCATGGCTGGGCTGGGCTTGGCTACTTTGTCTCTAAGTGATGAGTTTCCCAGAGATTTTAAGGTGCTGTATGTTCTTAGCCTTTGAACAGTATCTTAATGCAACTGTGCAACTGGTGCTACCTATGTTTGTCATATCAAATCAAATCAAATTTTATTTGTATAGCCCAAAGTCACAAAACACATTTTGCCTCAGAGGGCTTTACAATCTGTACAGGGAGTGACACCCTCTGTCCTTAGACCCTCGGTTCCAGTGAGGAAAAACTTGCCCACAAAAAAAACGGGGAAAAAATGTGGAAGAAACCTCAGGAAGAGCCACAGAGGAGGGATCCCTCTTCCAGGACGGACAGACGTGCAATGGATGTCACATGTACAGAACAATCAACACAAACATATTGTACAATTACAATGAATGATGAAGCACTGTGGACTATATGATCACAGACCTTGAACCTTCCTCTCTCAGCTCATTCACTGTTAAACCGATAACCCCTCTGTCTGATCACAGCCAAATTACACTGTTTATTAAAAGATCAGACATTGAAATGCTACACACACAACCCAATACACTGTACAACATCAGAATCATACAGATGGGACCAAAACAGTGCAGAACAATACCAAAGAGCAATTGACACCCCCAAAACCCAAACACTTTTAGATAACTTTTTAGATTGTACTTACTCTTGCAATAAAGAAAATCTCTATCTAGCAGTGAACAGTATTAACAATATATTCAGACGAACAGCAAAAGAAGCACGACTAAAATTGACCAAGAACAAACCAAAAACGATAACAAGTGTAGTGTTTTTACTCGGACTCTCGGAATCTCGGATTTATAACCCCATATAACCCCAATCTATAATCTGGTATATATAAGCTGGTACATGAAATAAACAAAGTAAAGAACACACACACAGGTAGATTATCAGCGTTGCGTCATAAAAGTAGACAAAAGTGAAACTAGGTAATTACATAGCATATTTACACAAGTAGAAGCATGTTTAGAAGAACATACACTGATCAAGTAAACAAAGTCTGGTGGGCTAAACGCTTCTGAAACTCTCTAAACATCGCCCACTGCCATCGGTGAATGTCATCTTTATTTGCTGATGGCAGTTAAGGAGACCATCCGATGCATCGGTGCATCCCTAATTTTCAGCCTACTGCTTTGTGCATCTAGATTAGCTTAATAGACCCTGAAAATAATCCAGGAATGCACTAGATTATTAATGAACATTGCTAATGAACAGATGTATCTTATAGGCCAATTAATAATTTAGAACTTGTGGGGGGAAGTGTGTTTCAATATACAGGCAATATGATGATTTTATCTGAAGTATGGATTTTGCTGCAATGTTAATTGTGGTGCAAATTATTTTCTTTTGAAAACAAAACAAAAACAGAAGAAAATTAATGTTCTATATTGACAGCCTGCTCTCCACCACATCCCACTCCCTCACCTCTCTGTCTTCGGATTCAGAAAGGATTCATCTGTCTGTGTGGAGTAGTAGTGTTCACTTGTTTTGCCTCAGCTCGACTGTTGTAGTCAGGATACAGAGGTGTGTGTCTTTTTTTCCCCTGAAATTAGTTAGCTTTTTTGCTGACATTTAGCAGTAAGTTGTTTGAGGCACAGAACATGAAGAGAGTGTAGTATTCATTCATACAGTGTGCTCTGGGATAATACCTGCCCTTCCTTTTAGCTACCTGACTTTACTGCTTTCTATCTTGTACCTGAATTTTCTGGAAGTCATGTCTTATATGCATACAAATATCCTCCAACCCTCTCTACAAAATTTCATTTACATTTGCTTTGAAATTATGGATTGTATTTTGAAGGTTGTGGCCTAGATAATTTGAAAACTCAGCCTAGATACCTATCTAGAAAATCATCATACAATTTTATAGCCTTTGTTTAAAAAATTCTCAAAAAAGTTGTTTCAAAGCAGTTTCTTGCGTCGTGTGTGTGTCATCTGGATCTGATTAGGTCTGATTATATTCTACAATCTGGTTTCATTCAGCCCTCAATGCTTAATTGGATGCAGATGCAGGCATCTGTTCAGTTCTTGTGCTGCCTTCAATGCAGCTGATCATGACATTCTTTTGGATAGACTGAGGCATGGTGGGTTTCTTGGGGACTGTGTTTATTGTGGAGCATTTGAAGCATGAGTGGACTTCCAACAGCTCCAGGGATCTGTTGAAGATCTGGGTGAAGATGGGGGCAGCTGAAAATCTGACAAACATCCACTTCACAGATCCTGGTGGAGAGTCAGAGGGGAGAGGTATATGTATGTCCGGAAGGTCTTGGTGGGCACACACATCTGCTGGCTAACGACCTCTGACAGTGTTCTGAGGTGACACTTCGATTGCTAACTTTCACCTCAGGCTTTGCTGGGTCTTCCTGAGCTAACATGTTTTGTAAGCAGAGACAAAGGTAACAGTATCACTCTAGACACTCATTGCCTCAAACAGTAAGTCCAGTAGACTGATGATGTAGTTCAACTGTTCATCATTTTCTACAGCAATGTGGAGCAATACTTACTATGGGCACATGTAATACTACTGTCCTGTGGTTCTGTGGTCCTGTGGAAGTTGTTTTTCAGGAGACAGCTGACTACCAATGCTATCATTCCCTGCTAAAATGTGCCTTGCTGACTGTTTTGTGTGTGGTGAAGTAGCATGGGAGTCTTTTCTGGGCTCTTGGTCAAAGATAAGACATGTATTGTCATGTATGGCAGCCTGATTAGCTTGAATCTTTTTTTTCTGTCAGAATCTGAGTCATTAATTTGACCACCATGAACCTGATATTCTCTGTTCAAAACCATGTTGTGACATCTGTCATTTTTTAAACTGTACTTTTTTTAAAGTCAGAGTTCCACATCAATCCCTTCCACACCTGGTATATCTTCTTCCACCTCGTCTGACTTCAAGATTCTTCAAGACAAAAATAACTCACTTACTGTGGGTATTTGTTTTTATAGATTAGAGTGGCAATGTGTGCATTTTATTGGTATTCATGCACATCAATAACAAGCCATTGATCATATTGCATCTGGGATTATTGTAGGCATTTAGATTTTTGAAATTAAACATTAAATATTCATGACTTTGCATTCTAGAATATAATGTTAGGGAGATATACTCCACACTTCTCGCCAAACTGAGTTTGACAATTTTACGACTTTGACCTTTGACCTAATGAGGGGTTAAATTTGAGGCCGACACAGATACAGTATGCTCCTCTTTGGAGTGTGATGGCCCCTGCCATTTTGTGTGTTTTGTTGTCTGTGCTCCTCCCCTCCTAGGTGCTCCCTGCCTGTCCTCCTCCTACCTCGTTGGGGAGATTCACCTCACCTGTGGTCTCATCTATAAAGGTGTGGCCTTTCTAAGATGGCTCTCTCTCTCGCGATCCCTCTCCCTCCTGGATGGCTGGTGCCTCCAGGCACCCCGTGGGGTTTTGTTTGGTTTGGTTTGTGTTCTGTTAGCACTTGTTTTTTTATGATTACATTTAAATTCTGTTCTATAATAAATTTATGGTTAATTTAACTGGTCGCTGTGGTCCTCCCTTTTTGGTTATGCTCTTGAACGAGCTGGGCATAACAGGAGCGTCAGTGATCGATCTTGATTCTAAATAAATTCTAAGTAAATTCTGCATTTCTTCTTTGCTCGAGTCAGAAACGTTGTCATCGTCAATCCTGTTGTTGATGACAGGTTCAGATCTTTGCACTGGCATGTCTCATTTTAAATGAGTGATTTCCACACCTCCCTTCTCTCATTGGTTGTTTTGCAGATTTTTTTTTGCATCACATACATATGTGACACATCTCACTGTGTGTGTGTGTGAGACTATAACTTTACCTTCAACGGGTACAGTAACAGAGCCTCCAAGACTACATGACTTGGCCTATAAATGCTGATTAAAGTAACGAAGCATAGAACTGGTTTAACAATCCATACAACACGTACTCTCTAACCTGTAGCCTGTAACCTGTGTGTGTGTGTGTTAACCCCTCATTAGGTCAAAGATCAAAGTCATAAAATTGTCAAACTCAAGCCAATTCATGGCTACCACAAAACACCAGTAATTATAATAAAAAATAAACCCTGCCTCACAGTTGCAGTTTGGGATAAAGTGCCTTGCTCAAGGACACTTCGACTGAACCAGCAACAACTCACTCTGTGCACTTGGTTTGTGAATGTGAATTAGTTCCCAGCTCAACAGCTCTCCAGAAATGTACAGGTGAGGTCAAGTTTACATTTTTTGTTTATTCTTTTTACTGTCAGTGGTCCAGACACACAGTTTTAGCTGAACTTGGCAGATGTAACTACAAAGCATATTCACAAATTCTGCTGGAGCTATTCTATTCAATGTTTCAAACAAACTGCTGGTCTCAAAGTTTTAGCAGTGTAGCATATTTACACATGTAGGAGTATGTTCAGAAGCACATAAACCAAGAGAAATCTAAGAATCTTGTTCCCCATCCATTATCCAAATCTGATCCGGAACACTGTTTTACTTTACTCCCTTTACTGAAAACTCTACTCAAACCTTCTCTCCCTCTCCCTCTCTATCTATATCTATATCTATATCTATAATCACCACCACCAACATACTTGTCTCATCAATGCATGTTACTAACTAAACTTCTTCCCCGGAGTTTCTGTGCTTTCTCGTCCAGCAGGTTCTCATGGATCGTGGCTCCTGCTGTGGTCTGCTGCTGACGTCCACCATATATAGCATTACTGTCATTATTGTTACCATATCTCTACAGAAGCACATTGCTGCCAACCTCCAAAAAATAATTTGGCTCAGTATCACATAATAATTACATGAAAAGTTTCATGTTATAATGTGATATTTATCATGTTATAACGTGAAATTATCACGTAATTACGTGATATGAAATTATCATGTTATTTCATGATGTGATACATTGATGTTATAATGTGAAAGTTTCACTTTGTGATATGAAATTAACACATTATTTCATGATATGAAATTATTGCATTATTTGGTGATAGGCATTTATCACAGGCAGTTATTTCATGATAAAATATCAAGTGTGGTTTTACAGTGTGGCTCAGTCCGTAAACTGACAATGGCTCTTCTACATAACTTAGTTCAATTATACTTCAATCTTGGTGACATAGTACAGTTGTTGAGCATTGTAGATGACATTGTTATCAGTATGCGTACTCTCTAAAGGATTTTGAAGAGCATGGGGTTGTACTGAAGAAAGAATGAATCCGACCCTCTTGAGGTTGCATCGTTTCTTAATGATCTCAAGTGAAACCATACTTGATGTTTTCACATTATAATGTGAAAATATTACCATATTACCACGAAATAACATGATAATTTCATATCACGAAATAACGTGATAATTTTGTGATAAATATCATGTTATCACATGAGACTTTTCACATAATTACGTAATATGAAAAGCGCCATGAGATTATAACGTTATAATATGCCGCTATATAAATAAAATTGAGTTGAATTACTATTATAGAGTACACGGTAGTAAATAGCTTCTTCTATACTCCAGTAATTAAACTACTTAGTTTAATTAAACTAGTTAGTTTAATTAAACTTCTTAGTTTAATTACTGGAGTATAATTCTGGTAGAATATGTTTGAAAGAAAGCAGAAAAAGGTGAGGAGAACAAAGAAGATGACAATTTCTAGTTTACGCTGAAGTGAGGATTGAGACATCAACATGGATTAGCATGGTGTAAACGGACAACAGTATGCCTGTTGTCAGAAAGCAGAGGGGTGAATTCATAAAAAGGAAAAAATAGATTTCAAAGTGGGGAAAAAAGAAAGGAGATACACAGAAGGAGATGACAGGGAGAGAGAAGAGTGTCAGCAGGGTGACAGAAAGCTCTCTCATTGGACTTTAGACTCACAGAGGGAGAATACTGCTGACAGAGCGGCAGCGGGAGAAGGAGCAAGGAATAATACAGAGTAAACTGGCTGTACGCTCTGTGAACAGCTACTTCTTTGCAAACTGTTCACTGCCTTAAACACAGGGTCAGTCTAGCAGTACAGAGCTATCACAGTGTGTAAAGAGGTGAAGACGGAGACACAAAACAAGAGGGACATAAAGGAGAGCATCAAGAGGAAAAAGGCACAGAAAGAAGAAGCAAGCACAGCTAAAGAGAGAAGAAAAGCAGGGACGCAGACTAACGCTGGAGTATCTAACAAGCTCAGCCCAACAGGGAAGATGTCCAAGTCTTCCTCCCATCTGGGTCGACCCAGATCAGCAGGGTCTAAGAGCCACATCTTCAGAAAAGAGCTACAGGGCAATCGCTCATGCATGCTGAGAATCGGAGAAAGACTGATGAGGGCAGGCAGTGAGGGGAACCTGGTCCAGAGACCCATACCAGCCCAGAACCAGAGCCAGACATCCTCAGCTGGATTAGGGCAAGCGCTGAATTCACAGACACAACCAGTTCTGGAGGACAAACCCACTGAGCCTACAGGAAATAACTCCAGAAATGGTAAGATGCCTCTCTGCAGCTCTTTAAATACAAATTGTGAATCTCACATATTGTGAATGTAAGATCATACAAGGCAGCATAAACACCTTGTATACATACCTGGCCCTGAAAGCAAACTTGATTCTGATTCTGGTAACATAATACAACATAACTATTCACAGCAAGGAGGCTCAAGGTGAGAACATATCATTTAATGCTCCAGTAAGTGGAAAACCTTATGATATAAGGAAAGAAAAGTTATTATTTTAGTGAGTTTTAAAGAACAGACCTGCAGAGAAACACTCACTGTTTCAGAAACAAACTGACAGAAATCTGCATGTAAACTGACTCTGCTTAGTGTCAGTAGACACAATTACAGTTTATGCTAGATTGAACTGCCAATGCTGTCAGTAAAATGAGAGAACTTCCCATTAGACAATAACTCTATACAAATAAATAGTTTGAAAAGTCATGAGGGAAGCCATGTGGGAAATATTATTGCTGTGAGAAATTCCTGAAATCTGCCTTAGAATTCAAACAGAGAGGCTGAAATGATGATCATTCTTTGTCAGCTGCTGTAAGCCTGTATGATACGTCTGTAGGGTCCTTTCTGTCTTCAGTTGTAGTTCATCGAAGTTGAAAGTCCAAAACTATGTCAGTGCACGATGGTTAGTTTCTCTTTGCTGTATATGAAGTTTTCATTGTTAGATCAAGTGAATGTACAGGAAACAGCCTGATAAGTGAACACAATGATAAGGCAAATGGTATTGCAAAGAAACTACAAAATGCTACTCAATGAACAGTTCTTTGTAGTCTGTTCTGTGACTCTGTCTCTGCACAGTATACAAGAGTCATTTCATTTTAAGGTCATCTTTACAGCAGCAGCGCAAGCTTCACCTTGTTATTCACGGGAAATAATCCTGCTCCCCTTGGTGCTGTCAGCTAATAACGCTCTTTACAGACACGTTCTTCCATGAATCACAGAGCCTCCAGCAGTGTGTATGTGTACAGCAGACATTTCTGTAACTGTTTGTAATTGGGTTACATGTCTAAAGCTATGATAACACCACAAAACGTACGTTTTCTGAGACTTAAAGACCTTAAAGAGACTTAAAAGACCCGTTTGATATGGACATCCAAAGTGTCTAGAAAAAATGGAATCTAAAAACCTCCTGGTTTCCAAATTATTGTAAGTTATCAGCAGAGAGAGCCATGTATTGTGAGTCCCAGTTATCTTAGCGTAAGATAGCATAAGATGCTACAACACCTTCAGCCATTTGTTGTGGCATCTTAACTCTAGCTTAGTAACTGAGGAGATTTCCAATGGCAAAGAATCAGTCTCTGTGCTAGTAAAGTGACAGATGTCACCGTGAGTCTAATTCCAGTGAGATTATTGTTGCTCTCTTGCTACACCAAAATGGCTATGACAGGACCTGGCTCAGTCACCATTTTGAAAACATCTGACAGTGTTCCAGAAATTAAGCTCCACTATGTGGATAGCTCAGGACACTGCCAGGAGGGTGTGCTAGGGAGGCAGGTGATACTCTACATCTGTCACAGGTACAGTCTAAAACTGGGAACATTTTAGAGAGTTTAATTTTAAAGAAATGACGGTGGTGCATCACCCTGAACTGAAGGAGACCATGCAGAGTACAGGTTGAGGCTGTATGGACCCCCTTTAAGGCATTTCTCCACCGTTCTGCAGTCACAGTTATCCCCAGATCCCTCTCCCATGCAGATCTCAGCATCTCCAAAGACAGTTTTTACAGAAGAATTATTATTAGGGCCCCATTGTTTTTCGAATGGTCATTTTCTCCCCCAAAGTAAATCACATTTTCAACGGCCTATATGTACTCGAAAACCCACAAAAATGTGCATACCCCCCCAAAGTCAGGCGTAAAATTACATATTTTGGGGCTCTCGCACGTGGACGTATAAAAATGGCTCTATGGCGCCACCTACGTTTCAGTTGTCGGAGGAGCCCCTCGACACTGTTTCATCCACGTGTACGAAATTTAGTGGGAGTATGTAAGATACCGAGCCGCACAAAAAAGTCTCTTGGAGACCCGGGCTATATCGAAGCGTACGGCGTGCACTTTGTTTCAAAGTTGGCGTTTTCGTGTTTTTTGCGGTCATTTCCAGGGGTCGTATTTGAACGAACTCCTCCTAGGGCTTTCATCCGATCTGTTTGAAACTTGGCGTGTGTGTTCTTAAGGTCTTGACCATGAAAAGTTATCAAAATCGTGAGTTTCGGATTTACTGCGTCGTCCAATGCTGCTTGCAGCTTTAATTAAACATAGCTTTCATGGGCAACTCATCAGCAAATTGGGAAAAGAGGGTGTATTAGCCTTATTATTATGTATTATTAGTGTGGTAAATTAAAAATAATAATAATAATTTAATTCATTAAAAAAATAATACAACAAAATAGGAAAAAACAAAACTCAAAATAGGGAAATATATTATCTATACAAAAGGGCCTTCATGTTGTGCACACCATTCTGCCTCCAAAAGAAGAGTAATCCATGACGGATAGAGAGAAGAGGTGGCTGAGGCAAACAAGAGCAAGCAGAGAGTCACCCTGCCAGTCATAGTATATTCTAGTGTTGACCATACTGAGAGACTGTGTTACAATGGGCAAATTTGGCAGAGGCAAAAAACTGAATGTAAACAGTCATAATAAATTGTATACACTTTTCAGTAATGTTCCTGTCTGATGTAAGCTGTTCATCACCGTGACAGCCTGAGGGAAACATCGGAACTTGTGTCTGTTTGGTTTGGTATACAGTGTTCTGTAGTTCTGAAGCTACTTTTAAATGACAAAAACTCCTCAGGCACTTCAGTTTTCTGTCCCCCTTCACCACTAACCTTCCCCATTTCACTTGCCACAAGTGAGCAAGCCATTGGCATCACAGCTCATTTCAGTAATGAAAGCTAAAAAGATCTCTTGCCAAGTCAAAAAGTATCTTGTTCTCCAGAAACATACAGTCCATTGTTCAGGGAAAAAGAGACCTCATTATTTCCATCCAGACCATGCCGCTGTTTGGCAGCAAGGGGGAGAGTAATGAAAACTTTTCAGTGTTGTGTTGGTGTTGTCCCAGTCTTGAAGATGAAAAATGTGATAGTTTTATTAAAACTTTTATCTTATGCAAGACCAAAATTTATATTTTTTTATTTAGTGTTTGTTAGGGGCAGTGGAAAGAAACCTGGGGACCAACATTATATTCATGCCATGTTTTTTGACCCACAGCATGCAAATAGAGAGAGAGAACATGCATACTTGGCTCAAAAGGCTCTGTTACAGCCAGGATACAACCTTCCAGCAGTGAGGTAACAGAGCTGAGAACCACCGAGTCATGCTGCATGTTTGCAAGTTTGTGCAGCATGCTCATCAGAGGTTAGTGCCGTTAAAATCCCCAGCTATAATAAAGGCTGCATCTCCATAGTTAGCTTGAGAGCTAACAAGTCCATTGTGAGTAGCTGTGGCTCAGGTGGTAGAGCAGGTTGTCAGTGTGTGAGTGCATATATGTGAGTGGGTGACCTTAGTATTATTGTGGGGAGTATAGATAGGACATGCTATGTCACTCCTGATGAGCAGTTGGCAGCCTCAGCCATTAGAGCATAAATGGACAGGCACCTGGTAAAAATCCATTTACCAGTCTTCTTCTACAGCATCCACCATGCTCACCCACCATGCTCCTACAGTAACCCAGAACAGACGAACTAAGCACTGCCTCTAGGTAGGACCTTTCACCTTTTAGTGAGTTTTGCAGCCACCTTAGTTTCTCCTACACACCTGGCAGGTGAGGAGTATTTAGTTGGCTTCAATCAGCCAATTCACTACTAGATGTTACTGAGTCTTACTGACTTTACGTCTATCCTCACATCCTCTATCACCATCTGGTGTGCTGTTGCCAATGACTGAGCAGGTATTGAAATACATGAAATACAGTAAGATGAAAGTTTTTATCAAGGCTCTTTTATCAAGGCAGAAGAGAATGCAATAATGCATTGATAAAAAGTAATGCATTATTGCATTCTCTTTTGAAAAAAAATATGTACAACAGAGTATGATTTTAATTTTTATTTACTCCACACAAAAGGGAAGACGAGTTCAAATATACTTACATATTTAACTTAAACAGCAAGAGGTTCATTTCAATAAATCAATAAGTCTCAATTAATCAAATCTATCGCTGAATGAGGTAAGATCTCAGTGGTGAATGAGTCTATGGCTTTCTGAGGGAAGTACTACAGTATTTCACTATTTGCAGTATTACTAACTGGGTGTCTGTTGTAACACTGGCATAAAAACATGCTTTATGAGTTAGTGCTCAAAACAAGAGCAAGTTGACTTTTATTATGAATATGCCACATGCTGTCATACACCATTGTAAGTTCATCACAAATGCAAGAAGAAGAGCTGTTCGCAGACTAATGCTATGTGCAGCATCAAATCATATCAGCTAAAATATTTCCTGACTTCTTTATTAAAATGACAAGAGTTTGTTTTGATGGCCCCAGAATTCTGTGACATGTACAAAACCACTCCAGTTACCATCAGACAACACTGACTACGACGACAAACAAGAAACGAATGATGTAAAGGATAATGTCTGTCAAATGTAACTTTGTGTGGCATTATTTAGTCCCAATAATGTGCCTGGCACCCAAATAAGAGTGATACAAGTGAGCTGTGTGTCCAGTATTCAGTCAGATATTCACTGGTTAGTGGTTGCAGTTTTTTCTGTCCTGCCATAAATTCCTGATTGGGAGACTGAGTCCAACAGTATTGTCTGTTATAGTCTCTGTGGATTACAGCCCACTGCTGATGCTACATTCCTTATCATCACATCCCCCCTTTGACTATAAAGTGAAGCTAATCTCTTCATGTTCACCATTCAAAAGATGGAGGGAAGAGGAAGAGAGCCAAGTTTAATACAGAGACAGACATGCAGAGACAGACACACACAGAGGCAGAGACAGACAGACAGAGAGACAGAGACAGACAGAGAGGCAGAGACAGACAGAGACAGACAGAGAGGCAGAGACAGACAGAGAGGCAGAGGCAGACAGAGACAGACAGAGACAGACAGAGAGGCAGAGACAGACACACAGAGAGGCAGAGACAGACAGAAACTGGAATATAATCTGTATCCATGTTTGTTTGACGTGTCCTGAATTGAAAGGCAGCAACAAAACAGGAAGTTTCAGGATAAGAGAAGTGGTTGGTTTTGCTCCCATCATCACTGATGACAGTGACAGTGGCAGGATACACATGGACAGTAACATACAGTAAATGCTGCTACTTTTAACTTAATAACAGATGACAATTATTTTGTGTCACTGAATGCAGGTAATTCTGTCTATCATCATGCTAAAAGAACATGTTAATATGACATTTACTGCTGATTTAGTCCTAGCCTCAGAATAAATAGACTTTCCTTAGAGGTTTGATCTGTAAATTCAGAGAAGAGCTGCAGGACGTGTGTGTATGTCTGTGTATGTCTGTGTGTGTGTGTGTGTGTGTGTGTGTGTGTGTGTGTGTTGTTCAACAAGCAGGAATTATATTTCCCATGGCTGTCTTGTCTCTGTCCAGCTGTCGCTGCCAGGCTATGTGTCCACACACACATACACACACGCAAAGACTGAACAAGTTGAGCAGCAAAGTCACAACCAGGCAATAACAGGCTCATATAGACCACAACCTGAACTCTCTCCTCGCTCTTGTCTTCTACTTTCCACAGCACACACATTCATACATACAGCCCTGCTTTCCCTTTCTGAGTTGCCTAAAGTAAAGGTCTTAAAGGGATCAAAAATGTATTCCTGAACCCTAAAAGACCTGTATCCAAACCAGATCCATTAACCATTAGAAAGCCGGGACCCAGATCCATGCAGAACTGAACCCAATCTGAATTTTAGGATTTTCGATTTTAGGATTTCTTTCCACAGTTTTGGGCTGTGGCTCAGGAGGTAGCGTGGGTTGTCCACTATGCAGATGATCAGCGGTTCAATCCCCAGCTCTATCTTGCTTGGGCAAGATACTGAACCCCAAATTGTTCCTGAAAGCTGTGCCAACTGTTTTTAGGACACTGAGGCATTGTAAGTCCACCGTTGTTTTTCTTGCTGTGACAAATCAAACTGTCCACTGGGGACTCGCTGTCGACTCAGTCCATTAAGTCATTTGTTTGATTAACTGACATAACACTTTGTCTTTATGTCTTTGGTTCCCGTTCACACTCAATCCAAGTTTGATGTGATGGCCAAAGCAGAGTTTAAGAAACTTGCTCATGGTAACAGGGAGTAATAAAAGAAAAGACCTTACACATGACATAGACATGCAGTCATTGAGGGAGATGTCAGAGGGTACTACATGGTCAGACCTCCTGAGCAGCTTTGAGGTTTGGTGCCCTACTCACCAAACTAAGGTGGTGAACTCTCCAGATAGCACTTTACGGGCTGAAATATGTTCCACCAGAAACTGAATTTGAATAATTTATATTTGAATTTGAAATGCTTAACTTGAATAATTGCATTAAAAATTAATTTGAATCATATAAATTGAATTGGTATTGTTCAGTTTGAATCATTGCATTGAAAAACTGAATCTGAATTGTAATTTATTTATTTATAATTCAATTTATTAGTTTGGAACTGAACAGTCAGTTCTCAAAATTCAATTTGAATTCTGGAGGGTCTTTGCTTTACTAAGTAGATAAAATAAAAACCAGCAGAATGATTAATTTTTCTTAATTTCTTAATTTAATTTTTCTTAATTTTTTGCTGAATTTGAATTAAGAGGAATTATGAATGACTAATTTCTTTACAACAGTACGATCTACTTTTGGTTTCTACTTCTTTGGTGAGTTGATGATTTGCTGTTACAACAGCAATAAGATTTCATCCTAGACATCTTCCTAGTCATCCATCCCTTACTCTTGTGCACTCCTATTCCCAAGCCCTGCAGCATCTTCTGCATCATACACACTACTCTCATCATGTTTCTATATTCTTTTTATTTTGTCTTAGAGTCTAATTCTGCTGTGGTGCGCCTCAGTGAGCACTGAAAGCCTTGGGAAACAGCTGCTTGTTCTGCAAACATCTCCAGAGTATATTTTTGATCATGTGGAGCTACATGTCTCTACAAATAAGACTCATGCCACAGTTTCTAGTGCTTAGTTTTGATCATGCCCGCAGTGTGGCTATTTCTGCTAGTACGAATCATGTAACTGACAAGGAGAGTTTTCACCACGCAGTAAGAAGCTTCATCAGGAGGTTCATGCTATCAACCATGTTCCACAATCTAAATAGTTATACAGTGTTCATAATACAGCTGAAAACTTTGAATTAAGATAGTTGGATAGCCCATAGTTTACTCTTGTACTTAAATTCTACACATAAATGCTGAAGCTCATCAACTTGCAGGTTTGTTCTTTGAGCTTCAGCTTTGGCCACTGGTTAACTAACTGGCTAACTGACTGACTCTCTCTCTCACTGGCTGTCCATGTTGTGACCCAAATATCCACACAGTACCTCATAGAATAACACAGTGACTGAAATTTACCCCCAGGCCTCCACTGAACTAGACCAATCAGATCTGTCCAGAGAGAGAGAGAGAGACAGAGAGAGAGAGAGAGAGAGGTGAGGGGGAGGGAGAGAGAGAGACTTCCTCATTCATATAGTAATGGGAATGGAATGGTATCAGCAAAGGAAGACAGATTACAGTTTATGAAGATGAAGACAAGATCTGCCCAATGTTTGCCATTAATATTTACAATAATGGTATAGTCATGGTCCAAGGATCTGAAAACTGTCTGGACAATTTTCAAAATAGTATCCAGAAAATGAAAGAGGAGAATGAAAAGGAAGTGAAGAAAAGCATGACATATTCAGTGGCAGACACCACAAACAGGACAGAGAGCTTCATCATATCCAGCAACCCTTCAGTTACTCTCTCTCCTGAGATTCACCAGCAATTTAAAAACTATCACAGAAGGACTCTCATTGTTGGAGAGAGAATTCATGGAATTCAGAGAGAAAACTATGGCCAGCCTGCATCAGAAAATCGTCAATAATCAACTAAACAGTCAGTACATTTACATGCAGCAAGAAATTCGAATTTCTGATTGTATCAGACTTAGTTCAGACTTTTTAAAGTGCTTGTAAACACCTTAGTCCAATCTACTAACCTATTTCAGACCACATCGGACATCTCAAAATCGGATAAGAACACCTAGATAATTTGTTCATAGTCGGCTTTTTAACGCCATGTATACGCAATTTGATCTGAAGCAGATTTTGCATTATGTGCATGTGCGACATTTTCCACTGCGGCTTTCACCTGGAAGCCAAAAGATCTGTTCTTCTTTTTATATGCATTATTAGGACGAAAATAATGCGCAAAATGTATGCAGCTGCAGCGTCGTCCATCTCTTCATATGTAATCTTTGTTTGAATGCCTTCAGATAGTTTGTTGTTGCTGATAAGCAGAGGTCAACCGAAAGAGGCTCTTTGTTGAGAGAGCTACAGCGCCACCTAGCGTAACAGAGTCAGCCATGCTCCAGCCGTTTATCCAATTCTCTGGACGGCATGTATACTCAGACAAGTGATCTGGTCTCATGCATGTTATTATCTGATCCGATCAGAAATTCAAATTTCTTGCTGCATGTAAACGTACTGAATGAGCCCCACACTCTGATTCTTCAACAACAAGACCAAATCAGAGAGCTACAACAGGCCATCAGAGAACTGGAGGAGGATAACCAATCAATGAGGATGATGCTTCGGACAACAAGAGAGGAAATCACCAACATCAAACAGAGCAGAACCAGACCAGCAGTAGAGGAAGAGGTTCACCACCAGCCCATAACTTCTCCCTCCATCTAAAGTCAATTCCCCCAAAGCTCCCAAACCCCCAGCCTCCTCACTGCCCCCTTTCCCCTCATTTTCCAGGCCCACTTAACCCTCCAAAGTCCTCAGACCTCTCTGCTGACCACAAGCCTAAAACAGACCCAGCAAACCTTCACACAAAGAAACATTGTTTCAATATGGCACATATTTTCCCAGAGAAGAAATATGTGAAACTTTGGAGTCCCACCACAGAAAAGGCCATCGAACACCTGTCCAATGGAAAGTTTACAGGTGTTCTACACTTTGATATGATGTAGGTAAATAAAGTAAAGTTTTTTGCCAAAAAGATTAAAGAGACAACTCTGAACAGAGAACGCTATCCCCAAAACAACCAGCACCCCCATCATCCCCAGAAGCAGCAGAGCTACCCTCACAATCACCAGCAGCACCAAAGAGACCTCCATCATCTCTAGGAGCAGCAGAGGTACCCTCACATCCACCGGGAGCACCAGGGAGACCTGCAGCCCCTCCCTCATCTTTCCCGGGTGCATCAAAGGTCCCCTCCCCAACCCAGGAGAACCACAGTGACCAGCAGTCCCTCCAGCACACCAGCGAGCTTTTAAAGCTACATCCCCACTACCAGCAGCAAGACCAGACCCAGCAGCAGTTCCCTAGACCACAGCTGCATACACCCACGCAGAGAAACTCCTACACTGCTGTTGCTTCCAGAAAAAGGGTCCCTTTAAAGCAAAGGTGCCATGGTTACGGCCCGATTGGCCATCACATCCGGCCCGGTCACATCCTTAATGGTTTTAAATCAAATGTTTAATTTTTATTCAATTTTCGTGAAATCCGTCAGTTTGTCTTTAGCTGCTGTCCACCTCAGCTGATGCAGCACGTGCACTAGGACCAGGATATGCTATGAACTAATGTAAGAATCTATGAACTAAGAATTATTATGCAGAGACTTCAATGTCAGAACTGGCAGAGAAATAGATTTTATTGATACGGATGGCAATAACCATTTTGATGTATCCCCTCTAAACCATCAAATCAAATCAAATCAAGTTTATTTATTAATAGCCAGACGGTACCCAAAGTGCTTTACAACAAAACTGTAGAAACAGTACATAACAGGTACATAGATAAATAAATGCAGTTAAAATTAAAATACAATTAAAATACAATAAAAAGAAAATAAAAGTGTTGTAGTGTTAAAACCTTCCAGAAATGTATAAGACGCAGCAGGCAGAGTGAGTACACATGAAGTGTATACCTAGTCGGAATAAAAGGCCAATCTAAAAAACTGTGTCTTCAGTTTTGATTTAAAAAGGCTGAGATCACTAGTGGTACGGATGTCAGCGGGCAGTTTGTTCCACAGGCTGGGACCAGCGACGGCAAAGGAACGATCACCCCACTGTTTGAGTCTTGTCCTGGGGGCCTCCAGCAGAAGCTGACCGGAAGAGCGCAGGGCTCTGCCACAGTTGCGAAAAGTTAAAATCTCTGCCAGGTAGGGTGGGGGGCAAGTCATTAATGGCGTTTAAAATCAATTCTAAAACGGACAGGGAGCCAGTGGAGTGACGCCAGCACAGGGGTGATATGTTCACGCCTGGACGTGCCCACTAAAAATCGGGCAGCAGCATTCTGCACGAGTTGGAGACGAGCAATAGAGGACTGACTGAGTCCAACGTAAAGGGCGTTGCAGTAATCGAGTCTGGAACTAATAAAAGCATGGATTGCCCTCTCAAGATCCTGCCGACTGAGAAAGGACTTCATTTTTGCCAGTAGACGAAGCTGAAAAAAGCCTGTGCTGACAACAGAGCTAATCTGTTTTTCAAATTTGAGTCCATTATCAAATGTTACCCCAAGATTTTTAACATGTGATTTAAAAAAAGGGGCCAGAGTACCAGAGTTTGTGGTGAAAACATTCAACATGGATGGTGAACCAAACAAAATGCACTCGGTTTTGCTGTCATTTAGATGTAAGAAGTTCTGTGCCAGCCACTGTTTTATATCGGTGATGCAACTCGACAGCTCAGCAAGTGCAGTGTTATTGTTCGGTCTCATGGGCAAATAAATCTGCAGATCGTCAGCATAAAAGTGAAAAGAGAGGTTGTGTTTTTTTTATGATTGAACCCAGAGGTAGCATGTATAATGAGAAGAGGATAGGGCCAAGAATAGATCCCTGTGGCACCCCACAGGGCAGGGATGCACTTGAGGAGCAGTGGTCACCAATCGTGACCGAAAAACTCCTGTTTGCCAGGTATGACCTAAACCACTGAAGAGCGGTGCCACAGATGCCAACGTGCTGCTCTAGGCGAGATAGGAGGACTGCATGGGCAACTGTATCGAAGGCTACTGTGAGGTCTAGTAGCACCAGCACAGCAGGATTCCCAGCATCTACAGACAGGGCAATATCATTGTGCACCTTTAACAGTGCTGACTCTGTGCTATGACGGGATCTAAAACCAGACTGAAATTTCTCAAGAACAGAATTTATCTCCAAGAACGTCTGTAATTGAATAAAAACAACTTTTTCTAGAACCTTAGAGAGAAAAGGCAAGTGGGAGACAGGTCTGAAATTGGAGAGCACAGAGGGGTCAATATTTGTTTTCTTTAGGAGGGGCCTGACCGTAGCGTGTTTGAGCCTGACCGTAGCGTGCCATGCCTGTTCTCAGGCACAGTGAGACAGTGAGACACCGAAGTGAAAAAAAAAAAAAAAAAAAAAAAAAAAAAAAAAACGGCTCCTTAAATAAGCTCCCAATGAGGAGCCAGTGATTCCTAATAATGTTCCCTAGAGGAAGCATATATAGACTGAATAGAAGTGGTCCTAGTACAGAACCTTGTGGGACTCCATGACAGACTTTGGTATGTATGGAGGATTCATCATTGACGTGGACAAACTGAGATCGATCTAAGAAATACGACCTAAACCAGCTTAGGGCGGTTCCTTTGATGCCAATCTGATGTTCCAGTCTCTGTAAAAGAATTTGATGGTCTATGGTGTCAAATGCAGCACTAAGATCTAACAGAACGAGTACAGAGATGAGTCCTTTGTCTGATGCCATTAGGAGATCGTTTGTGACTTTGACTAGTGCGGTCTCTGTGCTATGATGGACTCTAAATCCTGACTGAAAATCCTCTAATAAACTGTTCTTATGAAGAAATTCACACAGCTGATTAGCTACAGCTTTCTCAAGTAACTTAGAAAGAAAGGGATGGTTTGATATCGGTCTATAATTGGCTAAAACCTCTGGATCTAGAGTGGGCTTTTTAAGAAGAGGTTTAATTCCAGCTACTTTAAAGTGAATGTAAATGTGAGAATGCTTAATACATGTTTTACAAACTGTAATAAATCCCAGTATTGTAAAATGAAGCTGCAGTATGTGTCTGCAGCGTGTGTGTGAAGAAGGCTATTTCGTCACAGAAACTTAAACCAGTGTGTTATTTATACTGATCTCATTAAAGTAAAGTAACTGTGCATAATGTTCTGACTAAGTCATGTTAAGTCACTAAGTCATGGCACATGAAAGGTAGACAGGATAGATTTGAGAATATGTCTACACCGTCAAATGTTTAAATTTGTGGAGTTCTTAGTGGGATAACTATTTTTATCATTGCATTTTTGCAGAGTTGAAATATCTGAAAGATGAAACTGATTCCAATAAAAGTGAAAGGTAAATGGACTGTACTTATATAGCGCCTTTCTAGTCTTCCGACCACTCATGCTAACTGCTCATCAGTTTGAGAAGCTAACCATTCATACACATTCACACACTGATGGCACAGCCTTCAGGAGCAATTTGGGGTTCAGTATCTTGCACAAGGACAATTCGACATGCAGACTGGAGGAGATCGAATCATTGATCATCTGATCAGTGAACAACTGGCTCTACGTCCAAGCTATAGTCGCTCCAAAGTAACAATATGCAATATAAAAAGTTGCACTGGATTAAAGACATTATTTTAAAAATCTTATTATTCAGCCTAATCCTTAAACTTATTACAGTTAGACACTGGAATAGAATGACTGTTGCACATGCTGATTTAAGAAGATTTGGTCAGTCTTTAGATGTGATGGCTAAACTTTCCGTTGGTGTTTTGTTACCTCACATAACACACAATAGCTCACACAATAGCATGACACCCTGCAGCCATGTTAAAAAGTCACTTTTCATCCAACCAGTCATAAAGTGTCCTACTTAATGATAAACACATCTCCAGGACAGCTCCAAATGTCACCATGATAAAGCTGTGTATGTGTGTGAAATGGGGATTCAAGTAGTGTAAAGCCTTATCTGTACACTACAAAAAAAAAAAATAGTGCTGAAGTAGTAAGTGTAGAGATTTTTCAACATTTGTAGAATCGCCATGAAACAACTGCTGAAAACCAGCACAGCACATTTCACATTGACACAGCATGCATTACCCCTGAATAATGTGTGCAAACTCTTCAAACTCTGAATTTAAGATGATCAGTGAATCATTACATTAGTAGTTAGTAGATAGTTAGTTACTGTCATATGTGGGGGGGCTTGAGGCGGGCTTGAGACAATCACATAAAATTAATGATAAAGAGTAGATGAGGTTGAGTAAAATTCCATGGTAAGCCAATCAGAGGTGGAGCTGGACGGGTATTGCTTACACAAATTGTCAGACACACAAAAACGACAGGGAGTGTAACCGTGAAATGCACATTATGCCCTGGAGTCAAGTGCGTCTCCATGTTGGTGTCGAGCAATTCAAACTTAATGAAACATCTTTCAGCATTGCATACTTTCACGAAACACACACATCTTTTAAGTTCTGTCAAAGAGGGATGGAGGTGGGGTCCAAATTCTTTGACACATTTGAGCATTTAAAAAATTACTTGAAAGTAATGCTGTAGTTACTTTCAAAAGTAACTAGTTACTTCTTATAATTTGTAACTCAGTAACTACTCTAGTTACTATCTGGGAGAAGTAACTAGTAACTGTAACTACTGTTACAGTTACTTTTTAGAGTAACTTATGCAACACTTTTAATAATCAATCAAGCTAGAGAGTAAATGTAATATGTATTGAAAAAACAAAGCAGCCATATTACTCTGGCTTATCAGATATTTCAGTTTATTTGTGATCTATTTGTGTTGGTTGTCATGTAGGTTTTACGGTAAACAATATAAAAGTGTTATATATTATATATGTATATTCAATATACATAATATATATGTAACACTTATCACCTATAACACTTACTACACTGGATGTCTGACATCAGGTGTAGCTATGGACATGTAATGTTAGTTAATATAATTTGCAGTTTTATATGCTGTGTTTTGTTCAACTGCTTTTGCTTAAGCACAGCAGTAATGTTATGACAAGGCTTCAGCTACAAACAGACAACAGACAGCAGTCTGCTTACCAAGTGGCAGGGTCATACAAGATTACAAAAACAGGAACGGACAAATATGAACTTTTTGCCAGGCCATCAGAAGACCATGTGAAGTATTCTATGGAAATCTTGAAAGAGTGGGTAGAGCAACCAGTGCAATCTGCATCCTCACGGGCATGTACAAGTTATCTGAGAAGCTTCAGGAGCAGTATTTTACCTCTTTAAGTGCTACACCAGTGTTTCCAGGTGGTAGTCATATAACATAAAAGAAATGCCGCGTGCTGCAGGTCCAATGTTCTGTGGTCAGGTTAAAACACCTCTTTGAACATCAGAATGGGAAATACTAACTTCCTAACAATCCTTGACCTCTGTCAAGTTTTGAGAGGACTACATAGAAACACTGACATTGTTATCTTCAGCTGGACCTAGGAGGAGCAGCATCTTGCTGATGACTTTCAATGCAGAACGCTCTTCTGGTCAGAGAGGTATACTCCACACTCATCAAACT
This sequence comes from Nibea coibor, assembly GCA_023373845.1. Lineage (NCBI taxonomy): Eukaryota > Metazoa > Chordata > Actinopteri > Sciaenidae > Nibea > Nibea coibor. The sequence goes on from CM041725.1 coordinate 24,073,058, forward strand.
GTGTGAGTGTTTTATGACTTTGACCTTTGGCCTAGTGAGGGGTTAAATTTGGGTCATAAAGTTAAGTTCAGAGAAAGTTCCACTAGAATGTTTTGGAAATGGGGTGTGTACACACACACACACACACACATCCCTGGCTCCTTGTCGCCAAGGAGCTTTCTGAGTACCTTGGCGACCTGGGTGTATTCAGGGTAGTAAGTCTCATGACAGCTGATGCCACTGTATAACTAACAAACTGTCTGGCTGCGAGGTTATAAAGCAGCATTTATAATGATCGGTGCAACAAAGTGCAAGAACTTTTTTTTTTTGACAAAACCTCTCTAACATCTAAATGTTGGCTGTGCTCTTTGGTCTACCTACCACCAAAACATCATTTCATTAGAGTTCATTGGATAATTCCATCAGTACACTTTCTGTCTTGTCTTCTGACCGTGAGAAGGGTCCAATATCGATGTCATTAGAACATCAATTATTTTTTTAGCTTAGTTATTTGTGTGTGTGTGTTTTTTTTAAAAATATGTATATAGTTACTTTTTATGTTTTTTGATGTTTAATGATTTTATTTTCATGTTTGTGCCTACCTGTCAAGTGTCTCGTCTTTCAAACTGTCTATACCTGTATGTACAATTGAGAGCAAAGTGAACCAGAGTCAAATTCTTTGTGTACCACCAGATTATGTTTTATTTTCATAACTTTATATACTTTTCCTCTCCATTCTCACAATTATTTCACTATTTTCCTCTCTCATTCATCCCAAATCACATCCAGGAAACTCCCCATCCAGAGGCTCTTCTTCCTCTTCTTCTTCTACTGCTGTGGACAGCAGCACTGAGTCTCTGCTGCAGCAGAAACAGCACACCAACAGCAGTGTTCTTTGTAATTTGGACTTTTCCTCCTATGGTTCAACTCCATGCTCTCCCAGCACCTTACCTCGAAGCCGTGCCACTGCTGGCACCGGCAGAAGCAGAGGCAGTCAGCTGGACAGCCTGCTGATGCAGCACTCAGATGTGGAGAAGAAGAAAGAGGTGTTCATGGACCACCTTAGACAGAAGTATCCTCACCAAGCCGCATTTATCATGGGACACCCGGATTGCGTGAAGAAACAGGTGAGATTTAGAGCTGTGTTTCCATGCTTTAGCTATCAGTGTTGAACAAAAGTAATGCGCTGGTCCTGAAGGAACACTTCACATCAGATCCAAACATTTATTGCTGCAATCCATTGCTAGTTAAATAATACTTTCTAAAAAAAAAAAAAAAAAAAAGGCTACATTCCATTATTCTATTTTTTTTTTTATCAATGGAAAAAAGGTCTTAAGATGCTGGCCCATTTGTTCCAATGAATGTTGTCCACTGGTCTTGGAGTGACTATAATGGCACCACCACCTATTTATTCCTGAATGATATTGTCATTGTTGATGATTCAGGTGATTCATGTGACGTTGTAATTTTGTGATATTGTGAGTTCAGCTGCGTTCACAAAGAATGTCCAGCTCAACATAATTAAGGAGTTTATTCTTGATTTTGGAAAAAAGGAGGTAAAGACACACACCTAAGGTGGAGCAAGTGAATAGTTTTAGGTTCTTCAGAATCACAGAGAACTCCATTCTCACAAAGAAAGCTGTATTTCTTAATGTTGACCTGTCACCGGTGAATTCAATTGCCTGTGCAGAGCTCAGTGGATCTGAAAAACCACTCTATGAAAAGCTATACAAAAGTATTCACTGTTGGTCAACCGTTAATCAAATATTCATCCTGATTACAAGTTTGAGTCTCTACAATGAAGTGTAGTGATCGCCTGCAGTACTGATATTTAAAATGCATTAGCCGAACTGTTCACTGCTTATAAACCTGAACATGCTGTCTTCATTCATGGTCATTACCATTATGAACACATGGGTGCTGACTAAACAATCACTGCTCACCAAATCCACATCTGTGCCTCAGCACATATACATCTGCCAATGCGGCAGCTTCTGCAACTGTTTTTGCTTTCTGGTCACTGATGTGATTAGCAATCTGTTCAGGCAATGTGTTTTTAAATTGCTCGAGAACTATAAGGTCACGCAAACCCTCATAATCCCGGACTTCCAGCGCAACACACCAACGGTCAAAGTGCCTTGCCAGATCACCCGCCAATTCCAAGTGAGTTTTCTTCTCACCCTTCCGCCACATACGAAAACGTTTGCGGTATGCGTCAGGAACCAGCTCAAAAGCTCTTAACACTGCATTTTTAACTAAAGAGTACTTCTTACTATCCTCTGAACGTAGACTTGCATACGCCTCCTGAGCCCTGTCAGTAAACACGCACTGCAACATTAATGTGCATGCAGACTCCGGCCAATTACAAACTTTAGCAACATGTTCAAAGAGAGAAAAGAATGTCTCCGGATCCTTTTCATTGAATTTTGGTACAAGGTGCAAATTTCAGAAAATGTCAAAATCCTGATCATTAGACCCTAAAACCCATGAATGACCAGCAGATACTCCAGCCCCCCCAGCTGCAAGTTTACCCTCTTTTATCAATTCAAGTTTAGTTTTTTCAATGTCAAGCCTGGATTGCTCTATAAGCAACCTCTCCACTTCAATCCACTCTTGGGACTGCAACACAAACAGCTCCCTCTGCTGCTCAAATGTTAAATTACCAGTTGCCATTACAGGACGCTGGCACAAAGCATCACCAGGCTCACCAAGCCACTTCTCCTCTGGAACAGGACAAGGCTCCACTTCAGTTAGGGTCAGGATCCCTAAGTCATTCAAAAATGCTTTAATCTCAGACTTCAGTACCTCTTTATTTGACCTTTTATCACTAATTCCTATCCTGTAATGGTCTGCTACTCTATGCAAGTAAGGTAAGTCCCAACTTGGAGCTTCCACAAAGTCAGCAATATTAAGAACAGTCCCTAACAGACAGGCCAAATCAACCCTAACTGAAATAGAGAAAAAGCCCAGGTGCTCCAGCCAAACCTGCGCTGCATCAAGCAAGTAAGCGTGGGCAGTGTGCCAAGGGTAATCGGTCACCCTACCTGGTGTGTGTCCCCACTAACTAAACTGCCTAACCAAAACTAACCTCAAACAACTCAAGCCTAGTCTTCAGGGGTTCTGGCGGCGGGTACTTATACACTGAAACCCACTGGTATGGCAATGCGACCAGAAAACTGGCAACGCCACCAAAACCACAGACATGCCCCTGAGACAACTGCTCTAACCGCCATTACCCCACACTACAGACACGGACGAGCAGATTCCAAAGGGAAAATGCTCTAAACCTCACAGGGGAACCACACAATCCAATGTGACACACCAACCAACACCCACCCCGACAAGCAGCACAAGCCAACAAGCCCATAAAACACTAACACAGACAGCACGCACACACTAGGTTAACAACAGATGTAAAACTAAAACCATTTAACTCTCAATATTAAACCATGCACTTCCTCAAGAACAATCAAATTACCATCAGAGCTTCAAACTACACCAACAGTAGTACAAAGAGAGAAAAAAAACTTCTCACCTATCCACTGAATACATGTGTACTTCCCATGTACTACCCCCGAGAGACACCAGAAGTGCCCAGCACAGGCCCTAAAAGATAAGGGGCTGTGACACAATACAGATAAAACTGTAACAATAAAAACATTAAAACACCACACAAGAGCGTTGCAGTCATCAGGCCTCAAGGTGATGAAAGCATGCATTCGTTTCTCTGTGTGAGACAGGAATGGTATGACTGTAGCAATGACTCGTTGGGCGTGTCTTTGAGTGCACAGATCAGAAATAACGTAGTGGTGCCATTAAGGCTACTGTGTTGTTGCAGCTATTATTTTAATGATGTGTCTGAGTGTGGTGATTCAGTGGGTGCATCCACTGCACTGAGAGAAGAAAGCTTGTTGAGCCGCATTTTGTAATAACGGTGCATTTTGTAATAAACGTCCAAAATGTAATAACTTTTTCATTTCATTTTGTAATAAAGACGCATTTTGTAATAAACTGCCGCATTATGTAAAAAGTTATTACATTTTGACAAGATTATTACAAAATGCACTTGCAACTTTTTTATTTTCTAGGAAATGTAATAACATGGTGCATTATGTAATAATACCTAATATTGTTGTTTGTTAAACAATGAATTTATACAAGAGTGACTTTTGTTGTTTTTTATGCAATTTCCCTTAGAGCTATGTAGCCCAATAAATCTATGTATGACAGAATATAACTTTAGTTGCCTATTTTAAGTTTGGAATTATATAGGCCGATAACTTGTGGCCAAATTCAAAGCTCTACATGGTCTGTCACTCAGGCAGGGAGGGGAGGGCGGGCTGTAATCTGATTGGCTGCCGCATCAGTTCTACAAAGATCATGCGCTGCTTGCATGCTTAATTGAGACAGCCAACAGAGTTCAACGTGATGCCAGGTATGAAAAAACTGTGCCAAATATTATCTGTGTAATTCAATATATGGAAGTATAAAGACATTTTGCAGTTGATCTAAAGTTATGTAAATGTTTTGCCCTTGATAAGAAATTATATGACTGAATTTAAACCTGCATTGTCCAAGTTATGCTCACTGCATTAAAACAGTTTGTAAAGTAAAACTGAAATTTATGCCTCTAAGTACATATTAAGAGTTAATAACTTAAAGCAGGACACATTTGAAGGAAAACCCACACACACACACACACTAGTACACTGCTCAAAAAATAAAGTGAACATTTAAACAACACATCCCAGATCACAATGAATGAGGCATTCTGGTTAATAATGTATATTATTTACATAGTGGAATGAGTTGGAAACAAAATACTATGTGCATCAGAAGGAAGGGCCCACTGCACCAGCATATGGTCTTACACTGGGTGGAACCCTTCATTTTTTTATTATTTTGAGTAGACTAGTGTACATTATAGGTTTTTTTAACAGAAGGAATAAAAAGTTATGAACCATCTATATTTTAAATGCCAGTAAAACTTTGGGGTTGAACTTTCTTTGTCATTGTAAGAACATAAACTGTACTTTGCAGATCTTAATTATTTTGGATAACAAATAACTTGCTGTTTTGCTCTAAAATGGTTTAAGATGAATGCCAAACTTTACAGTTCCAAGCTGTTTCAAAGCTTGCCTCTCTGTTCACCCCTCTCATGTGTTATTCCGTGGGTAGATCTTCATTGTGAACAACAGCTTTGATAGTTGTGCTTCACCCTTCACTGTAAGTCTAATTACGTAGTTTAACTTAATAATTCACTTCTGCCTAGTTTAGCCATATGGAGAATGTTGGATAAGAGAGCAATACCTTTCCTGTGTGAAGTCACTGAAAACCATTGGCTGAATGAGTGAAGCTGAATACCTAATATTCCACGCAATGAATTAACACATTCATAAATAGTAAGCATCGAAATAGCTATTAAAAGGCTAAAAATGTTATAACAGCTGTGAAAACAATAAATTTGTTAAAACCTTGTTTTTTAGTATTCCTACAAAAGTAGCGTTCTCTTTAATGATAGCATCCTTTATCGAGACAAATCTAGGGCTATAACATAAGATCAAAATTCATAAAGCAATTTGAATTATGGTACTATGATGCTGCAGGTGGTGGTGGGTTATCATATCATATGTAAATGTTTACGAATGGATTCAATTTTGATACCCAGAGTTTTGTTCTGTATTATAAGAAGCATAATAAGGATTGTTGGATTCTTGGTGTGGTTTTGGTATCCAATAAAAAAAATCTGCAATTTACATAATATTCTCTGTTAATGCAACCTTTGAATAGTGTACTGATAGTAATTGCTAAGTACTGCTACTAGGCTAATACAGTGATACTAATAATAGGCCTAGCTTTTACAAATACTTTAAAGTAAAATAAAATACAATTAACAAACAAATAAACTATGCTTTAGAATTGTTATTACATAATGCACCATGTTATTACATTTCCTAGAAAATAAAAAAGTTGCAAGTGCATTTTGTAATAATCTTGTCAAAATGTAATAACTTTTTACATAATTCGGCAAAATTTATTACAAAATGCGTTGGGGCAGTTTATTACAAAATGCGGCTCAACAAGGCTGCTGGAGACATCCTGACTCACTTTAATGAATGACTTGTGCCATGTCATAAAGTTGACAAGTTGGATTGTTCTGCTAGTCAAACTGGTAAATCCAGCTTTATTTGCTAAGGTGGAGTTTTGTTGTAATAGTACACTAGCAGCAGACAGAGACAGGTAGAGAGAGGTGGAGGTGTTCAGTGTGTCTGACACAGCAAAAGCTACTGAACAGAGAAACAAACGACAAAAGCAGGACAGAAACGCTGGAAAGAAGCTTTGGATTGACTTAGCTGGCTTTAGCTGGCACTTTGGACTGATAAGGTAAGCTCACTGAACCTGTTTGAATAGAACTTGAACTGACTGTAAAGAAACAGCATGGGGCCCTCATGCTACATTTGATCAGTTTTCAGCAATATTTGTCTTGTCTTGGTATTTTGGTGTATAGCATTAAAGATAAAGATAGAAAAACAAGAAGAAGTACTGCAAAAGAATCCTAAATATAAATGTGTAACATGTTTTTGAAGTTGAAAAGGTTGGGATAATGGTTCACCTGGTAGAGTATGTGCCCCATGAATCAAGGCTAAAGTCCTTACTGCAGCTGGGCTGACTGCTCTTGGACTAGTCACTAATATTAGCTGCTGCTATGTCTGCTGTTGGTGACCTTGTTGATGTAAAGCAAAGTTGTCGACTCGCTAGTATTTGACCAGAAGTAATGTAATGTGTAAATGTGTAGTATCCATGGAGTGGGATTAGAGTTGATTTCAGTGGTGGCTCCAGTTCTTGTTTATGAGGCAGCTGCAGTCAGGAGGAAACTGTGGTGTGAGTTCTTGGTCTTGATGGACTGCTACTTGAATATTTTATGGCGGCTGTAAAACAATTGGTCTTATTAACTTCTGCTCTGCAGTAGATGTGACTCTCAGGTGCTCCTCATGAGAGCCAGTTTCACCATCAAACCATTGATGGTTTTCATGACTGTACTTGAAGAAGCATGCCCCTCAGTGGTTTGCACCATTTCAACTCTCTTTCCCCAAACCTCAACATCATAACACAACATTAAAAACATACCATGATCTAACCAGAAAAGGTAGTTCGTGGAGATGTATGAGTAGTCAGGTTGAGCTTTATGAATGGGCACATCCAGCTGCGGCTCGGATGCAGAGTGGGTCGTCCGCTAAAAAGAAGATCGGCAGGTCGATCCCTGGTTCAATCTCCTCCAGCCTGCATGTCGAAGTGTTCTTGGGCAAGATACTGAACCTCAAATTGCTCCTGAAGGCTGAACCTTTGGTGTGTGAATGTGCATGAATGGTTAGCTCCTCGAACTGATGAGCAGTTGCATCTTGCATGGCAGCCAATGCCATCAGTGTGTGAATGTGTGTGAATGGGTGAGTGGTCGGAAGACTAGAAAGGTGTTATATATTATAAGTACAGTCCATTTACCATTTTAGCAACTTTGCTTGCTAAATTCAATTGTGCAAACTGTGCATGTGCGTAGCTATGTCAGGCATATACTGGGCATGTAAGCAGTCACTGCTGCAATCCCATCATATTGTTACATAGAAATTGTCTTCAGGGGGAATCACTTTGCACCACAGCATTAATTGTATGAAGCCTTGATCTTGCTGGCATGAAGATGTTTCTGAACTGTACACTGTCATTTTGCACTTTCCACTTAGGTGCAAACTAAAACATATTAGTGTTTTGACTTTGATTGATGGCCATGTCTTCTTACACACACACACGCACGCACACACACACGCTCAGGAGACGTTCCTTAAGGTCAAAGAAATGTCATTCTAAGGTTATCATCATGTTTTCAGAGCACTTGTTGGAGTTGTGTTCAACACACACACAGGCCTCAAATACACACATGCCAGTCGTGTCCTGTATGTCATGAGCTGAAAGGAGCCTTTGTACAAGCAAATGTGACAGCTATCTTGAAGTTGATGTGTGTAGTGTTCTACAGCTGATAGCAGTAAAGTGTGTGCATGTATAGGTGGTGCAGTGTCTAATGTTGACATACAGGCCTGAGTGTGTGCGTTTCTTTGTATGCATTTTGTCTGAGAGCTATGTCAGAAGGCAGAGTAAATATATATGTTAATAACTGATGTGAATTCATGTTTGATAGATTTATTAGTAGACAAAGTTAGGTTACTGGCTGTGGGAACATTTTCACCACTTAAGCATGGCAGATGTTCATTTGCTGATGTTTGCTAATTCAACAATTCACATAAAAATAGTGTCAAATATCCAACACTGAAGAGAATCCAACTGTGAGCAGTCGAAAGTAAATCCAGTATACTTGGCTTTAACTGTGAGCTACAGACATGCAAACAATGTTGACATGCATTGTGGACGTTACGGGCATGTGAATGGTGTGACTTCTTGTTGTTATGACTGCAAGTGCACCAAAACCAGTAAAAGCGAGTTCATTTTCACAATAGTAGATAGTGGATGAACGCTAAGGTGAGGGGTCCTTGAGGGTCCGGTGCAGACTGGGAGGCAGAATCTGAAGCAGGGGAAAGCTGCTCGTGGCCCAGAGCTCTATCCTAACACTGAAGCAGTGAAAGAAGCACCTGTGATATGGGGTGGCTGTGGCTCAGGATCAAGATAATCATCTCCTCCAGTCTGCATGTCGAAGTGTCCTTGGGACAGATACTGAACCCCAAACTGCTCCTGAATGCTGTGCCATCGGTGTGTGAATGTGTATGAATGGGTGAATGAACAAACACAAACACACAGACATCTGGCAAACAACAGACAATGTGCAAAGACAAGTACTTGAGGTAAAGTGGCATGATATAAGAAGAACTGTAAGGTAAAGTGACCATGGTATGAAAATATTGCACTGTAAATGACCATGTAATAAATAATATTGTAAGAGTAGTAACCATGACCATTTCAAAAGTAGTAACATGATATAGATGATATTGCAAAATTAGTACTGAAGATATAAGTAATATTGTAAAAGTAGTAACCTTGATATAAGTGATATTGTGCATATGTCGGACGAAGTTTTAAGTCAATCAGGTGAAGTCCCTGTGAGGAGTTTGTTAAAACACAACATAAGAAGCAACCACTTTTTTCAAATTCATAATTTTAATAACTTTTCATAGTCAAGGCCTTAAGAACACACACACCAAGTTTCAAACACATAGGATCAAAACCCTAGGAGGAGTTTGTTCAAATACGACCCCTGGAAATGAGCCCAAAACACAATGCCAACTTTGAAACAAAATGGACGCCATATGCTTCGTTGTAGCCTGGGTCACCAAGAGACTTTTTTGTAGGCCTGGGGGAGATACATGTTGCCACCGAAAGCCATGTCTCTAGGTGAAATTTTGTCAATGGTGGAGGCTCCGAACAAGATTTTGTAGGTTGTGGTGTAGAAAGAAAGAAAAAAAGAATAATCCTAAGGATGCAAGCCTAAGGCTTTCGCTGCTCAAAGACCCCACAGTGTCATGTAGGGGGTGAGATGTGTTGTCCATGATGGATGTCAGCTTGGCTAACATCCTTCTCTCCCCCCACTTCCTCTATGGAGTCCTGAAGACAGTCCAGGACAGAGCTTGCTCTCCTTTTGAGCCTGCTCCTGCCCCCTCTCCAGCAGACCACAGCATAAAAGATGGCTGGGGCCACCACAATGTCCCCCTCACAGTGCTCCCACTGTCCTCCATCGTCCACCCCAATCCCAGGCTGGTAAGCAAACTGCAGGGGGTCCAGATGTGTGCGCACCAGTGGTCTCAAGTGACTCAGGATGATCCTCTCCATGGTCTTCATCAGGTGAGAAGTCAAGGCAATAGACCTGAAGTGGTTTGGTTCCTTGGGGCGCGGGACTGGGACCACACAGGAGGTCTTCCATAGGGCCGGGACTTTCTTACACTGTTGTTAGAGCCATTTTGTATATTGTGTTATTGTTTACTACACTATTATGCTTATTGACTGATAGTGATTACGCACTTCCTGTTGGAGCATGATGTGTGTTGCGTAATATGCTTTTTTAGTTAGATAAGATGGAGGCGTGGAGAGCATAATAGTTTTTGACCGTGATTGTGATCGTGAGCGTGAGCCTGATTTTGATTTTTGTGCATTATTGCAGTTTTTTATGATTGTTTTGCTCAAAGAAAACGTCCAATAAATCTCAAGAAAGAAAAATGGAGTTTTTTCTGAAACGACACGCGTCAACTACCTCCTCGTGCTCCATAACACCGGAGTGTGTTTAAAAGTTAACGAACCACACTAACATTAGTCAAAAACTACGCTCGTTGAGAGAACGACGCATACGGACGGATACCTCAACAAAAGAAGAAGAGGATTATAAAAGAAAGAAATAAGACGGAAGATGCTAGGTGCACGTTCTGGATGTGGACAAGCCACAAAGTGAGCCAGAGATTTTCGTTACAGCGCCGAACGAGAGCAAGCGCCCAGCTGATCCTGAAGCGTCACACAGTTAAGTTGCGATGGCCATTTCTTAGAGCGCACTTTAAGTTAAAACTCTTGGAAGTTTCCGCGGAAATATCCTAGAAGAGTGAGAAGCTGTCATTGTAAATCAAGAGGACAGTTTGTGTGCATTAAGGCTTACTAAGAGCGCAGCCGTAAACGATGGAAGGTGCGGCGGATGACCACAGGAGGGCACCAAAGCCCACGGCAAAGGCTGTAGAGGAAAAAATTGACAGGCTTAAGAACGAGAGAAAAGGCAAGTTGTCTCAGATTACTCGTAAAAAGAAGGATATTGAAATCCTAAAGAAAGACAGAGCTAATTTGGAAGTAATTAAAGAAGAAGCACTGTTTATCTTTGGCAAGTTCTATGGACAATTTAAAGAGATTAATGCAGAGCTATTAACTCTTTTTGAGGATGAAGATACGAAAGAGAACCAAGAAATCTGGTTTACACACAAATGTGAAGAAATTGAGAACTTTGTTCAAGAAACAGAGGACTGGATTGATAGGATAATGAGTTATCCAGAAGAAGAAAATAATGATGAAAATGGGGGTGACGATGATATACAACCAAGTGACAGCATCTCAGAGATTATCAGTCGCACATCCAAAGGGAGAAAAGCTGGCTCATTGGCAAGTCGCTCATCACAGGTTTCCAGTACAAGTTCCACTCGCCTAAAGCTGGAAGCAGAACGCAAAGAGCTGTTAGCACAAGCTGCCTTTTTAAACAAGAAACAAGAAATTGAGATTGAGGAGGCACGCTTAAAAGCACGCAAGGAACAGTTGGATCTACAGACCAAGATTGCTGCAAAGGATGCCAAGATAAAGGTTTATGCAGATTATGAAGATGGTCAAGATGGAATGAATGAATATTATGAATCAGAGCGCATGCATAAAGCAGACCGAAGGGACATCTGTCAAGTTAAAGATGAAGATGAGGGATCACATAACCATGTGAGTATCACTGCATCTATGGGCACACATCAGCCACGTCAACCTGGTAATATTCATCCCAGCACCTCAACACATGCACCTGTAGGCTTACAGCAACCAGTTCAGACTGCTACTGTTCGTGACAGGGCCTCAACCCAAGGAGCAGCCAGCTCAGCAGCACCTACAAATCACTTGCAGCAAGCAGCCACATCTGATGGTATTTGTAAGATAATGCAGCGGCAAAATGATATAACAGAGATGTTAGTGAAGCAGCAACGCATGTCACAACTCCCACGGAGGGATGTTCCAATATTCTATGGAGATCCGCTCAGTTACCACTCATTCATAAGAGCATTTGAACAAACGATTGAGAGTAAGACTGCTAGTGAACAGTACAGGTTGCTTTACCTGCAGCAGTTTACAAGTGGAGAACCTCGTGACCTCGTTCTTAGCTGCGAACATATGAGACCAGACGATGGTTACAAAGAGGCGAGGAGACTTCTTCAGCAGCACTATGGGAACGAACTGAGAATAGCCACGGCTTACATGAAGAAAGCTCTTGAATGGCCCCAGATAAAGGCAGAAGACAGGAAAGCCTTACATGCCTACGCTTTATTCCTAGTAGGCTGTAGAAACACAATGAGTAATGTGGACTTCATGGTGGAGATGGACAATCCTAGCAATATGAAGGCTGTCGTCTCAAAGCTACCATTTAAGCTTAAAGAACGATGGAGAAATCAAGCATATGAGATCCAAACAAGATCAGGAAGAAGAGCTAGGTTCTCTGATGTAGTGGACTTTATCACCTGGCAAGCAGAGGTTATTAATGATCCACTGTTCGGAGATGTCTTGGACCTCAGTATTGAAGAAAAAGGGAAGCCCAAGATAAACACTAGGAGAGGTAACAACAAGAGTAGCTTTGCTACAACTGTCTCTCCAGCAGAAGGACAGAGTAGTGTTCAACAGTCACTACAGAAGGAACATGGTCCAGTCAAGCCAGCTGATGCCTTTCAAGGTCCTTGCATGTACTGTAAAAAGAGCCATGCATTAGAGTTCTGTGAGAAGATAAAAGAGCAGCCTCCAAAAGACAGAATCTGATTCCTGATAACAAAAGGACTCTGTTTTGGCTGCCTCACACAAGGTCATGTGAGTAAAAGTTGTCCCAAAAGGATGCAATGCAGGGAGTGTTCAGGAAAACACCCGAGTATTCTGCACGTCACAAAGGATGCTCCAGCTCTGCAAGAAAGGGAGGCAAATAGAAACACAGAAGTTACTGGTGAGGTGACTAGTGCCTTTGTAGAGGCAGAGCATGAAGGCAGAGGACATACTGGGGCAGGTAATAGGGAAGCTATTCTCCCCATAGTACCAGTAAAGATAAAGTCCAAAAGAAGTGACAAAGTAATGCAGGTCTATGCATTTTTAGACCAAGGAAGCACAGCAAGCTTCTGCACCAACGAAGTTATGCATCAGCTTAATCTCCGAGGGAAGAAAGCTGAGCCTTTACTCACTACCATGGGATCCGAGAAGAAGGTAAACACCTACATCCTGTCAGATCTGGAAGTGTGTGGTTTGGAAGAGGAGAACTACATAGACCTTCCAAAAGTATTCACTCAACCAAGCATACCAGTGAAAAAAGACAACATACCTCTGAAGAGCGATGTGGACCCGTGGCCTTATCTGCGCGAAGTTCGTCTTTTGCACATTGAAGCAGAAGTTGGCCTGCTTATTGGCACTGATGTCTATAAAGCTATGGAGCCTCGGCAGATAATAAATAGTAGAGGTGATGGGCCCTATGCAGTAAGAACACCCCTTGGATGGGTTGTCAACGGTCCACTCAGAGGCACTACTGCAGCTAATCAAGACATTGTGAGCCACTCAGTTAATCGCATTTCCGTGTCCAATGTGGAAAATCTACTGACTCAGATGTACAATGCAGACTTCCCAGAGAGAGGATACGATGACAAGTCTGAGATGTCACAGGAAGACCATCAGTTCCTCGACTCAGTCAAAGAATCCACACAGTTAGTCGATGGTCACTATTGTATTGGATTACCACTGAAAGACAAAGAAATAAAAATGCCAGACAACAGATCTCTAGCTGAGCAGCGCCTCACAAGCCTCAAGAGGAAGTTTCACAGAAATCCTGACTTCCACAATGAGTACAACAAGTTCATGAGAGAGTTGGTAAATAAAGGATATGCCACTAAGGTCCCAGAAGAGGAAATACAACGTGATGATGGAAGACTGTGGTTTATTCCTCATCATGGGGTCTACCATCCCAAGAAGAAGAAACTACGAGTTGTTTTTGATTGTACTGCGTCATATCAGGGAGTATCACTGAACAACAAACTCCTTCAAGGTCCCGATCTCACAAACACTCTTGTTGGGGTTCTGACAAGATTCAGGAAGGACACGGTGGGTATGATGGCAGACATCGACTCTATGTTTTACCAGGTGAAGGTACCAAAAGAGGATTCGGATTTGCTGCGTTTCTTGTGGTGGCCGGACGGCGACCTGAGCTTGGAGCCAGCCGATTACAGAATGTGTGTGCACCTGTTCGGAGCGACATCCTCTCCCAGCTGCGCCTCATATGCACTACGAAGGACAGTTGAAGATGGAAAGGAGTGGGCTGCGTCTGAAGCAGTTGAGACAGTCCTGAACAATTTTTATGTGGACGATTGTCTAAGCTCAGTGTCATCGGATGAGTGTGCTGTTGCACTTGCTAAGGATTTGAGGACATTATGTCTCAGTGGAGGATTTCACTTGAGCAAGTGGATGAGCAGCTCCAGAGCACTGCTAATGTCTATTCCAGAAGAAGAGAGGGCTTCTGGTGTTAAAGATCTCGATCTGGATAATGATCAACTACCCTCAGAGAGGGCGCTAGGCGTTCAATGGTGCACAAACTCCGACTTGTTCAAGCTTAAGATCGAAGTACAGCAAAAGCCATGTACAAGAAGAGGAATCTTGTCAGTTGTAAGCTCAGCCTTCGACCCTCTGGGGTTCCTGGCACCATTCGTCCTTCCAGCAAAACTGCTCCTGAGGGAACTCTGCAAAGAGAAAAAAGCATGGGATGATGAAGTGTCAGAAGAACAAGCAAAGAAATGGAAAAGGTGGCTGTCAGGCTTACAAAGGCTGTCATCCTTTTGCGTAAGCAGATGCATCAAGCCTGCAGGATTTGGTGTCATCAAAACAGCACAATTGCACCACTTTTCCGATGCCAGCAACGACGGCTATGGTACAGTATCTTATCTCCTGCTGACTAATGAAAAAGACCAGAAGTTCACCGCATTCATTATCGGGAAGTCAAGAGTGGCACCGATTAAACTTGTAACCATTCCCAGGATGGAGTTGACAGCGGCCGTGATAGCTGTGAAAATGGATAAGATGCTTCAGTGCGAGCTGCAGCTACAGTTGAAAGAGTCAAGATTCTGGACGGACAGTGTGACAGTACTTAAGTATATTGAAAATGATGCTGCACGCTATAAAACGTTCGTAGCCAACAGAGTCACATTCATCAAAGAAGCTACAAAGCCATCTCAGTGGAAGTACGTGAGTACAGCGGACAACCCTGCAGATCAGGCATCAAGAGGGTTAAGCGCTGAGACTCTGCTGCAGAGTAAGAACTGGATACAGGGGCCAGAGTTCCTGCTAAACCCTGAAGATGAATGGCCTGAACGCCCAGACCAGTCTATTCACTTAGAAGAAGATGACACAGAGGTCAAAAGGTCAGCCCAGGTGTCTCTAATACAAACAGATAAAGCACTGGATGCAATGACTCAGTTTGTATGCCACTTTTCAGACTGGTACAAGCTCAAGAAAGCAACAGCCTGGCTAATGCGCCTAAAAGAGATCCTGCTTAACATGAGACGGAAAAGAAAGGAGCTTCAAGAAACAATACAGAAATGCGACAACAACTCATCTAAAGCAGAGTCTTTGCTCCAGCAAGAGATGCTCGAGTATAAGCTGAGTCTTGAAAAACAAGTTCTCACCACTGAAGATCTCGACGCGGCAGAGTTGGAGTTAATTCGCATATGTCAGAAAGGAAAGTACGCAGATGAGTTTAAAGCCCTGCTGGATGGAAAGGGTCATGTAAGGAAAGATAGTCATATCTTTAAGTTGGATCCATGTTTGAAAGATGGAGTGCTAAGAGTAGGAGGACGGCTAGGACAATCTGCAATGCCATTGGACGCCAGACATCCGGCTATCCTGCACAAGGATGATTGGGTTGCCAAACTTATTCTCCGTCACATACATGAAGAGACAGGACACTCAGGGAGAAATTACATTCTTGCAAGACTGAGACAGAAGTTTTGGATACCAAAGGCCTGCTCAGCGATTCGAAGAATGATCTCAGAGTGTAGCATATGCAGAAGGCTACACACTAAGGCAGGTGAACAGAAAATGGCAGATTTACCAGAAGATCGCTTATTGCCAGATAAACCACCCTTCACAAACACTGGTGTGGATTTCTTCGGCCCATTTGAAGTCCGTAGAGGTCTCAGCAAAGTGAAAAGATATGGTGTGCTTTTCACATGTTTAACTAGTAGAGCGGTTCACATAGAGGTGGCACACTCTCTCGACACCAGCTCATGTATTAATGCACTACGTCACTTTCTAAGCAGAAGAGGACAAGTGTCTGTTCTCCGGTCTGATAATGGCACTAATTTTGTTGGTGCTGAGAGGAAGTTGAAGGAGTCTCTAAAAGACCTGGACCAGCCCAAGATCCGAGAATCGATGCTAAGAAGAGGAGTCAAATGGATATTTAACACTCCTGCCGCATCCCACCACGGAGGTGTTTGGGAACGTCAAATAAGAACAGTCAGGAAAGTCTTAGGTTCTCTGTTGAAACAGCAGGTATTGGATGATGAAGGTCTCCAGACACTCTTATGCGAAGTGGAAAGTATCATCAACGACAGACCCATAACAACAACCTCGAATGACCCCAATGATCTGGAGGCTCTGACCCCAAATCATCTGCTGGTGATGAGAACACAGCCGAATATTCCCCCAGGTGTCTTCTCCAAGGACGATCTCTATGCACGTCGCCGGTGGAGACAAATCCAATATATGGCAGATTTATTCTGGCGCAGGTGGACACAAGAGTACCTACCTCTTCTACAAGAGAGACAAAAATGGAGTAAAACAAGGAGGAATTTCAGATTAGGAGATGTTGTCCTAATTGTGGATTCCTCTGTGCCATGAAACTCCTGGTTGATGGGAAAAATTGTCAAGATACTACCAGACACAAAGGGAACAGTCCGCAGCGTTTGTGTTCAGACGAAAACAAGCACATTAGAGAGACCCATTACCAAGATATGTCTTTTGGAAGAGGCATCATGAAGACTAAAAGAGACTGAATAGGAAGAAGACATTTTTGTGCTTTAAATCATATAAGTGTAAAAAAGGAAGATTTATTGTTTAGACAATGGCTCTATGTGTTTATGTTTGGTAATTGATATGTTGTTAACCTAACAATTAGGGGCAGGTTATGTTAGAGCCATTTTGTATATTGTGTTATTGTTTACTACACTATTATGCTTATTGACTGATAGTGATTACGCACTTCCTGTTGGAGCATGATGTGTGTTGCGTAATATGCTTTTTTAGTTAGATAAGATGGAGGCGTGGAGAGCATAATAGTTTTTGACCGTGATTGTGATCGTGAGCGTGAGCCTGATTTTGATTTTTGTGCATTATTGCAGTTTTTTATGATTGTTTTGCTCAAAGAAAACGTCCAATAAATCTCAAGAAAGAAAAATGGAGTTTTTTCTGAAACGACACGCGTCAACTACCTCCTCGTGCTCCATAACACCGGAGTGTGTTTAAAAGTTAACGAACCACACTAACAACCGTCATAGCAATAACATGTGAGAACTCCCTCGGTAGGTAGTAAGGCTGCATGCTGACCGCTGTCCAAGTCTCTGGTGCAGAGTCGCTCCTTCACACTGATGTGTCCTGGTTGGCACCATCTGTCATTCACAAACACAGTGATCTCCCCTCCCTTCTTCTTACCACTCTCCGTTGCTGTCCTGTCCACTCATATAAGTTGGAATCAGTCCAGGGTGACATGAGAGTCCGGAGAAAGTTCATTCAGCCATGTCTCAGTGAAGCACTGCGTTTGAGGCACTCTGGGTCAGCGCTGTGAGCTCTTCCATCTTGTTGGGGAGAGATCTTACGTTGACAGACAGTAGACATGGTTTAACCGTCTTTTCCGCTCTCTGCGCTTCACTCCTGCTCTGCATCCTCTTCTCCTTCTCCATAGCTCCTTGGGGATCTCCGGCCGCCCACCACAGAAAGGGGATGTGTGGTGCAGGGCTAACAACTGATCCCGGGTGTAAAAATACAGTAAAAACATTTAAAAACACTAAAAAGAGTAAAGAAAGTTTGGAGCTGCTGTGACAAGCGGCCACTCATGTGGCACCATCTTGGAATGATTAGAAAGGTGCTTTGTAATATATATTGAGACAGTCATTTAGGATTTACTATGATATCTAATAAATGTTTTCATTACATCCAGGTGGGAAGTTATCAGCCCTCTGAAAGCCCTCCCAGTGCTGGTGTACTGGGCTTGGCAGAGCAGCAGGACCCTCTGGCTTTAGCCATGTTTGATGGAGAGGTGCTGCCCCCCACAGTCCCCTTCTCAAGGGGCTGTAAAGCTAGGGCAAGTCTACCAGTGAGACGATCGAGTGACTGTCAGACAAGAGAGAGGCCTCTTGGTAAGCCTACAATCCCCAATCTAAGAATCCCTAGCCATGGACCATGACAACCAGCAAAACTCTGGGAAGAAGTCGGTAACACAACAAATGTGTTCAGATAGAGAGAGAGAGAAGATGATTATGATAGATAGATAGATAGATAGATAGATAGATAGATAGATAGATAGATAGATAGATAGATAGATAGATAGATGGATGCTGTAATTAGTTTGGACCATAAAATATCTTTCAATGGTTGGTTAGAGAAGGCTGTGTTGGTTCCTAACCCCTCACCTGCCTGTGGTGTGACAGGTGTGTTGTACCTGCAGTACGGGGAGGAGACAAAGCAGGTCAGGATGCCGGCTGAGATCAGCAGTCAGGATGCTCTGCAGGTTCTGTTTGTCACCGCTTTCCCCCATCAGCTCACCATGAAGATGCTGCAGTCCCCCAATATGGCCATCTATATCAAAGACACTAGCCGCAATGTCTACTACAACCTGGACGACCTGAGGTGAGGGCCTTTTGTACAGTGGACCTGAGTTCAACTCATTATAGTTTAAGAAAACACAGAGAGCAAGTAAAGAAAACAAAAGCAAACTAAGAAATGCAACACATAAAACACATGACAAGCTGTGTTCTCTCCATGTACTGCCCCCGCAGTGTGTATGCTTGTGCACAGCTAGAGAGTCAGCTAACAAATGAAAGTCCTTCAATAAACCACAAGACTTGACTTTCTCGTACTTTAATGAAGTCCTTTTTGTCTTATTTTTCCTCCGTAAAACTGAAAATGATTACAGATAGAAACACATCTGTTAAACACTGTACAAGCAAAGCAATGTATAAGTACATTTCAATTAGCCTGTCTACGTATACAGTAGACAATTACAACTGTCTACATATACAGTAATACTTACAGATAATTATTTTTCAAGGCAAGAGCCTTCAACAATATGATTAGCTGTCTGCTTTGCTCTAGCCTATAATGTCTAATATCTGTACATTTCTTCATCTTAACAAGCTGTTATGTTTCACAAGCTTAACCAACCAATAAAGTGAAATTATGCATTCTGCTTCTAACAGAAATCCACATCATGGTTTCATGAATTTTTTGTCATACTAGTGACAGAGCTACATAATTATATCTTGCATACCTTGCATACCTGTGGTAAGTCTGTTTCCACCGTGGGTGCTCCAGTAACAGACACAACTGACAGACAGGTTACTAGGTGTACTAATTCCTTTTATTGCACTAATTGCACTTTTATTGTACTAATTCCTTTTATTTTTCTAGTCACTCTTCAGCTGTTTCTATCAAATAAAGCTTGGAAAGGCCAAAAAAAAATCTTAAAAAAAAAAATCAAAAAGAAAATGATTAATAATTTCTGGTCAACGGTGCGGTCAGAAGGGTAGAAAGTGTTCAGGAGCCTCAGTCTTCTACTGTAATGTTTATTGAAGCTTGGCCAAGGAGAATTAGAGTCCCCTCATGTCCATCATAGGTGCCTGGGTCAGGCCTCACATTTTGCCAGACTCATGCTGGTGGTCAGATTTTAAACACCTACAGATAACCCCACAAATACTATATGCCCAGAGGTAATCAAAGAGAATGCCATGTTAGTGTTACTGTCAGCACATTCTAGTCTAGAGACACTGTTGATTGTCTAGGAAGCCAGCATTCAGTTCCTTTGACCTTGGTTACAGGGCAATGTTGAGCCTTCCCCAAGCAAACTCAACAACAACAATAGAAAACTAAAAATAACAATCATAACATGTTCCATTTGAAATCTACTGTAATTAGAGCAACTTTTGTTTAATTTAATTTTAAGCTGCATGCCCATAAAATGTCAACAACCCTAACCACAAAGACTAGTATATATCTGATCCATCTAATAACTCATTGATTTCAGTGTGCATGAAACTGAATTTAAACTAAAATAATCTATCGATCATGTGTGTGTCAGTCATTTTGTCCCTGTACACCACTACACACACACACACACACACACACACACACACACACACACACTAATCTGTCAGTGTGTGTATTCTGTTTGCTTCTAGAAACATCACATCCCACTCCTATCTCAAGGTTTATCATAAAGACCCAGCACACGTGTTCAACCCCCATGCCAGACCTGCCAGCACAGATGGAAGGGTGAGTCTTCTTCTGTCTTCACCCTCCATGATGTCTTTGTAATGCTGCAACAGTGACCAGATCTGAATGGACTGTGTTCCAGACATGACTGAAGAGTTCTGATCAGACTTTAAGTAATGACATTGTGAAGCATTACTTCAAGAGACACACATGAACCAAACTGAGCATTTGAGACTGAAGGTTGAGGTTTTAAATATGTATTTTCCTCATGTATAAAATTCAAACACAAGAGGGGTGTGGCCATACTTATTTGTGGTGCACTTGATTTGCAGATTTGTCAGGGTAACAGGAAGGAGAGAGGGTTCTGAAATTACAATACTAAAGTGTATGCCCCACCTGGGAGTGACTCTCAGGGCACAGTTGTCTGTGGGGGGGACTTCAATTTTAGGCTTGACCCTAAACTATTAATCCACTCATAAGGAAAATGAACTCTAACTAACTCGAAAATAGATTTGTGGCGAGTGCTGCACCCGTCTGCGAGAGATTACACACATTACTCTGGTTCATTTTAAATCTATGCTAGGCTGGACTATTTTTTTATGTTTAAGGTGGACAGATTAAAGATAAACTGTGATAAACTAAAGAGGGAACTATCCAATCATCATCATAGCCTTATCTCGATGTCTCGATGTGAATGTGCTGCCACGTCCACTGTACCTCTTTAGGAATTTGCCTATAGAGGTGGGTGAATGTCAGTTTAGAGAATAGGACAAATGGTTCCCCAGATTTATTTATTTTTATTCTTTATGTTTTGTCGCCTTCCATTGCCTCTCTTAGTCTTAGTCTCCCTTCATGCATTTTGAAGTGACAAATGTTTTGTCAGTAGATTTTTATACTCCTTTATATGCCACTTACATGGTTTTAAATATTTAACTGTAGTGAGTTCAACCCCCCCCCCCCCCCCCCCCCCCTCTCATTTGAGAGCACCCAGCTGATGCAACAGATGATTTGCAAAGAATTTCTGCACTAAGAGTAAGAATTATATGTATATTATTTGAAGTATATATTCATTTAACATCTTTAACATTCAGACATTCAGTGCTTAGTCCACAAAGGGACACTGAGAGTGACTTAGAATCCAAACTCTTATTTAGAAATTTGATAAACTGAGGAATTCTCATGTTTTCATTTTTACAGAAACGCCAGCTTGTTAGAGAGCTCTCACCTGGAGGTCATGTGATGGTGTGTGAGCTGTTTGTGTTCTCAGAGCTGTCCATTACTCCTGTTTTCTTGCTCTTGAACTTTTATGGAGATTGCAGTGAGTTAGCATGTTGAAGGAGGAGAAACCTGAAGTGAAAGCCAGTCAGAGCTGAGTCATGTTGTTGTTGTGGGGATTCTGAGTCAACTCAATTTATACTGGAACAATCATTTGACTGACAGCATGCTTTCCTTGTGTAACTGGTCTGGACGTTACACTGCAGGCTGTATTTGATGTAGGATTTTCACACTCCTGGTGGTTTATGTGTTATGACATGTCGACTCGGTGCATGTCTACACCCTTTTGAAATAAAGATATGTATTTGAATGGTGTCACCCACTCAGTCACATAGTACACAGTCTGATTAGATCGTGGTTGGAACCTCTATAATGAGTACCTGAAGTGTCAGCTGGTTCAATTAGATAGGACAATAGCCAAAGCCTGTGGATTTGAGATGTTTTTGTTCAATGAAGAAAAGTAGTTTCACCATGGTAACATATCCATTGTTTTGAGAGTCACAAAGACCAAAGAAGGTAAAAAACTAATCTGATAATTTGGAGGGATATTGTCATCATGTTTGTCATGCCAGTAATGGTAATCCAGTAAGAAACAATGTGTGTTTGTAATCCTCTTAGAGGAGACCAGACTGTTGTAAGTTGAAGTAATTTGTTTTCCTCCCTTAATGGCAATGTTTCATGGTGAAGTTCTTTGTGCCTATGTCTAAAATATGACATATGTAAAACAGTAATTCAAATCAAATGAAATCAAATCAAATTTTATTTGTATAACCCAAAGTCACAAAACACATTTTGCCTCAGAGGGCTTCACAATCTGTACAGGGAGTGACACCCTCTGTCCTTAGACCCTCGGTTCCAGTGAGGAAAAACTTGCCCACAAAAAACCTTTAACAGGGAAAAAATGTGGAAGAAACCTCAGGAAGAGCCACAGAGGAGGGATCCCTCTTCCAGGACGGAAAGACGTGCAATGGATGTCACATGTACAGAACAATCAACACAAACATATTGTACAATTACAATAAATGATAGAATGACAATGAATTACAATGGATGATAGAGTGATTACAGTAGCAGTGGAACCTGTGCTAGAGATAGAGAGACACAGATGCACAGCAGCAGTAAATCATTCACTAACTATAAACTGTAATGGAGATATGGTAACAATAATGACTGTAATGCTATATATGGTGGACGTTAGCAGCAGACCACAGCAGCAGCCACGATCCATGAGAACCTGCTGGACGAGAAAGCACAGAAACTCCAGGGAAGAAGTTTAGTTAGTAACATGCATTGATGGTAATGATGATTGGAGAGAGAGAGAGAGAGAGAGAGAGAGAGACAGAGAGAGAGAGACAGAACATTGACATTGAAAAGCATTAAACATATTCTTATTATTAACCTGTGGCAGCCTAAATGGTGGTTACTCGTATGGTTTCAAATCTTTTGTGGCGTTTCACTCACTCATATGAAGGCGAAGTACATTCTTACATTTTGTCTGACATGTTCGTGTGTATGTATGACTTTCTGTGTTTGTTGACTGAGGAGAATTGCTGTTATTCACAACCTTAACTCATGTTATGCTTTGGTTTTGTTTTTATGTGTGTTGTGGGAATCACATATTCACCAAATCATATGACTGGTGATGGAAACATAACATCAGGATATGTGCACCCTCATTGAGCTTTAACCTTTAGTTTTTCTTTTTGTGGATTGTTCATCACAATTTTCTTGAGGCAGTCGAGCTGCAGAGTGGACAGCATGATATAAATGGGGCAGGGTGTCATATAAGATTAGACTCCATCATTCTGTGCTGTTGAGTCACATATGTGTAGCGATGTGGCTTTATGTAGCACAGAACAATATGCTCATTAAAATGATTAATGGTGGGAACACGAGAGGAAGAGGCAGACAAATTGTTGAAGTTTATAGTACATCATATATAACAATGATCACAGTCTGTTCTGGCAGCTCAGCATGAATAATGAATGGTTGTCATGTCATTCATGAATTCATTGACATATATTCATTTATTCCTGACGATTTATTCCTTTCCATCAACCAGGTTTTTTGCAAATTTCACATTGAAAACTTCAGAGGTACTGCCAGAAATTATTTTTCTTTTCAAGCTTTAATAAGGTTGAGGTCTGAGAGGTGAGGGCTGGGAGACCAAAAATTTCAGAGGCATAGTGTGTGATGTGAGTTTGTTCTCACTAGACAGAGGTACCTAGCAGCACCAGGAAGTGCTTTGAGGTTGCTACAGTATGGTCCCTACATACATGTTTTGTCTGTATGTCACAGTACATACACACTCACACATTACATGTTCCACTGTATAACACAGAACAGCTCAGTTAGTGTATTAAGATGGTCAGTTAAAGCTGTCATGCTCTGCTCACCCGGTTTCTCTGTCAGAGCTGTAGGCTGAAATCAATAAACATTCTGATTCCACAAAGCCCCTGTAATGGAGAATAGGAAGAGGGGTTTTAGTTGAGATTGAACTCTGTAATATGTGTGTGTGCTGTGTGGTCAGCTAATAGCTCCAGCAGTTAGCACTGTCTTTCTGTGTAGAGTTTGTAGAGTGCCCCTTTAATTTGAGCTGTCTAAGTTAAAAGAAAAAAAAAAGACTTAAGACTTAAACACTTCTTTCAAAGCACAGAGATCAGGTGGTTTCACTGAATGGATAGACATTTTTCAGTCTATCTGTGTGCTAATTGCAGTAAAATACAGCACTCACACCCCAGAGAGCACGCTCTTTTCTTCACTGTACATTTCAATCAAGTCAGTTTTATTCATATGGCGCCATAGACTCTCAAAGACTTTATAGTCTGTGTGGCAAACAGCACTCTATCTATCCTCCAAATCAATATTCCTGAAAGTCATTGTTGGAATTGACTTCCACAAATAAAGGTTAGCTGAATTGCAGAAATATATAGCTATACAACAACCAACCCGAAATACTGCTTCAGATAATCGTTCACTGGCTACACACACTCACTCACACACACACACACACACACACACACACACACACACACACACACACACACACACACACACACACACGTGCAAGGTTTCTCTGTAAAACAGGTTTTACAGTCTAGCTCTAGAGCACTTCTTTTGTTTTTTTGTAGCTCTCCAAAGAGGTGTTGTATAGCAGTCACAGTCCTGTCCACACCCGGTCATCATCCAGCCGCAGCACCTTGCACTCTCTGCAGAGCTCCATGTCCCCACCCATGGTCCGCTCCATGCCCTCATCTCCCTCCAGGATTCCCTATGGTGGGGGCAACACAGGGGGGTCAATGGGTCTGGTGGATCCAGGGAGTGCCACGTTACCACGGGAACGCCTGTCAGGAGTGAGGCGATCCATTGCCTTATGCACCAACAGCAGCTCCATACTGGAGAGGAGAGACGTCAAGCCAGGTGAGATAACTGCAAGGCCCTCACCTGATTAATGATCAATGACTGATCAATCAACAAGCTTACTAAATGCAATATGCATGTTTTTTCCATGACAAAAGGGAAGAATTGTCAATTTTTTGAAGGTTGAGATTAGAGAGGGCTTCACAGTTTATGCAATATCCAACGTCTACCTTGAGATTCGATTCAAAATTATATGTGTGCTAGAACATAGCGAGCTACATACATTAGCAGAATAATTACAAAGACCCAACTCTTTTCATTGAATGTATTGTATCCATCCTGCATGCATTCAGTCTGACATCTGCTTAAATCCACTCCAGTCCTCATTAAATCTAATGAATGACTTAATTCAGATTGAGGATTTTGTTTTTAGGGATTTTTCTATTTTTTTCTATTTTCTATCTTCTGATACCAATTCTGGAGAAACTGGATTAGATTTTCTGATGTCCTCCAGGCTGCTCAGCTTCAGCTCGCTGTGATTTACAGACTTTCCTGATGAAAAGATTGCTAAGCATTGAAGCACTGACATCATCAGCACAGTCAGCTGTATAGTTAACTGAACTGACTAAATCTGTCAAGAAAACTACCTCAGTAGGCTACTGTATTCCTTGTTAGACTAGCCACTTATTTCAAAAGCCTTATTTCTCTCAACTTCAGTTGAAAATTAGTTCAAATCAGTGTTAGTAAGCTATTATTAAGTCACATAACAATGACTTAAGTGCTCAACAGTCTTGTGGGGTGAAGCTGCCCCTGAGAGCTTGATGATGCAGAACTGGATGCTGTCATACCATCAGCAGCAGCAGAGCAGTTTACGGTTCACAGCTGGGGTGGTCTTCCTACACCACTGGGTCAGCTTTAATCAGGATACTCAGGGATGTATATGTATGAAGTGTCCTGGAGTCCATGTTGAGCATCCAAAACCTGCTGCCACACAGTCATGCGTGAACAGGATGGTACAGGAGAGGGCTGAGCATGCCCTGGGAAGCATCACTGTTGATAAACAGGGTGGAAAATGTGGTGTCACCTATTCACGCAGCCTGGGGGGTCTACCCGTCAGGAGGTTCAGGATCACATAGGGAGGACTTTGAGCTTTGATATAAACTGTATTAATCAGGTAGTGAAATGCTATTTCAACGCAGTGAGGGTTCAAGCACTGCCGTGACCCGTTGTTGATGTTCGGTGCTGTGCAAAAATGAATGTGTATATGTGTTTGTCTGTTTTGGAAAATGACACAAATTGGACATTGCAAACAAAACATTCCACCCCCTGTCAGATCTAAAATGGACTGGTGGCTGCTTACGAGGTTAGCTACTAACCATTCACATAATTAAGATCTTCTCATTCAGTTTTATCTGGATTCCAGTTTTGTTTTTTTGTTGTTTTTTTTAAGAAAGAAACAGTGATTGACTTGACTTTATCTGTATATCTGTATCTCAGATGAGGATGCTGCCCGCAGTAAGAGCATGGCCCTGGTGGTGTGTGGTGAAGGAGGACATTATCCAGACTCCTACTGCTCCTCACTGCAGGACTGGGGAGGAGGACGTCTCAGCATGGCCTCCCAGTGCAGTGCTCCTCCCTCTCTCACTGCGGACATGGTGGATGCAGGGGTCACTGGGATCCCAGGTGGGATGCAGCAATACCGGGCCACCATTAAACCCCTGTTGGGTTACGGAGACAGCATGGAGCACCAGACCCATTCCCTCCAAAGGTATATGCTTCCACACACCCTTCCTCCACCACAGAGAATATCAAGTAAACAAGACATTTTTTCACTGTCTATAAAGACCTGCAGGGAGCTCCCAGCAGCATTTCTTATCAAAGATAGATGAAAAATTACAAAAACAAAAAACAAAATAGATTCCCAAAAGTAAGCCAAAATAAATAGAGAGTCAAATTAATGAAATAAAATAAATTAGTCCTTCCATCAAAGAGCATGTACTCAATTTGTAGTCCCAGTTCAGCAGCACCAGACTGTGAGACTGAGAAGCAGGCTTACTCAGGGTACAAGTGATCCTCTATCAGCTGTCTCCACCTGGTTCAAAATTGATTTGCTTTTAAAGCCTTGATGGGCATTGCCCCACCTTACCTCTCTGAGCTGCTCCACCCCTATACTCCTTGCAGATGTCTCAGGTCAGCTGAGCAGCTAACATGATGAAAATGTGTCTTACCTCAGGTCTTTTTTCTGCTTTTTTTTGGTTGGAATAAAGATGTGCAGAGATGCCACTGTGGACGGACCATACTGTGGCAAGTGTACATGTAACCAATGTGTATGAATTCATCCATTGTTTCATCTGTTTCTGCACCATCCAGGCAGAAGAGCAGGAAGTATGGAGACAGCCAGCTTCCTCCACTGGGAGCAAAAACCCTGCCCCCTTCCCCTCACAGAGTCAGTGAAGTCAGGATGATTGACAGACAGATCATTGGAGGGATAGGCCTGGTGTCTCCTGAGAGGATGTCAACAGTTCGCCAGTCTCTGCGGCGGGACAGTAACAGAGCCACAGTGGAGATCATAAACAGAAACAGAGCAAGTGGCCCATCATCCTCTACCTCATCTGTTTTTATGGACAGCCCTGTGGGACAACCTGAGAGAGCGTTTCAGGGTCACATGACTGCTAATGATGTCCAGAGGTGAGATGATGAAGAAGATTAACTTCATTATTCCCTCAGTGGGGAAATTCAAGTTTTATACTTTACCACACACATGCACAAAGGACTCATAGACATGTGGAGAGATGGTGGAGTGATGAGTTGCCAAGTAGATGTACTGGACTTGAACTAGCCACCTTCTGGTTCTCAAGTAAAGTTCCCAAGAGGAATAATAGGAATAATCTTCATTGTAAGCACTTAAAGTGTTCTCTTAATAAAAAGGTCCTAGTAGTGCTAAGGACCAGTGTCTTTATGAGTGATAGAAAACTCTCCTTCTTTGGGGTTAAGTCCTAAATGGTAAAGTTTTCTCCTTTAGCAAACAGCACAGAGAAAGCCTTACTTACTGTAAGAGTTGTGTTTTATTCACCATGCAGTGATAAATGGATGTCATACATTAGTTTGTCTGTTGATATATGTACAGTGACATTAAAGAGCTAAAAATTAAACAGATCATTTGATCAGACATCATAGAGCTGCTATACTTTTCAAACATTTGTGTATACTACCTGATGGGAAGATGTTGTGATGGTTAGTATAAATGTTATGTGATGGATACATATTTTTCAGTGAGAGAATTAAAGTCATGGAGGAGCAGATAGCCAGTCTGGCAGGTCTGGTGCAGCATGCTCTGTCTGTAGGAGGAGATATTCCAGCAGTGAAGGATGCTGTCAGGTCAGTAACATCTGTCTTTGTCCCTTTAAGCCAACAGCTAAGCCAACATGTACTCCTAATAATGGGAAGTAATGTCATATATAAAACTGACAGGGACAAAATTCTACATATTAGAATCAATCTTTACTTGATCTTTCAGGTAATAACATGAAATTTGTTGTGGCTATATTTAGGATAGTGTTGATGTGTAGTTATGTTAACATGTTATGTTATCTGTGTGTGTGTGTTTTCAGTGAGACTTCTGCACACAAACGCCTCATACCTGGTGAGATATTTTCCTTTCCTTTTGAACACAACTCCAACAGAAGTGCTCTGAAACATGATGATAACTTTAGAATGACTTTTCTTTGACCTTAAGGAACGTCTTCTGAGTCTCAGAACGCTGCTGCTTTGATTGACAACTCCAGCCACATCCCCCTGGCTCTTCAGGTCCCTCCCTCTGACTGCAGGTGGCAGAGCTTGGTGTTAACAAAGGGCAATGTGAATGAGCTCCGACTGCAACTCAATGAACTCCGACTCTTACAGGTACTGACCTGTTGTTAGATAGGTATGAAGCAGACCCCAGCCCCACACAGCTCTGTGACATAGTGTTGGAGGGACAGACTGACTAGCTGAGGTCTCCACCAGCTAAGTGAAGTACTAAATTCTAACCTCCATGTGTTCCAGCTCTCGAACCAGGAGAGTGTGAACTCCATGCTGCGGATGGCAGGTCAGGAGCTCATGGTGTTGATGCGTGATCGGTTGGCTCAATCTGAGGAGACATGTGTGTACAGACAGAGAAGTGAAATGGAAGAAGAGATGAGCCTCTATCTGGCTAAGGAGGAAAGAATACTCACAGAACTCAGGTGAGTTTGAATTTACTAAAAAAAAATCTCTCTCTTGAAGAAGGATTTTTTTTTTTTTACCAAAACTGATTCAAGATTTGAGATGACTTTATTTATTTGTCCTTTATTTTGGCTTGACATAGTCCGAGGAATTCACCTGTTCAACAAGAGTTACATAAGACTGCTTAAAAGTAATGCTCTCTTCTCTATTTTTGTCTTATTGTTAAAGACCCAAGCCAAAAGTTTGTTAGTATGTCAATAGTTTCTGTGTGGCTCCAGCTCCCTGTTCTACAACAGATCCACAACTTTTTCACAATCACTCTCAAAGCCCTCTCCTATCTCACCTACGTGCTCCTTTACATCTGTTTTGTGTGAGGCTGTGGTTTCACAGGGTTATGGGTTATAAATGCAACCTCTGTGAGTTTATGTCTATCTATGTTTATCCATCCCTTCCACCTACAACACTCCATATCTCTTCCATTCACTGGGACTGAAACACTGAAACATGTTCAGTTCAGCCTGTACTGCACAGAAAAACACATTCTGTGGACATGTAGAATGTCTGTTGTCTTCATTTGCTTAGAGTTGCATAGATTGGACTTTCTCTGAGTGGTCATGATTTCTGAAGTGGTGATTTAGCCTTTTCAGCATCCACACACTCGTTTACACGTCACACCCCTGTAATGACATCACTGCAGCTAAACTCAAATCATTGGTGACATGCAAGACACAGCATGCCAACATCTCCACGCAGAGAGAAAATATGAAGAAGCATATTGTTAAAAATAGACCCAGGGGATGGGGAGTGATTTGATCTGGTATGACATGAGTTACCGAAGACATCACAACTCATTCACATGTTAGTAACCTACATACTGACTTCATTGCACAGATGAGGGGAACACAAGCCTGGCATTTATCAAGCATCATGAGCAAAATTTTCAGAATGAGTGTAATACAATTATCTCTCCACACACCAATCCAAGTCACACACATCATTAACAACTTACCATCACATCATGTCAGCATTAGCTTCAAAAGCTAATGATGGGAAAACAGAGTGCGTCAAGAAATTTGTTTCATCTCTACTTTGCATTGCATAGCAGCCTAGCACACACGTGTTCAGAACTGAAACACAGGATGTTTTATTTGTATTTGTTCCACGAGTTCTCAGGTATCTTTGAGTTTTGTCATGAAGGGCCGTTTTTTCTCTGTGAGTGATCTGTTCACTTCATGTTAAGTGTAATTGGTATCTATAGAACTACTGTGCTGAGCACTGCATCCTTTCAGACATTGCACAAGTAAATACTGTTACTTCTGCTAACTGCATGAATATAAAAACCCTCTAACTAATGTAGCTTTAAGCTAACTCTAAATTCCTCCAGTGTTGTACAGTGAGTTCAATTTCTTGACTTCAAATTGAGGAGCCTGTTTCCTTTTCATTTCATTGCAAAGTTTGTGGTAATACTGTTTTGTTCTAAAACATAACACACATTTTTGCAGCTTGTCATGGTGAATATATTTTTTCTTCCTGCTTTATATGTTTTAGGGTTGTTTTAAACTGACCACAAACTCAGTTGTTGAAGAAGGGTAAAGGAGCATGTCAAATGTCCACGTGAAATCTCAGCAGACCTAACACATGTCACACTGCAGACTAGCACTATTAACAGGAACAGAATCATTGTAATTGTGTCTATGACCAGTGTTGTGGGTAACAAGTTACAAAGTTACGAGTACTCTAATTACGCGTTCTGTTACTTTAAGAATATTTCTGGATAAAGACAGAGAAATTCAGACTGCAGCCTGCTTTTTGTCAGACAGTACTGTGCCCTGCGGATGTGTCAGCGGAGGTGCAACGCTGTGTTGATGCGTCTGTGCCCTGCTGACCTACGTTACCTGTGTGTGTGTGTGAGTGTGTGTGAGAGTGTTTTTTGAACCGCTGGCAAGATGGCAGAGAGGACAGCTTCTGAATCGGGGGAGTACACACATTATTTTCAATTCGCCAGCTAAAAGGACAAAAACAACATAACAGTAAAATGCACACTCTGTGTTGGTGAAAAGCTTCTGTCTCATTAAAGGTGGGGGTAGGAGATGTTGGGGAAACAGTCCCAGCAAGCTATATTTTGAAAATACACAGCCATGCCTTTTCTGCAGACCTCCCCTCGAAACCACGCCTTCAAAGTAATGAAGGGTATTGCTTCCTGTCATTGTTATCCTGCAGTGTTCATTTGGTTGGATGACTGACGTTATTCATTGTCAGGACTTCTTGGTGCATTTAAAGGAGGCTGTGTGTCTGTGTCAGTTAAGTTGCAGCATGTGCGAGGCGCTGCAAACAGCTTTTCATTTTTGGTAACGCATGAGTACTCTAATGTTACTTTTATTCACAGGTAACGATGAAATGTAACAGATTACTTTTAATTGATGGTAACGTTCTAACCTAATTAACTACTTTCCAAAGTTACTATACCCAACTCTGTCTATAACTTTCTTTATTTGAACCACCAACAGAACTCCTCAAATGTACTCTCTGCTGCCATCTCGTGTCGACAGCGGCTATCACATTGTTGATGTTCCTGCTTCTGTTGACAGCTAACGTCACATACTTGATGTTTTTTTCACCTGTCAGTGAACTGGAGGACTATGTGGACCGTTGGCAAAGAAGCTCCACCTCTAGTTCTGGCCCACTGTCAACCACTCTAAGAGATGTGGAGGAGGGAGCAGTCAACCTGCGGAAAGTTGGAGAAGCTGTGGCCATTCTTAAAGGTCGGTGGACAAGACTGAATCTGATCATATATTAGAAATATGAAAATCTGCCATGCCGAATGTATCTTCTAATGATTCAGATGTCACATAGATCAAATCTAAACTGGATCAGCTTTATTTCATTTAAATATGCTTCATGTCTTACTTTACACAATGGTATATGCAATATGATCTAACCTCTTTAGACCTTCTTTTAAGTTTTTATAAGTGTGGCATTTATCTCAGCAGAGATCAATGGAACAATATCTTTATAATCTTTTAATACATCAGCCTATGACACATCTGTCCACCCACCACCATTTTGGCTCAATTCACTTTTCACAAAGATTGCTGCAGTGCCGCAAAAAAAGTGCTGTGTAGAGGAAAGAATGAGCTCAGTTTGTGGAAGTGTCCTCACAGTATGAGAAACCATCAGAGAAGAGTTTTTCTGGGCAGGTGTAATCAGAATTTATACTAAATAACAGTAGAAATGACACTAATGAACTAATGAATGAACTGTAACTCGTGGTAATCTAATAAGTAATTAACTTGAGCTCAAGTAGGACTGGAAGGAAGGATCTGAAATATGATCTCACACTAGTCACCTAACTAAAGACAATCTCACTAAGATGGAAAGGAAGGAACATCCTGATAGATATTCTTGAGTGATGTGAGACGTCACATTAAAAAAAATAACCAAATAGACTCATGTTACAGATGTTGGACTTGTTCATCACAATTGATAATATTTCTGAATTCAGTTTTTGAATTTCATTCAGTCTCTGCTGATGGGTTGTTTTCCAGACAAGTTTTCAGGGCTGCAGTTGAAGATGCACTCAGTGCTGAGGCTGGAGGTGGAGGTGGTGCATTTCCTGAAGGAGGAGCCACATAAGATGGACTCAATGTTAAAGAGGGTGAAAGCCCTGACTGAAGAACTGAGTGCCCTCCGCAGGTACTTTAACTTCATTTAGGAGTCTGCACACTCTTCATTCTTTCAGTCAGTTTCATGAGGTCATCACCTGGAATGGCTTGAATGACTTTTTTTTTAATACAAATAAAGCAAGAACTGAACGATGTCCATAATATACATATCTGTTTTT
Organism: Nibea coibor; assembly: GCA_023373845.1. Classification (NCBI taxonomy): domain Eukaryota; kingdom Metazoa; phylum Chordata; class Actinopteri; family Sciaenidae; genus Nibea; species Nibea coibor. The sequence goes on from CM041725.1 coordinate 24,105,933, forward strand.
GTCTTCTTTGTTATCAACAGGTGTGTGTCAGATTCAGCTCCCCCAGCCACGTCAGCCCAGGTGTCCCTAAAGACTCTAGAAACAGACCAGGGTCCTTCAAAAACCAGGAACCCCCAGAACTCCCCGAAACCCCATCCTCGATTCCCTGTTAGACCCCCTGTGCCCACGCCTTCTCTCTCTCAGGGTGAGGTTGGCCTGGCAGGGTCAGCCTCCCCTATCTTGTTCCAAAGAATGAAGAGTGGTGCAGCCACAATGATCCAGCCCTCCCATCATCACTCCAACCCCCCTCTCACCCCCACTCATGGACGAGACCCTCCCTCTGTGGCAAAGGTACTCCACTGATGACTTATTGAATAAGCAAATGACAAAATGTGAGCCTGTATGTATAGACAGGTGTTTTTGTTGGTGTGACAGTGTGAGACATCTTGTTGTGTTGTTGTTAAGGTGAGTTCTTGCAACAGAGAAGGCAGCCCTGCTGTGTGGAAGACAGTGGCTCCTCTGGAGTCTGACCATCTGTGTGCAGCAGGTGGAAGCAGTCAACCAGCACAAACACCAGCACTGGAGAGCCACACTGACCAGAACACCAACACACACACACACACTGAGGTGAGTCCTACACTCACCCGGCCCCCGAACAAGTGTGTTCTCATTTTCAATTAAAACTAAAGCATAACATAAGGTCACCACAGTTTCTGAGTTTCAAGTTATCTAATAAAAATCCATGTATTCATTGTTTACATTGCTATGTACATAAAAGCTTAAAAGCTGTAAAGTATGACTCTGAGAGAACACTGCAGTTAAACATTCTGTTTCTGAACCACTGCCTGCTCATGTTCAGCTACATCCAAAGTTTTTGTATATTGTGGAAGTAAAAAAATGGGCATCTCTGAAAGAAAGTTGAAATGTTTATTCCCAAATCATACCCCCATATTGTTAATTGATCATAGTGTTTTTTTTATTGACAATATATTTATTGTTTTTAAAGAAAGAAAGAAGCAAACAAACTTACAGTCACGCAGTGACAGTAACATCACGAACATCCCTCCTCCCCCCACCCTCAACAGCACAAACTTTCAAATGAGAAAAAATTCAAATGAGAAAAAAAAGGGGGAAAGATACAAAAATCAAAACAAAAAAATCAACAGTCAATTTTTAATCTTTAATTTGAGTATGATCACTCTCCAGGAACTGCATAAAGGTGTCCCATATCTATATAAAAATGTGTAATTTCCCTTTGACAGCATAAGTTAATTTCTCCAGTGACAAACATGACGCCATTTCCCGTAACCACATTCCCTATGTAGGGCAGACCATACATTTCCATCTCAATGCAATCACTCTCCTATCCTGGAGCAGGGAAAGATCAATCATGGAGACAATTTTGTGACCTGGTACAAAATGGTCAGGATAAATACCTAATATACAAAGCATTGCCTCAAATGGAATCACTGTATTAGTCATAGGTGAAATCATGCCAATTGCATCTTTCCAAAATGACTGGATTTTTTGGCATTCCCACATGCAGTGCAGCAAAGTGCCAGCACTATCATTACATTTTATACAGCTTTATACAGAAATAATGGGGTTGTAGTGATGAAGTTTTACAGGTGTCACATAAGTTCTGAATAGCCACGTGTATTGTATAAGTTTTAGTGCTGTGTTTATGGTATTTGTTTGTGCCTTTTAAACAAGCTTTTTCCACTCCTTTTCTGTAATATTCATTCCTAAGTCGTCTCTCCATGCATTGAGTCCACAGTGGGAATTGTCCTTCAATTTGGATCATAACATATCATACAATACTGACAGCTGGCCTCGACTATTCTTATTACTTACAACACACTTCTCTATTACTGACACAGAAGGTCTATCCAGGGAGTTAGTCTGTGATTTTATGAAACTCTTTAACTGGATGTATTTTAAAAAAATGTTTTCTAGGTATATCATATTTACAGACCAATTGATCAAAGGTCATCAGTTTCCCATCTAAAATATATTTTAGGTAAACCTCTGTTAGCCCATTGTTTAAATGCACCATCCGCTCTAAAGTTATCATTACCCCATATTACCCCATATACCCCATATGTTTGGGTGCATCTCCAATGTAAGCATGTGCCTCATGCCAGACAGAGAGGGTATTTTTTACGAAAGGATTTTTTGTCTGCTTCTTGAGTTTTTTAACATGGGTGGAATACTGATATGGCTGAAGGGATAAGAATGATGTTGTAGTACATTCAATATTAAGCCATGTTGGGGGTTCAGAAACAGAAAAATAAAACAGTGCTGTACAGAATTGTGATGCCCAGTAGTACCATTGTAAAAAAAAATGTCTGTTTTCTTCAGACACTTTTCTTTTCTTAGAATTCTCCATAGTTGGCCTACCTGGGATTCAAAATGATTAAGAAATCGGCCGCTGTGGGGGTCAGACACTTTTGTTTTCTAATTCTTCATAGTTAGCCCTAGCTACCTGCGGTCTAGTAGGAACGTAGCTACGGTCTAAAGTTCAAGAATGCACGCATATCCAAAAATAGTATTAGTATTTTTAATATGGTTTGTTAAATGTAACAATATCACCATAATCTTCATATTTAGAATTACATTTTCAAAAACGAACAAATACAAGAAAAGTCAAACAAGATACATTTTAATTTAATAGTCATCAATTATTTTCAAAAATCACAGGGAGCCAGATCAGAGGGATCAAAGAGCCGCATGCAGCTCTGGAGGCTGCGGGTTGCCAACCCCTGGTCTAAATGGTTGGGATACCTGGTTGTTTGTCAATATCTCGGCTGCTGGATTTGTATATAGGAGCTTTAACCACTTAAGACTGTCTCCCAATCCAAACCTTGCCAGGACCTTCATCTGGTATTTCCATTCAATCCTGTCGAAGGCCTTTTCAGCATCCAGCGACAGGATTGCGTTATCTTTAGCATCCTGCTGTTCATATCATATATTTATTACTCTACATGTATTATGTAATGCTTGCTGTCCTAGAACAAAACCATTCTGGTCATTAGAGATCAGGGATAGAACACACTTCTCTGTCCCTTACAAAGTATTTTTGTGTCACAACACATCAGGGATAGAGGACGATAAGCTCCCCTTTCTGTAGGTGTGCCAGGCTTTGGGACCAGGGTGATTAGTGCTGTTCGTAGGGATGGAGGTAAGATTCCTGACACATATGCTCCCTCAAACATTTCTAGCAGAGGGGGGAGCAATTTATCTGAGAACAACTTTATAACAACAAATACATTTCTATAGGGATCCCATCCGGACCTGGGGTCTTTGCACCTTTCATATTACGTACAGCTTCTGAAATTTCATTGACGTTTGCCAATTGAATTTTATCGTGATCTGCCATAGTTGGAATGTCAAGTTTGTCCAAAAATTGAGATTGTAACTATGTGTCCTCTGGGTATTCTGATCGATAAAGGGATTCATAAAATTTTCTAAAGGAGGAGTTAATTTCAAGCAGATCCACAGTATGGTCTCCATTTCTTAGTTGAATTCAATTTATAGTTCTATGCGATTGCATTTTTTAAAATTCTCCATGCAAGAAACTTGCAAGCCTTATCTCCTTGGTCATAATAAGACTATTTCAGCCAAAGAAGGTTTGTAGCAATTTTATCAGTAGAGAGTTCTTCATACCTAGTTCTCAACAAGAGGAGCTCCTTATGTTTCATTTCGGCATATATCTAGCTCCAGAGCTTAAATCTGGGCTTCTAGGTTCATTAATTCTCTATAGTGGGACTTGAATTATAACTTGTATAGCTTATCATCATACCTCTAATATAAGCTTTAAATGCCTCCCACTGTGTGGATGCACTGGTCTGATCTGTATTCATACAAAAATAATTATCTATATTATCACCAAGATATTTGATGAATTTGGGATCTTGAAGCCATTTTATTTGGTTACGATGTGCTTTACGCTAAGGATATTCTGTCACTTCCACTTATCAGTGTTACTGTCATGGTGCTCTCTGCTCTGCTCATCTAAACAGATTCTCGTATATTTTTCACATCAGTGATTCTCTACATAACTTACACTACCCTCAGAATTGTTCTGTTTGTGCACAAGCAGGTTTCTAGTAACCACAATCTGATAGTTTTACCAGTTTGTCTGTTAGTCTGTTTGTGTGTTTGTGTGTCTCTTAGTCACACTAACTGGCCTAGCTATAACAACGGCTTCTCTCTCCTCTCCTCCTCTCTCCTACCCTAACCCCACATGTTCAGCTACTCCTCGTCCTCCTTTTGCGATAACGGTACTTGTAATAAATGTAGTTTATTTGTAGCCTTGGAGGTGAGGCTCAGTGAGTTAGAGGCACGGTACCGACAGGTCCCATGTAGCCGGTGCGGTTCTGCTAACCATCCTATAGCAGTTCCCGAGCAGCCGGGAGGCTGGGTGACTGTCCGAAGTCATAGTGCAGCTCTCATATCTAGAAGTATATCCAAGTTTATTAGTCGACCAAAATCATGACAACCCAGAGTTGAGACCAGGAAGCAGAGCTGCAGTCTTACACGCTTCTCTGCGCCTCCATTAGAGCAGCTGCCCACCCAGTCCTTTAGTATAGAGACTGTGTCTGTCCCCCATCCACCTTCATTATTTAAAGATAAAACAAACAGATCATCATAAAACTTAATAAAAAATAAAGCAACATCTCCAACAGTCCAGAATAAGAAAATTAAATGTGGACTGAATGAATTAATATCTGATTATGACATTGATTTATTTTGCCTCACTGAAACCTGGCTGCAGGAGGATGGATATGTTAGCTTAAATGAATCCACTCCTCCCAGTCATTGTAATACTCATATTCCTCGAAGTAATGGTCGAGGTGGTGGAGTTGGAGCCATATTTGACTCAAGTCTATTAATAAATCCTAAACCTAAACTAAATTATAATTCATTTGAAAGTCTTGTTCTTAGCCTCACTCACCCAACCTGGAAAACATTACAGCAAATTCTGTTTGCTACAGTATATCATGCTCCTGGCCCTTACTCTTATTAGTTATCTGAATTTGAAGAATTTTTATCTGAATTTGCAGAATTTGCATCAGGCTTTATCCTTAAAACAGATAAAGTAATCATTGTAGGTGAGATTAATATTCATGTGGACAACCACAATGATAGTCTTAGTACTGCATTTATCTCTTTATTAGATTCAATTGGCTTCTGTCAGAGTGTAAATAAACCAACTCATTGTCTGAGACCATAGACCATCAAATTCTTTTACAGAGACTGGAACGTCAAATTGGCATCAAAAGAACCACCCTAAGCTGGTTTAAGTCATATTTTTTCTACTTTTCTACTTCCACTTCTACTCCGTTTATACATGCTTCCTCTAGGGAACATTATTAGGAATCACTCCATTATTTTTCATTGTTATGCTGATGACACCCAATTATATTCGATCAAGCCTGATGAAACCAATCAGTTAACTAAACTTCAAGTATGCCTTAAGAATCTAAAAAGTTGGATGACCTACAATTTTCTGATGTTAAATTCAGACAAAACTGAAGTTCTTGTAATTGGATCCAAACACCTCAGAAACTCTCTTTCCGGAGACTTGGTTACCTTAGACGGGATCACCCTGGCCTCCAGACTTTGCACCTAATTCAGAATGCTGCTGCACGTGTTCTGACAGGAACCAAGATCAGAGATCACATCTCTCCCATTTTGGCTTCCTTGCACTGGCTACCTGTTAAATCTAGAATAGAATTTAAAATTCTTCTCCTTACATACAAAGCTCTTCATGGTCAGGCACCATCATATCTAAAAGAGCTCATAGTACCTTACTACCCCTGTAGAAGTCTGCACTCTCAGAATGCTGGGTTCCTTGTGGTTCTCTCTTTGTCTCTTTCAGGGTTATGCCTAGTCAGGCACGGTATTGGTTGAAGATGCAGTCACAGACTGAAAACCCTCTCTCTCTCTCTCTCTCTCTCTCTCTCTCTCTCTCTCTCTCTCTCTCTCTCTCTCTTTATCATTCATTGTAATTGTACAATATGTCAATATGTGTGTGTGTGTGTGTGTGTGTGTGTACTTCACAGACTGCAGAGAGACAAACTCCTGAAGGCCAGAAAACCAGCAGTGTGAACCCCACCAGTACCAGCCAAGCCAACCAACCACCCAACTTTGACTACAGTCAGCCTCCACCCTGCAACACTAACATAGACTTTAATCAGGTCCAGCAGGAGGACCAGGCCAGCCTGATGAAGTCTGATACCACAGAAGGTTACTCTAATTCAGCCTCCACACTGATATCTTCCACTGCATTGAAATCAGAGAATGACACGCTGCAAGGTTGACCTTTATCTTAATTCACTAAAACACAAACCTTTTCTTGTCCCACGTCAGAGTTAGCAAACACTCTTAACTGCACAAACATGTTGCACCTTTGCTTGTTGCATCTTGAATAAATACCACCTGTTCATTCATGAAATTTGAACATTGGCATAACCAACACCAACAAATCAGGTTGCATGTTCCACTGGGCAAACAATAATAATATGGATCACAGACTGTTATCTTTGCATGTTTATTTTAGTTCTACATTTGATTTGAACTGATTTCAGTCTCATATTTAAAGTCAAACTTTAAATGAAGAAAGAGCAAACTGTCTGTGGGTTAGGTCTGGATAACTTGTGCGCTTTAGAGAGAAAATTATGTCCAGAAGAAAATCAGTGAATGCAACAAATTCTCTGAAATCTTTTGTATGATCCACTTCAGGAGTCTGACTGTTCAAGTGTTTCTTGCACGAGGCCCAATGTTCTTAAATAGACAAAATAATGTGGCTTTTTATTTCAAGTAGCTCACTTTCACAGAAATGTCATGGTTGATGTACATTTGCAGTTTTACGTGTCCTTAATGGAAGTTGCAGTGTTCAGGACGTAAGAAGGATATTACATGTGTGGAGTTTATGGCATGTTGTCACTGTACCCTCTTCGCCTAACTGTTAACTAGTCATGGTGTATGAATAGGAAAAAATCTCATATTAACCTGAACAAATCACAATCACCAAATGTGGAGGTACATGTTTTTTACAAGCTTGTCACAACTGTACAATGAACACTGGGATACCTGAGAGATGATATATGAAACAACAGATCATGCTGGACATAATTAAGTTATACCATGAGGAGTCACTATATATGAGGTTTAGTGATCATTCTTGTCTTTGTCATTTACACAGTGTTTGTGTTTTAATATCATTGAACATTTTCATAGTCATCCATTGTTTCCTCAAGCCATCCTAAGCACAGGTTTGTGTTGTCTGTGCTGCAGCATTAGTGGAGCAGCAGCCACCTCTGCCTGATAACCAGGAAGACACACCTCCCAAGCTCAGGGATGAGGTGGACTCCAGCCAGTTCAAATCTCCAGACACAGGTATGATTTCCGTCTGAACACTGTTATGGAATTTACTATTCCTGTAGTGTTCTGAGTGACACATACATACTTTTAAATGGAATATAATAAAAGCACAAACATACAGACATTATACAAGGTTACATGAAGTCACATGTGGGCCTTGAGGTCCTCAGCAGTATTAGCTGTTTGTCTTTGGCTGGCAGTAGCAGGTGTCATCCTATCTCAACACTGTTGTGGCCAGGGTCGAAGGACTCTGGTGCTGCATGCTTAGACATAATAGACAGCTTGCCACTGACATTCCAATCTGCGTAAACAGACATCTGTGTCTCCAGACTTAATCATGTTGATGAAGACACCATTCTTGGTAAAAGCATTCTCTTTACCTAATTCGGGGCGTATAGTGTTTGCCCTGTTATCTCGGGGTTTAAAGTCTATCGACCAGCATGAGTTGGGCAGAATGTGAGACCGACTCAGGCACTTCTGATGCTTTATGAGAATGTCTCTAATTCTCCTTGGCCAAGTGTCAATAAATAATACAGCATAAGACATCAGAGGCTCCTGAAAACTTTCTTTCTTCCTGACCTCACCACTGACCTTTGGCTTCAGCAATTTCTCCACAATAAACACAACAACCTGCACCAGTGATTTTATAAACTGATGTTCTGTTTGTTTTTGTTTTATCCACAATCCCAATTCCCAAAAGGATGACATAACAGCTCCACAAAAGTAAAGCTAAAATGTCTGGATGGCTCCCTTGAGGCTGGCTGCAGTATAATCAGAATCAGAATAAGGTTTATTGCCAAGTAGGTTTTCACACACTAGGAATTTGTTTTGATGTTATTGTTGCATAACAAACAAGCATTCAAGTCAAACATATAAGGAAGAGTCCTAAATCCTGCCCCCAGAAAACACCAAGCTCAGCGTCTGTCTTTCAGCCTTTTATTTCACCAAGCTCTCAGTCCATGATTTACTCTTGTCTGACACATCTTTCCTTCAACTTCCTCTTCAATCTCATCTCCTCTGTCTTTATGTCCATCTCTATCAGCATGGGGATATGTTGTAAACACCAACACCCCTCAGTCTGTGCTGTACAGCTACCAGCTACCCACCTAACAGCAGCTGCAGTTTACTTTACTGTTCCTCAGGAAACCCTGAAATCAGTGAAATAGTTGTCACTTGTCTTGCTTAGTACCATAAAGTATTGCAGATCTCTTGACCAAAAACTGCAAGTCAGTGTAAAATGATTTTGAAGGTTTATTTTGGTAAGGTAGAAAAGTTACATACAGTATTGTCACTTTAATTAGTTGATGTTATAAAAATGTCTTTATATATATTTGACCTTTTTTGAAATTTGTATACTCATAGGAAATGGGGATGTGTTGTCAATCTTTAAATACAGTCCATGGTAGAATCCTAGTCCAATATTTATATTTTTTGTGTGATAGCATGAATAAAATACTAACATGACCAGATATGTCTCCAGCAGGACCCTCACCGCATCCTGCAGCCACAGTGGAACCTCCTCTAACAGCTCCTCCCTCAGCTCTTCCCAATGCAGAGGGCACCAGTGGGCCACAGGTGGAGAAACCTCCCTGCTCTATTGTGGACAAGGAGGTAAAGCAGAGTCCGGATATGGAACACCATACCAGCAAGTCTTCTCCACCTCCTCCTCCACCACGAAGGTCAGCTATTCACTGAGACTACCTGCAGAGCGGCTTACTGCCACACTTTCTAAAGTCTCAAACCTCTAACTCATTATTTTCTTCTCAGGTTCCATACTGTTAGTCCTACCACAGGAAGGTCAGGAGAGGTGATTTTTACCACCAGGAAAGAGCATGTTGGAGCCCAGGTATGTCATTTGTAAACACAAATGAAAACAAAGTATATGATGGTTCAGGATCAAATCACTTCTCAACTGATTAGTGGACGATCTGCACTACTTCCTGAACCCTCCACCAGCTCTTTAAAGTTAGCCAAAACATACAATGGTACTTTTGTTCAATTTGTCTTAAGCTAAAGTTTTGAGTAAGGAACACCTATTCATCGTGTGAACTGAAACAAAAACACATCTATAGAGTGGCGAGTCTTAAATAAATGAACTCTGTTTTACATATCATTTTCAGAATTAATTTAAGTGTGGACCTCTAGAGCACTGTGAAAGTAGTGTTAGCTTGAAGTGTTTTAAAGTGAGCTTGTATGATGTATTTCAGTCAGTGCAGCGCAGTCAGTGGGTTCCCGGAGCAGCAGGACACATATTTTATATAAAATCATTAACTGTTGAAATATTTGACTTAATGTCAGAAGATAGATAGGTATATACAATTAAATTAAGCTGTAGACACTGAATGTCACAGCATTAACAGTGGTAGTGCAGGCTGGGTCCAAAGTGACAATAACAGAATTTCCAGTTTCCAATTTCAGTGCAATAGAGGATCAGATCAGATTGTGAATAGTCTATTGTCCTTCATGCCATGACTGTGAGCTGTTGTTTATGCCAGTCTGCCACTGAACACACTCCTCTGTCTGGTGATGGTTTTGTGCAGAGGGGTGGTGGGCATTGTCCACTCTTCCACTGTCACCAGTGAGTCCAGCTCTGTGGCCACCACTGTCCAATTCAGCCTGTGATCCAGCTGTAGCCCCAGATATTTATTTAATTTAAGTCCTGACCACTTCCACATCAACCCCCTCAATGGACACAGGTTGGAAATGTGGTTTGTTCATCACCATCTCCTTGTTGTTGGACCTGCACCACCTCACAAAGTCCTCAACCAGGCTCCTGAACTCCACTACCTGTCAATCCTTAATACAGCCAACTATCTCAGGATCATCTGAATATTTCTGCATGTGGCAGATACTGGAAGTCTGGAAGTCAGATGTGTAATGGACTGTACTTATATAGTTCCTTAATAGTCTTCTAAATGCGCTTTTACACTGCATATGTCATTCACACATTCACACACAGTCATACACCGATGGCACAGTCTTCAGGAGCAGTTTGGGGTTCAACATGCAGACTGGAGGAGCCGGGGATCAAACTGCCGATCATCTGATTAGTGGACCTTCGAGCCACAGGCGCCCCAAAGAGAGAGCATGGTCCCCTGTACTGCTGACTATAGTGTCTGACGTGCAGTCCTTCAGTCTGACGTACTGTGGTCTCTCTGTGAGGTAGTCTGTAATCCATCCCACCAGGTGTGAGTCCACCCTCACCTCTGTCAGCTTGTCTCTCAGCAGGAGGAGCTGGATGGTGTTGTAGGTGCTGGAAAAATCAAAGTCAAATGATTCTCACAGCACCGCTCTCCTTGTCCAGATGAGAGTGAGCCCTGTGTAACAGATAGAGGATGGCATCCTCCATGCCCACCTTCTCCTGCTGCAGTGGATCCTGTGTGTGGTGGGGTCTGAGGAGATGGAGCAGCAGCCATTTGAAAGTCTTCATGATGTGGGATGTCAGTGAACTGGTCTGAAGTCACCTGGCTCCCTGGGGTGTTTTGTCTTAGGAACAGACAATGAGACATGGAAATCCTCAGGGACCGGGATGATGAATATGAAATTTTAAGAATAATTTAGGCTTGTTATTACAGAGTAGCAACATAGTAGTGCATATGTTCATATGCTCTGTTTGTACTTCTGTTTAAGGATGAGGGGGAGAAAGAAAAAGAACCTTCACTGGTTCCTCAGCCCAAACCTGCTAGACAGCCACCAGAAGTCAAACCCAAACGCAAACCCAAGCCACAAATATGTGCTCCTGCACTGGCTGGTTCCAGATCGACACCTGCTACAGCCTCAGCCCACAGGGACAAGGAGGAAGAGGAGCAGGACAACAAATTCATGAAAGAATTGCAGGTATTCAGCAGATCAAATACTGACCCAAAGAAACAGCAGACCTGAGGACAGCTTATTAATGGGTAATAATAGCCTTTAATTAAAAATGGGATTCGTTGAGTATTACACACTACTGAGTTAAAACATGTTTAGAATACCATTTGGTTACCATTATTACAGATATGCCTGCAAACAAATCCCTGAGTTAAAGCAATACTGTGCAAGAAGTGGTGTGCAGAATGCAAGCAGCTACAGTTTTCCTTCTTTTCTTTCAACCAGTGAAAGTATTTCTCCATCAGAAAACTGTAGATAAAAGAGATTAAGGTGGAGGGACATGTGGAAGACATCAGACAAAAAACCAGAAAACATTTTTGTCTTTGCTTTTCTCTCCGTGGTGTTTCAGAAGTACACAATAATACTGTTTATGATTTGTGGTTTGGCATTGCCTTGAAATAAGCATGGGCATCCCTGAAAAAAAAGCTTGGGGAGCAGCATAAGTTGCTCCAAAACCTGCATATACTTATTGCCCAAAGGTGCTTTACATATTTGTTTAAACTTTAAACAGTCTATCTGTTGGGCCCAGACATGTTGTTGATATCTGTCTTTCTCTTCACATGGTAGAGTCTTAACTTGCATTTGTAGCTGCAGATTTTTCAGTAATGAAATTACCACAAAACTGGCACACACATTTGGGACTCCAGAACAGTTGCTTCTTTTGCCCATTTCACTCAGTCTTGCATGCACCACAAAGCTTAATTGTTGGTTGAAGCTGAAGCCAGGGGTGTGTCTGGAAACTGAAGACACATTCAATAACAAATTGACTGTTTGGTTTTGTTTGACTAACCAGGGGTCCGTTTCACAAAGCAGGTTTATTAAAAACTCAGAGTCTGTTAACCCTGGAATCACAGAAACTCGGAGTTTTCCGTTTCACAAAGGAGGGTCAGTCAAACCAGAGAGAGAGGGGTAACTCTAACCTGTTTCACAAAGAGAGGTAACGTAACCTCACGGTCAGTTGCCGTAGTAACAGACTCCGTGACTCTAACCGGGTCGGGAGCAGGTTTTCCTGAGGAAACCTTGAGTTTCTCTCTGCCTCCGCCCACTTTCAGAGCCACACACTCACTGACCACACACTGATTTCCTCATTCCTGCGCTGTCAGAACTCACCAGCTGACAGATTTAAGTCATCCTCTAATTCCAGTAGGCAACGTTTGGTGTCAACTTCTTTTCTATGAACATGGCGTGTCCTTTTGATCGCGATCCCGTGGATGAAGGTGCAGCAATCCTGTGCAGGGAATTAAATATGTGCCGGGAGAGAGCCCTCCCAGACAATTTTCTTTTTGAGCGGTACTGTTTTACTTCGCAGGCCATCATTTACGTACACAACCTCATCCGTCCGCACATTTCAAACATCACCAGTCACAGTCATGCCCTCACATCGCAGCAGATGTTATGTGTGGCGCTGCATGTTTTTGCCAATGGCAGTTTTTGTACAACGTCGGAGATGCTGAGCACTTGAGCAAGGCAACTGTATGCAGGGTGATCAGAAGAGTCTGCCTCGCCCTGAAAACGCTGTTACCCACATTTGTCATCTTCCCTGGACACAAACCTGTCAGGGCCATCAAGGAAGAGTTCCACAGGATCGCTTAGGATCCTTTGATATCAGGCTGTATTATGACATTGTGCTGCCACCTCAGACTTGGATTAGTCATTTTTATTTGTTTTAGGATTTCCCAGTGTGATTGGCTGCATAGATGGCACGCACATCCCCATCACGGCTCCCTCACATAATGAGGCTGATTATGTGAATAGGAAGTCCATTCACAGCATTAATGTGCAGGTACATGTCAAATCAAATCAAATCAAATTTTTATTTGTATAGCCCAAAGTCACAAAACACATTTAGCCTCAGAGGGCTTTACAATCTGTACAGGGAGTGACACCCTCTGTCCTTAGACCCTCGGTTCCAGTGAGGAAAAACTTGCCCACAAAAAACCTTTTAACAGGGCAAAATGTGGAAGAAACCTCAGGAAGAGCCACAGAGGAGGGATCCCTCTTCCAGGACGGACAGATGTGCAATGGATGTCACATGTACAGAACAATCAACACACATATTGGACAATTACAATGAATTACAATGAATGGTAGAATATAGGTAGAATACAGTAGCAGTGGAACCTGTGATAGAGATAATGTAGACTAAGAAGTTTGTCAGTGTTAAGCACCCCCTCATAGTCTAACTAATATCTGTCATTCTCTGCACTGTCAAGATCATATGTGATGCTGCACACATCATCTCTAATGTGGAGGCCAAGTGGCCTGGGTCTGTTCATGACTCAAAGATATACCATGAGTCAAACCTGAGTGCCAGACTGCAGCGTGGTGAGAAACCTGAAGGTTTGCAGTATAATTCCCCTGTCTCCCTCCTTTACAACACCCCATGCATCCACTCTACATCACAGGAGAGTTTGACGGCCTTCTGCTGGGTGACAGGGGTTACCCATGCCAGCCAAGGCTGCTGACCCCTTACCCTGACCCTGAGCCAGGCCCCCAACAAAACTTCAACCGCGCTCACAGCAGGACAAGAGCCCGGGTGGAGATGACCATAGGCCTGCTGAAAGCCTGTTTCCAGTGCCTACGTCACCTCAGGGTGACCCCCGAGAGGGTCTGCGATATTATTGTGGCATGTGTTGTTCTTCATAATATCGCCACTATTAGAGGAGAGCAACACCCCGCCCTACAAATTGATGACCCTGATAAAGACCCCGTCCACCTGCCAGCTATGCAGGACGGCCAAGCAGTCAGAGACACTATTTGCATGAATCATTTTTGAGTTTAAAGCACCACCACGAGTAAAAACATGAGGCACATTTCAGTTAGTTTATTAGGCTTCATTGTTTAACACAATATAAATTAGAAGACATTTTTGAGCGTTAAAAGAGCATTATGTTAGGGATCAAAGAAGTTCAGAGTCAAGCAGCCACATCATTTACTTTACAGTGTAAAATGTGATCAAAATGAGGCGCCCCCATGAGATGATGCAGACGTCTCACCTGTTTGAACAATGTTTTTATATTTCATCTTAAGTTGCTGCCAAGTGCGCTTCTCCCCCGCTGGATTGCACCTACATGAAATAAATTAATAGGCTCCATTCATGCAATTTGCCCTTCAATAGTCATTGTGATTGCAAAATATTACATTACGCATTGACCCGAGCAGCAATGCTCTCCCAACCCCTCTCCCTCTCTTTAACTTCTTTCTTAAGACATGCTCAAAATCTCCATATGCAGTCATCAATATGTTCAATCATCGAATCTGGGCTCCATTGATGTTGGCTTTATATGTCTGTGGTGCACATGTTTAACTCCAGGTGAAACTACTCTGAGTTGATCAAACTACCTCAAATCAGCTGTTGTGAAACCGAAAACCCAGAGTTTCCTATCTCAGAGGAGATCAACTCAGAGTTAAGGATCTGACTCAGAGTTTGTTGAACCTTCTTTGTGAAACGGACCCCAGGAGGTTTGTTTCCAACATCCTCTTGTTGGAAAACATAGTAGCCATGACTTGCCAGGCAAACTTTTCCATGACTGTCCTAAACATCTTTCTCCTGGCAGTGTCTTTGCTTAATCTGTACATACCTAAACCTGCCCCTCTGGATAAATAATCAGCTCTTCTCCTTGCTTTGACTTCTCAAGTCTTTCATTTCCTTTTATTTGGGAGAGATCACACTATGCAAGATTCCAGCCTCCACCTAACATACTGTACCTACCACCTACCATACAGTGCATCCATAAGCCGTATCTACACTACAAAGACAGAAAAGTGCTGCAAGGCATTTGTTTGCCTTTGGTACAGATACTGTAATTACTACCCAACACCTGTAAAGACAAAAGATTTGCATGTTCCTCTTGGTGACTGTCCAATATTTAAGCTAGAATATAGCTCTGATACTAGTCTCTATTAAGGTTACAAAGGGGAGGTACATTTTCCATGGGAAGTTAAGCTGGAGAACTTTGGAAATAATCCAAATTGGAACTCCATGGGAATTATGGAAATTTATGTGAAATAACTGGAAATTTTGGGAATTTAAATAAACTATATCATATCCAAACATAAATTTAACCATTTAGTTTTGTCATAAACAGACAAAATAAAAACATTAAAAACATTTCAACAGATTTATTTGTAAGTAGAACTTTATCAAGTTTTAATTATTTTATTGAACAATATTATGTAGTCCACAAGCTCAAATATGTGTCTTCAATAGCTTCTGTGTGCTCTGGGCTCTATAGTGTGGTCCAGGTACAGAAATCACCTGTGCAGGTAGGGGGCGTGGCCTTAATAGCCCTGCAGTAAGCAGTGTGCTGTGTGCATGTGATTGAGAAATAGCAGATATGTACCTGCATGAAACCTGGCTGTTGTAGTCAAGATTATGCTAAAATATATTTTCCCCAACTATATTTAAGTTCCCTGTTAAGAGCCAATCTTCAATTTTGTAAATTCACGGTTTATGATTTGTTCCCATAAATTCCTGTTAATTCACATGGAAAGTTTCCAGCTGTAAAAATTACCAGAATTTTGTATGGCAGATATACATTGGAATATCTTCATATGGACATTTAGTGCATCAGGTCTTATTGTTCTTGAGGTTTTTTGTTGGTTTAGTTTAGGATTGTGTATGTAAACACTGCAGAAAGAATACATGTTTATTTTGAGTGATAATTTATTTACAGGTAATGATGTATTTAATGTTACCTTTTCTAATTCTAGGTGACTACAGACTTGTCAATATATAATAATTTGCCAGGTGGAAATAAACAATGGAAAGGACAGGGGAGGACACCTCCAACAGCACAGGTGGCCAATCAGAACTCTTCTGAGTTAGCAACTTTGAGGAACCAGTTATGTCCCCAGCTTAAAATTACAAATGGATGCCCTCTAAAACTCACAACACAAGGTGAAACAGAAGATCACAATGAAACTGGAAAAAACAGTGAATGTCCTGAGAAGGTGAAGAAAGGAGCAGAGGAGAAGGTGGCACATTCCTTAAATTGTGTGACAGTAGCAAAAGTGGAGGTACTCCCTCCTGTAGCTATACAAGATGTTCAGACTCTCCCGAAGAATGAAGAGGAGCAAACACAAAGAAAAGCAGAGAAGGTGGAGGTACTAAATGATCTTAGTGTGGTTACTTCTGATAAGATGAACAAGGAGGTTGTGCAGGTGTTCTCTGCAACCACAGAAGAAAAGAAAGTCAAGTTTACAGTTGCTCTTCTACAAAAAGAAAACATTCAAGCAACTGGCATCACACTCCCCGACCAGACAAATAAAAATGCTATCAAAGAGGTACCAGCTGAAAAGAAGGTAAATGTAATGGTAGTTGTAACGTTACAGAAAGAAAGCAACACGGGAGATGGCTCAATAGAGTCATCACCAAAGTTTCAGAAGGATACATCCCTGAATTCAGATTCAGAGTGTGTAGCTTCTGTTCCTGGCCTAAAAGTTTCACCCAGCTTGACCTACAGTCATCGTAGCAAGCAGCAGATCCAGGTTGCAGCAGTGCAGGTATCCAGTGAGCAATCACAATACAGAGAAGAAGGAGGTAGCCTGAACCCCAATATTTGGGATGAAGAGGGACCTCCTCCACCACCTCCAGCTGGTAAAGTCAGCCTAAGAATTTCCAAGAGCAAACTTATGACACAGTCCAAAGAGGAAGACCAAGCCAAAATGAGTGGCTCTGACTTCCAGACTGGAACTGGGGACAGCGCTGATGAACCCGCTTATCTGACACATGAGAACCATAGTTTTGAGGGCAGTGATGACCCTGACAGGTCACCTATTATTGTTATCTTGAATGAGCCTGTAGACATTTATTCAGCCTACAAGCGTCTGTCCACTATCTTCGAAAGTGAGGAAGATCTCGATGGGGTTCTCTCTCCAGAATGTATTGTGGGCAAAGAGGAGAGAAAACAGGAAGAACAAATACAGCATGTGAGAGAAACCTGTTTCACTCAATTAAACTGCGACATAAGCCATAAAGACATCACAGGAAATGGACAGAATTTTCTGCAGCATCAAAGACCTTCAGCAGATAATGGCTCAGTCCCTGAAAACCAAGACCAGAGTAAGCCAGACAAGATAGAGACCAAATGGAAATTCAAATTCAAGTTCCCCAAAAACAAATTGGCTGCAATAAGCCAAGCCATTCGAACAGGGACGAGCAAAACAGGAAAGAAGACTCTTGAGGTTGTTGTCTATGAGGATGGGGAGGAGATTCCATCGGACAATAGGCCAGTGAAGGAGACCAAGGAGCAGGTCTTCGCCGCTAATGACACCAGATACTCAAAGTCACATAGTCGGGTAAAAGAGCTCTGCAAGAATACATTTAATGCTATCGATAGTTTAGAAGAGTCTATTGAACAATTGGAAATCAGTGTGGACAGTATAACTGCCCCCCCCCACTTCTCCAGTTCTTCCTTTGATTCCCCTGATAGAGCTCAGTTCAAAAGCACAGTCAAACGAGAACGGGAGAGAAGCCTGTCTAAGAGGCCAGCCACTCACATCCTCAAGGGCCCAAATCCACCTCAGAGTAAGAGGGCCAAACCACAGCCTCCACACAAGACAGGGAGAACCTCCATCAAGAAACAGGTCTGATGTTCTTCTGCCTGTGGTGCTCTCTTGCCTCAGTGGTAGTTGACTGGTTGTGGGATATCTACTCTGACTGTCTGACTTTACACTCTGTTATATGAATCTTTCTGTCATAGCTGGGACTCATTTTGTATTCTTAAGCAAAAAAAGTAATAATTCTTACCAGGAAGCACAAACTGACTTTACTGGCCACTGTCAGTGTCAGTCAGTGAGCCATGTTATGGTGCAACATGGTAAATAGGTGGCCAGTGAGGTAAATGAGCTTTCAGACTAGAAGAAACACATTTTGCCTTGTGTCATTTTGGCAGTGATGTCTGACAAACCTTATTGTTACACGCTATTGAGTACAATATTTGATGTCAGCTTTGTTCTTTATTTGCTGCTTGAATCTGAAGCTTTTGGCTGATTTTTATTGTTAGAACTGATAGCACACAAATACTGTACCCCCTCCATGCTTTCCAGTGAGAGCATTTGTCTCACACAGTCTTAGATAGTCTGTTCTAACTAGGCTTTTTTTTTTTATCCATCTCCTTGCTAGACCTCCAGCAGCAGTTCCAGCTCTTCTGCTCAGCATCTCCACACAGAGTCTTGCCACTCATCTTCTTCTTGCTCGCCAGAGAAAACACCTCAGGGCCAGAAGCAGTCCAGCCAGGTAAACAAATGTTGCCAGCTCTGAATGACCATACTCAGTGCAGTAATGAACTATTATTAAAACATCGTCAGAAAGTCAAATCAAATCAAATCAAATCAAATTTTATTTGTATAGCCCAAAGTCACAAAACATATTTTACCTCATTAACTAACTATAAGCTGTAGTGGAGATGGTAACAATAATGACAGTAATGCTATATATGGTGGACGTCAGCAGCAGACCACAGCAGCAGCCACGATCCATGAGAACCTGCTGGACGAGAAAGCACAGAAACTCTGGGGAAGAAGTGTAGTTAGTAACATGCATTGATGGTAATGATGATTGGAGAGAGAGAGACAGAGAGAGAGGGGTAGTAAGGTACTATGAGTTCTTTTAGATATGATGGTGCCTGGCCATGAAGAGCTTTGTATGTAAGGAGAATTTTAAATTCTATTCTAGATTTAACAGGTAGCCAGTGCAAGGAAGCCAAAACGGGTGAGATGTGATCTCTGATCTTGGTTCCTGTCAGAACACGTGCAGCAGCATTCTGAATTAGCTGCAAAGTCCTAAGAGATTTACTGTCTTATCTGTGGGTCTGCCATCTGTTCATGTTCCTCTACTCCTTGGCACATTTCTGTCCGTACACACTCCTTGATTTAACTGTTGTACCCATGCTGTTAGCAGCCCCTATATTCCAAATTAGCTGCTGATCCTTTGAATCTCAACACAATTGACATTTGAGTCTCAAGATCAGAGAGTGGGTCTTGACCTGTAATCTGCATGTTCACTTTGTACAACTGCTCCTCATCTGACAGTGAGTTGTGGCAACTCAAAATCTCAAAATCACTTGATCCTTCTCAATCAAGGCCCCATGGAAGCCTTGCATGTTGTGGTTGGTGGCATCACGATTTAGTTTCATCACAATGTTAAACCTAATGACATGATTATAAAACAATTCCCTGTTATTCTGAAAGAAGAAAATAATGTCTTCATATTTTTTGTTTGTACATTTACTATTCTTTTTCTAAATGGGTCTGATATATTTTAAAATAATACTTCTATGTCTTTGGCCAGTATAGAAAAATTAATGTTTAGCCTGCATCTGCTTTCTATGGGATGCAAAATCTATCTATCTATCTATGCCTTCAGCATGCCAACCTCACAGGAGTGTCCCACTAAGACACAAGATGTAACAATGGCTAGGCTTGATTTAAAACTTTAAGCTCTGAACAGAGTGCATATATTGATATAGATCATATTCTACATCTCAGTGCAGCTATAGTGAGCCCTGGTAACAGGGCGTCTCCTTCATAAAAGAGCAGAACTATTAACGGAACACTCTGCTGTGTGTAGAGGTCTGTATGTAGGTCTGTATGGTTAGCTTGATATAGTTTTCAGGCGATTTAAGGTAAAGGTAAAACACAGTGAATGCGTAATGGCCTAAACCAAATATTCAGCCTGCATTGCTCTATGAATGTGGGTGATTCTTATTGTATCTAAACAATATATGAAGAGCTTCTTTCAGTTCAAGACTTGAGCAGCCTGTAGCCGCAGCAGCTTGTCCAGTCCCGGGAAGTGCTGCGTCAAAGCGCAGTGCCATTACACACGGCCATTCACGGACCACCCCTTGGAATGAGACAGTGTGGTTCTGAAGACCTGAGTTCCGATCAAATTCAGTGGTGATCATGGATGCTATACGGTGAGCCAAAGCGACCGCTCAGAGTGACTGGAGTAGTAGACAAGAAGAATGCTGGACAAGGAGATTATGTGCATGCGATTGTCCGGACTTGGAAGGAGTGGGCGTAGGTTAGACTTTGAAGAGAAGACATATATAAACTGACCGGATTAACAGTTTGGTAGAATGACACTTTAACTACTAGGGAGTCATCTGGCAGTTAAGATAGGTCTAATAAGTGGGTCGATGTGAAGGGTAGAAACTTGAAGACAGAAGTTAAATGACTTAGGAAACCAAATTATTGGTCTAAGGACAGAGGGTGTCACTCCCTGTACAGATTGTAAAGCCCTCTGAGGCTAAATGTGTTTTGTGACTTTGGGCTATACAAATAAAATTTGATTTGATTTGATTTGAAATTATTATGGCCGTGTTGGAGCGACTTGGAGTGTATTGAACGGATGAACATATATATAGTGGGTCTGTGGCAAGGATTTCATGCAGCTCTTGAATAAAAATGCTCTCTAGGAAGTGAAGTTAACAGAAAGTGAGGAGTTAATGCTGCTAAGTTAACTAGACTGTGCATGACGGTCAGGTTTAGAGACTAAATGACAAAAGGGTGAAGGGTGATGTTGGACTGAAAACAGTAGCTGTAGATGATGACAGGGAGTATGGGTAAGGTTTTATAGTTTGGACCTTAGAAGACAATGGATGAGAAACAGTAAGAACCACAGTGATAGAATGATCGGGACATAATATATGCTGATTGTATTAGAGTGTAACAGAGTGCAATGTTAGATGTGGGTGGACATCGTGGACAGGCATTGTAGCGACTTGTTGATTAGTGTGTGAGGACAGACTAGCTAAAGCGTTTGTGGCAGAATAGCTGGAATAGCTGTGACTATTATGGGGTAGATTTCGAAAGCTGGGAAGCAACTTGGCTTTTACTTACGAATTGTTAGGAACCCCCAAAATGCTGTGTGATTGCTGCGTGAGTAACACTAGCATTTCAGTGCTTGAAACGATGTTAGAGAAACCTGCTCTAACAGGTTTGAGCAGGTTCTGGACGTTTGAAGCGAACGGCTGTGGGCATTGGCATCCTGCCCCCGCTGCAGTCTGCTGCTGTGGTTGCTGCAGGTGGGCAACATATGTTTATTGCCTTAGGTTGCAATTACTGTGTTTGTCATGGCTTTGAATTTAGAATGGTTGCTTACTCGGAAGTGAAGTGAGTGGCACATTTGGTTCAGTTACAGTGTTGAGAGACGGGTTAGCTGCTCAGATTGACTGATGCTTGAGCCTAAATGTATTAAAAGGTTGTGTATATATTGCTGCGTGAGAGGAAATAGGCTTGTTTATGAACCTATGTTGTCTGCATGATCCTAATCAGTCTTTAACCAACTACAAGCCGGTTAAGTTAGTATGAAGAAACCTGTGTGTTTCCAACTACTGTTTGGGTAGGTTTCTTAGTGCAGGCGGAGTTAGCAGTTTAGCGTTTAGTTTCAGCGCTGAGAGACGGGTTAGCTGCTCACTCGTACGCCTGCACGAGTACAAGCCCTTTGTGCTTGTTGCCAGCTAGTTCGGATATAGGTGGGTGGTGACGTCATATGCGTGCGGACGTACATGAGGGGCGTCTGAGAAGTTTTCACCTTCTGTTGCTGGATCTGCTGGCGTGTGTCGATGGAAACTTAACTTAAACTTAACTGGTTTCGTCTGATTATCCTCTGATGAGTGAGGCAAAGTTCATGTTCACGATAAGGTGAGTGAATGAATGAACGTTACTGGTGTGGTGTGTTTCTCAGTTGCGTGTGGAATACAAGCGTGAAGGGAACCAGGATGGTTAGGAGGGTATTTAGAGGACTGTCAGAAGTGGTGTGGTTGAAGTATGTTGCGGCTCCTGAAATTACACTTTAAGCTTCAATAAATCATCTGAAAACTATATCAAGCTAACCATACAGATCTACATACAGACCTCTACACACAGCAGAGTGTTCCGTTAAATGTTCTGCTTTTTTATGAGGAAGACATCCTGTTACCGGGGCTCACCATAGCTGCACTGAGATATTGAATATGGTCTATATCATTATAGAGAGCTTATAGATTAAAATAAAGCCTAGCTATTCTTACATCTTGTGTCTTGGGTCCTTCTTATATTGTACACAGGGGCTGTTGTGGGACACTCCTGTGAGGGTGAAGGCATGCTGAGGTTGGCCTGATAAACAGCTGCCTGGCCTGTTGTAGGTCTGCCACGATTATAAAGGGAGCGGACTTCTTCGTCAGAAGAACGGTATTGAGCAGGGGTATCAGGAGGATTTTAGCCCGTATATGCATTCTCCAGTGTGTTAATCATGTCCTCATTGTTTAATCTTGCTGCTACGAGATTCCAAACGGACCGACTGCAGTATCCACACGTTAAACAAGATGGCCATAGCACTTCCTTGAAGTCTGACGTCAGTCAAGTTTCACTCCATATATTCAAAGGTTCACTCCATACAGTATATTCAAGTTTCATTCAATATATTCAAGATTCATTCCATATATATATTTATATACAAAAAGGAGGACTTGATTCGAAGTATAAAAGTCAAGTTGAAGTTATTATTCTTGTACAAGAAAGAGAGTTTAACAGTGCAACACAGAAGAGGGGTTACAGAGAAAAAAGCTCCCCATGGAGCTCTAACAATTGGTTGGTTGGTTCTTATACACTCTCTAATGGGCTGTCTTGGATACCTCCCCAAAGATACAGATGGCATCACAACGTCTTCTTAGTTTCCTTAATTACTAGTCAACATTTCCCCAATCTAAATGTCACTTCTCTGACCTCTGTCCCCGACTCTTCTTCTTGACTTCCTGTATTTACACATTAACCCGGACTGTACCTTAACCAGCCTTGGCAACAAAGTCATATTAGAGAAGGGAAAACAGAACATGTGAGGAGTAGAAACTCATGTACACATCTCATGATTTAAGAAATTTGAAACACAGTATAAAACACATTTTTAGAACAATAAGATGTTTGGCTTCATTGGTTCCATTGTTCATAATAAAGTGATGAGTAATCACTAATTCATTGTACAGCATAGGTGTTAAATAAAATGTGTCTCCATGACGTCACTTACAGGTTTCTGAAGAGATCTTGTGAAGCTCAGAGTGCTGGCTCTGGCTCTGACCACCATTATCTTGGCAGTTTTGGAATTGAGACGGGTTAAATGAAGCCTGGATGCTCAAATAAGCCACCAGTGACAGAATCCACCTGTCAATAAAACAGCCTGGCTCTTAATATAATGTGAACAGATGAGTTCTCTAAAAATTCTCCCTCAGTACAGTTGTCATGAACGGGGAAATTAGCTATAGAGAGCAAAACTGTTTTTTGTACCAGGCTGTAAACATGTTTATTTCTGCTGTGAAGTTGGACATTTGAACATGGAGACTTGAAAGACTGAATCATCCTGTAACCAGCTTGAAGTGTCTGCAGTTTTTGGCACCTCCACATCGACTTCACTTCACAGCCACAGAGGTTGCGGCATAAATAGTGTTTACGTATGTAAGCAACCAAATTGCCAAAGAAAGCTTCCTTCTGCCACCAAAACAGCCCTGACCACCTGAGACATGGACTCCAATAGATCTCTGAAGTATGCTGTGGTGATAGTAGTAGATTCTTTAAATCCTGTCAGGTGTGAGATGAGGCCTCCATCGAATGGATTGAGATCTTGGGAATTTGGAGGACAAGTCAACGCCTTACACTCATTGTATTCCTCAAACCATTCCTGAGCCGTTTTCGTGTTTCTAACACGTCAACTTGCAAAATGTTCCCTTATCCCACACACAAGATAATCAGGGCTATTCACTTTACCTGTCAGCAGTCATAAAGTTAATTTACTAGGTAGCATTGAAAGTATTAGTGCCACTGTTAGTACTCTACAGATGACAGGTAAAACAGTTCAAGTCATACACATAGTAACTTCACATATGTGTGGAGCGTATGGCTGTAGTTATGCCAAATTAGAGTGGACTAGATTCTAGTCTAGTGGACTATCAACATATTTACAGGCTCTGGAATAATCAATAAGGAGAAAGGAGACAATTTGTTTATGTCTTTTTATGAAAAAAATGTCTTAATCTGACCCTCAACAAGTAAGATTGGTGAACTGTGTTTAATGATATGACTACTAATGGACAACAGTCTACACAGCATTAGTAAAGAGGGCATCCACCCATCAAACTTCATCAGGACCTTTAATATGAGTCACACAAGGTTTCTTGTTGAGTTAGCACCACACAGTGCAGGAACTTATTCTTCTGGTTTCAACTGAGACAGTTGATGGAACAAATAAATGCATCAACAATGTGCTTCTTAAACTGTCAAACAGCACCTGAAACCCTTTTTCCACAGACCTTAGAGAGACTGCATCCAAAAGGTTCCGTAACTTTTAGAGGACTTTTATCCAGTGATTAGTGTGGTGTACAGAGACCAGAATGCAGACAGGAACTTTTCATTCTTCACACAGCTATTTCTGTTTGCTTTCAGTGCACCACTATGTATGTAAATGTAATTAAGTTTCGTTTATTTAGCACTAAACTATAACAAAAGTGATCTTGCGACACCTTTCATACAGAGCAGGTCTAGACTGTAGTCTTTATAATATTATTTACAGAGACCAACAGTTCCTACCATGAGCAAGCACTTTGTGACTGTGGCAAACCTTTTAGTGGCAGAAACCTCAAGCAGAACCTGAATCATGGCGAATGGACATCTGCCATGACCGGTTTGGAGAGAGAGGGAGAGACAAACTTTGTAGTATTTGTACTTATCTTGTGCGACTTTATCATTTGTAGCCTTGAGAAAGAAATTGATTGGCCAAAGCCATAGAATTAACAGCTGTGTGAGCGTGCTGTGTGTTGATGGCATTCATTTGTTTCATGGTGTGTTTGCAGGCTGACAGCAGAAGCAGTAAAGCAGCCGGGGATAGTAAACATTCTGCTGTTGCTTTGCATCTCTCTAAGATACCAGCCTTGTGCCATAACTCTGGGAAACACTCGTCTGCCTCTCTGTCCATTCTCCACTGCTTATACACCACTGATAAAAACCTCCAAAACTTCTCCTTCTCCATCTCTGCCTCTTCAGCTTCAGCTTCTTCTACCACCTCTTCTGTTAAACACTCTCTTCTGTCTCCTCTTTCACACCTCTCCAAGTGTCCTTCCCATTCGTCCTCTCTTTCCTCTGCCCAGCGCTCCAGGCAAGAGTCTTCCTTGTGTCCCGTCTCCCCTTCCTCCTTGGTGAAAAACTCATCTTCACTTTCTCCGTCAAACTCTCCACCTCCCCCCTCTCCATCCACCCCTCACAGCTCCTCTACCACGTCTCTGAATCTGAGTCATCTCCTCCCCTCATCTAGCCATGCCTTGTCACCATCCCACACTAATGTCCACCCGACCCACCACTGGCCTCGCAGCAGCAGCAGCAAACGCCTAGTCCTTGTCGCCACTTCCAGCATCACCTCCCAGCACAACTACTCCTCTTCATCATCTTACTCTTCATCTTCATCCTCTTCCACCTCCTCCTCCCTGTCCCCCACCTCCTCTTCCTCCTCCCCTCCCTCCCCATCCTCCTCCCTCCTCCCCACCATGGTGGGTCATGGGGCAAGGAGTATCCAGACATCAGGGTCCATCCACTCTGTGGATCGTGGAAAGAAACGCACCGGAGACCAAGCAGGCCGAGTCCCGCGCACAGAGGCAGCAGCCTCAGAGGACACGGCATGAGGTTAATGCACTGTGTCCCTACAGCAATACTGTGTGATGTTTACTTTCCAACATTTTTGGATGGACAAAAATGAGAATATTAAGACCTCAATAAACAAAAGTATAGCCTGACTGTGACTTCACCTTTAAGGTGTCTTTGCCCGTGCTCTAAATGCTCAGGTTAGAGGTTGGTGTCATCAGATGACATGTACCATTAAGAACGATAAAGGTTGGGCCACCTAAACAGGTCTGACAAAACTAACAGGACAGTGAGCAGAAATCAGTGAAAAGTGACAATCCCAACTCTTAACAATATTTTTTTCTTTTATTTGAATAAAATTGACATCAGTCAGCCTTCTTACCGGCTGGTTGTTTTGATATTGCAGTGGAGAAACAGACAGACACATACATACATACCATCAGCCTTCTAAGATGCAGTAAGACAGCTGAATTTGTATTCTTGGTGTATGGATACAGTCTGTGTGCTTTCACTGGACATGGTTGAATTCATTTCTTTTAAAGGATCTAGGTTGTGTTGATCAATATGCAGAGTTTACCTAAAAACAATCTATTGTGTACAGGTCAAATGTGTCAGTGTTGACCTTTTATGTAGATGAAGTGTAATGCAGAAATGATGTACAGACATATTAGACAGATTCCAACATAGCTGTTGATCATGTGCTCATACAACGTTTACATTTGTAGTGATTTTTTGATGTGACAATTGCCAAAAAAAGGACTATAGTGTTTTTATTCCAGTTCATTTATACTGCCTGACCAGAGAGTTCATGAGGCCGAAGAAAGGAACAGTCCATCACTGTCAGAGTCCAGAGAAGATGAAGATCAGCAGAGACGTGTTCAGCAAGGGCAATGTGCATACTTACATACCCATTCAAAACCAAACACTGTGGTAAAAATGTTCTGTACTCAAGTATTTGTTCTGATCACTTTACTTCTGATAAAAAAAACTAGAGAGTTGACAACTTTGCTAACAGCCAAACATCAGCTCTGCACAATAATATGTTCTTAATGAAAAAAAATGAAAGTGCGTATGGCTTCCACTGTGCTTGTCTAATGTTTTGGAGCATAGAACATTTGGATGAAGCTGAATAAATGCACCCTGGTTGAGATAAATTGATTGGCTAATCTTATCATGTGACTCTGGGTATTCTGTTTCATCAGCTTGTTCCTTCTTCACAGATTTGCTCTCTGTTTAGTGTAAGGCAGCAACATGGGTTTAAAACAGCAGTGTGTTTGACACTGTGTGGACCTTTTACTGTGTTCTGTGTATAATGAATGTTTATCATTCAAATGTAAAGGCACAGTTTGATATGCAGATTTCTTTTCTTTTGTTGTTTTCTTGTTTGATTTCACTGAAACGACCAGAAGCCTGTGCATGCCCTCAGCAGTTTCTCTGTAAGTTAGGAACCTGATGAGTTTAAATTTCTGTAAATACCTGTGCTTTCCCATTTCAGAAGCTCTTGGCTGACATACACTTCAGCTTCATCTGAGGTTGGAAAATTAATAAAGGGCTTCATGTCCACTGCTTCTGCTTTGTTTGACTGTACAGTGCTGAGCCACTAGAGGGCAGCAGAGACACAGCAGAGTCCTGATAAAGCTCCTTGCAGCTGATTCATGTTTCACATACCTCCTTCACTATAAGTCACAAGATTCAAATCAAACATATCAAATCTCTGTAATGCCAAGAACATTTTTAGTTGGCCAAACTGTCCAAAAACAAATGAAACAGGAATGAATGGAACTGAATTCAAAACGAACATCTATGTCTTGATAGGATACAAATGGTTCTTATGGATACAATGTTTCTCTTTAAATATCAAAATGTCTGCAAAGTGCAGGGAACAATGATCTGAATGATCCATGAACAAAACAAAAACAAGAAGAGACAATATAATAGAAAAACAAGCCCATCCCCTTCAGCTCAGGTCAGGGTTCACTCTGAGGATCACAGAAAGTGATGACAGAATAACATATAATATGATAACTGTATGGTGTAGTAATGTTCTGAGAGTCACTTCACTGTTCAACTGTTTATTGTCTATATGTAGCAAACAAATCAAATGAATTAAGACTAATGAACTAAAGAAACATGAAGCTGATCCAGGATGTGGTGATGAGGACATCTGATCTCATGACCAAGAAAAAGACAAGCTGACAAAATGAACAGCATCAGACTCTTTGGATCGCCCAGAGTATTTCAAACAAACCAGATGAGATGAAGGTCAGAACGGATGACTGCCTCAATCTGTCAGGCTGTAACCCGGCATGCTGCCAGTGAATGAATATTCACTATTATCTCCACATGTACTGAGTTGTCTCTGAGCAGGGCCATGAGGCTTCAGCTGGTCGGGTGGAGTGGCTCACTGTGAACCTGGGTCTTCTTCTTTGTCCCTGACTGAAACAATACATTTTCCTTCAAGCCCTCTTTTTCCAAAAGCATAATGAGATAGCCCAGCCCTGTAATTGGCTAAATTATTAGTCATTAGTTCCATCATATGCTAATTAGCTCATATGTAAATTGAAGGGCCAGATGAATCCCAGTGCCTGTCTCTGTTTAATTAGTCTGTAATTCCTCTGCATCCTGTGGAACATGGGGAAGTTGGCAGGCCAAATGTGTGTCTGATGCAACAGAGGGAGGGACAGGGGACTAATTAGAAATATCTCACATGAAGCATTTCTACATTAATTACAACATTTTCTGTGTCCCAATACTTTTTCTTCCTTCTCTGCACAACTGGGCTGCGTCAGAGGAGGACATCACAAACCAACAAGGAGACCGACTGCTGCTTAATCAAAGATGTCGCTTCTTATTTGCATTTCTAATTGGAATTAATTAGAATTGCCCAACAGGGTGTGTGTGTGTGTGTGTTTTCACTGATGGTCTTGCTGATGTCATTATGAGCAGCACATGGACAGGAAGGAGCTGCAGGATGAAGTGAAGGCTGGACAGATGTGTTCTTAACACTTGTGTTCCTTCCTGTGTCTTTGTGACAGCAGGTCACAAAGACACACACACTCAGCTACACATTCAAGTTATTAACAAATGGCATTAATAATGGTTATCAGATCAAATGAACAAACATTAGGATCACTGATGCAGCAGAATATTATGACTTCAAACGTGTCCTTTCCTGTGGTGCAACAAGTAGTGAGGGCAACATATGAAAATCTGGGAACTAAATCCTTACCAAGAAATTTCTTCACAGTTGTGTTTAGGAAGGTGTGTAATATCATGTCTTAAAATGTTGAAATTCAACCCCCGTGGGAAACCTCCTAAAAAATTGCTCAAAGTTGGGGTACCTGTAACCAATTTTTGAAAAATCGAAAATGTTAAATTTGTAAAAGGGGTCAAACTAGGGGTTTTTCATGATTCTGAGTTGATTGCAAGATTTTTCACCAAAACTACTCCTTAGTGCAACAGTCACCCCCACTTTTCCCTCTCACTGCATTTTCAGCCATTATTCACGAATAAAGGGTTCCAACCCCGCCCGCGTCCCCAAAAACAATATGCAGAGATACACCTGACACCATTCTTTTTGCAGCTGCACCTGCAGTCGCTGCAGTCTCCATTGCAATTGCAGACTGTGAACTGAAGAAGCTCCTCAGGAGCCATGGGGTCTAGTGTTGGAACTGGCTCATATCCCTGAACACCTAATGTCCATCCGTAGTCACTAGGGTCTAACGACATGCTCTTATGCATGGAGAGAGTGCTGTGCCCTCTGTTGGAGTCTCTGGTTTGATCACCCCAGCTGCTGCTTTCTGTGAGAACATGCTGTACTGAATTGAACCCAAACTGGTACCTGGTGCATGGTAAATGCACTGAAAGATGGCTATACCAACTTGAATCACTGCATCCACTCCATGTCCATGTGTTCATCAATATCCCCTGCACAAAACTTGCAAAAAATGCACTTTGAGATTTGTTTCAAATGCAAAGTGCAATAGAAAGAAAATGTATTTTCCACGGGGGTTGAATTTCAAGATTTTAAAACATGATATTACACACCTTCCTAAACACAATTGTGAAGAAATTTCTTGGTTAGGATTTAGTTCCCAGATTGGTCAAATATCTGCTAAAATGCCCTTACTAAGTCAGGAGCATTGACTGAAGCTTTTAAGTTTTCATCATAATGGCACCTTAGATTAACAAGATTCATACAGCCACTCTCACATTACATTAAACACATTCATTCAACCATTTTCCATAACTACTTATCCTTATCAGGGAGGGCTGGAGCCTATCCCAGCTGACATTGGGAGAGAGGTGGGGTACACCCTGGACAAGTCTCCAGTTCATAACTGGGCTGGCACACAACCATTCACTCATGTTCACACCTTAACTAGAGTCAGCACCCACAGAGGAGAATGTGCAAACTTTGCACAGACTCAAGCCTGCTGGGTGTGATCCCAGAACCTTCTAAGACAAATTAAAATATTCTTCTTTCAATCACTTGTTCATTTTCATTGTCAACTTTTTGAAGTTTGCCATCTTCAATCATCTTCTATCCACAGCACTCCCACACAGGTCAGCTGTACGAGGACTCTTTATACAAGTGTCAACACTTCCGCACACTGCACAGATTACTGATATGCAACTTCCGAAGTAACAAAGGATATGAATAAACATTTATTAATTTAGATATATTTAGATATAGTATTAGAGATCAATGATGACAAAATGAATCCATTAATTTTATCGTTTTTTCGTCAACATAATTAAGTCTGGAGACACAGATGTCTGTTTACGCAGATTGGAATGTCAGTGGCAAGCTGTCTATTATGTCTAAGCATGCAGCACCAGAGTCCTTCGACCCTGGCCACAACAGTGTTGAGATAGGACGACACCTGCTACTGCCAGCCAAAGACAAACAGCTAATACTGCTGAGGACCTCAAGGCCCACATGTGACTTCATGTAACCTTGTATAATGTCTGTATGTTTGTGCTTTTATTATATTCCATTTAAAAGTATGTATGTGTCACTCAGAACACTACAGGAATAGAAAATTCCACACTGGCTACCTGTTAAATCTAGAATAGAATTTAAAATTATTCTCCTCACATACAAAGCTTTTCATGGCCAGGTACCATCATATCTAAAAGAGCTCATAGTACCTTACTACCCCTCGAGAACACTGTGCTCTCAGAATGCTGGGTTCCTTGTGGTTCCTATAGTTTCCAAAAGTAGATTGCGTTCCAAATTATTATGCAAATCATATTTTTCTCAGATTTTCCTAAATTATCTATATGAATGGCAATCATAATTTATTAGTCATCAACCATTAGAGTACAATTCAAATGTTTTTGAATGAACCTCCCAATGATAACGGTAAATGTAAAAAAAAAAACAAAAACCAAACAAAAAAAAAAAAAAACCACAAAATCCACGTTCCAAATTATTACGCACAACAGAGTTTCCAAGCATTTTATTGTCAAAGAACAAAAACAAAAAAAAAGTCATTTGTGAAATTCTAAGCATTAGCAGGTCATGACTAACTGAAATGTAACTGAAATCAAACACTTTTTAAATCAAAACATTATTACAGGTGAAGTCACATCTGAATATAGGAGCCCTTGTTCAAAAGGAGCTTCTCAATTCTCCCATCCATTGAATTTGTCAGTTTTTGGACGGTATCTGCTTCAATTGCTTTGCACGAGGACAGAATAGCCTCCCAGAGCTGTTGTTTAGATGTGAACTGCCTCCTGCCATCATAGACACTTCTCTAGATGATGCTCCAAAGGTTCTCAATAGGGTTGAGGTCAGGGGAGGTTGGGGGTCACACCGTAAGTTTGTCTTCCCCTATGCCCATAGCAGATGTATTCTTTGCAGCATGACACGGTGCATTGTCATGCATGAAAATGATCTTGTTTCGGACAGCACGATTCTTCTTTTTGAACCATGGCAGGAAGTGTTCTTTGAGAAACTCCACATACATTATGGATGTCATTTTAACAGCGTCAGGGATCCTAAAAGGGCCGACAATCTCTCTCCCCATGAATCCAGCCCAAAACATCACTCCACCACCTCCTTGTTGGCGCCGTAGCCTTGTTTGCATGGGGTAGCCATCAACCAACCATCCACCATCTGGACAATTCAATTCAATTCAATTCAATTCAATTCAATTCAATTCAATAAACTTTATTTGTCCCCGAGGGGCAATTAACGGCACACAGAGTAGCAGACATCAAGACCAAGCATTATCTGCCAGATAAATACACAATAAATACACATATGTACAATAAAGATGTGCAGTGTGAATGGTATTCACAAAATATAAATATAAAATAAATAATATAAAAAAAAGGCACTCATGGCACTCATCAGAGAACAGAACAGTTTTGAAGTCAATCTTCATGTATTGCCGGGGCCACTGGAGCCATTCCTGCTTGTGTGCAATGGACAGGGGAGGTCTTACGCACAGCTGCAAACCTCTGGAGGACCCTGCATCTTGTTGTTCGGGGCATGTTGGAGGCACCAGCAGCCTCAAAGTCTGCTGCAATGACAGGGCATTTTCACAGCTGCTCTTTTGATCCGATAAAGTTGCCTGTAGGAAAGAGTCCCCGATTTTCCTTCAGCACGCACACGCGTGTGCTCTGAATCAGCTACATACTTCTTGATTGTACGATGATCGTGATGAAGTCTCTTGGCAATTTTGATTGTTGTCATGCCTTGACCCAAACATTCAACTATTCGTTGGCGGCTGCAGAGAGGTCCTTTTTCTTGCCCATTTGGTTGAAAATGGTTGGCTGCTTAATAATGTGGAACAACCATCTTTAGTAGTTTTCCCTTTAATTGGACTCACCTGTCAAACTAATTAGCACAGGTGTATGAAATGACTGACACACATTACCATCCATGAGTTTAACTGACAAACAAAAAAAAATCTTACCTTACCACTCTTAAACTCTTTTTACATAATAATTTGGAACACGGTGTAGATTTGGAGCCAGAGCTTTCAGCTATCAAGCTCCTCTTCTGTGACCTACCAGAACTACCATTCTGGGTTCATGAGGCAGACTCCATTAAGTAGTAGGCTTAAGACAATGAAGAGTATGGTCTACACCTGCTCTGTATGAAAGACCTTCCTGGAGGTTTGGTTTCCACAGAAGGGCTGGGGAAATAATGTTCACGACAAAATGTTCCTAGAAGGTTGCTTTAAAGATATCAAATCATCTATGAAAAACAACTGAAGCCACTACCTCTCTGTCTGTCAGTGTTAATTAAAAGTTTTGGTTCTGCTCTAACAGTCATGAAATGTTCAAACTAACAGAGTGAAGCCGTTCACTCCTGCTTGTGTAAATACATGTCAAGGAGCTTGCAGCACACAGATGGAATATATAGCACATGACCTTGGCTCAGGCTGTGTCTAATTCAGTCTGTTGCAGTTTTGAGGGCAGCACCACAGGCGACACTCCCACCCAGCACCCCCACCCCCACAAGACCCCAGGCTACCAGTGACAGCCAGCAATTAGAACTTCACCAGTAACTACCCCAGACCCTCATTACCAGTTAATTAAATCAAATCTATCAGGAATTGTCTGTTTAAACCTGGAGGAATACTTTCAAGAACGCTTCCAAGAGCTCAAACGTGAGAACGAACATTGACAAGCTTTTGTTCTGATGGCTGCTCTTCTTTGATTGTGGATTAGGGAGTTGACAGTTTCTCCTCTGAACACATTTCAGTTACTGATCCCCAAAACTCCTCTTCCACTTCTCAACACGCAGAACACAAAGCCAAAGACGTGACTCACAAACAAATGTACAGTTTTATTCCAAAAAGCAGCTGAAGCCTTTATACATTCTATGTGAACAGGAAAAAGGTTAAAATCCTCCATAATTTAAACATTCATTTCACAAAAATAACATTTGTTTATTTATTCTCAAACATGTAACAAAAAGCTACAAAATGACTCAAGATCTATACACAGAAATAAAAAGATTAAAAAGTCAGTGTGGCTGGACTGTACACAGGCGTCTTCCTGATCTGTTCTTCTTCTCCTGATGTCGTCAAGTGAACTTATATGTGTGACTGTCAAGGAAATGGAAGATTGGCCACAAATATCACTCAGTACGCTGTTTACATGCAGCAAGAAATTAGAATTTCTGATCGTATCCGACTTAGTTCGGACTTTTTAAAGTGCTTGTAAACACCTTAGTCTGACTTTTATTTGAAATCCTTCAGATAGTTTGTTGTTGCTGATAAGCAGAGGTCAACCGAAAGAGGCTCTTTGTTGAGAGAGCTACAGCGCCACCTAGCGTAACAGAGTCAGCCATGCTCCAGCCGTTTATCCAATTCTCTGGACGGCATATATACTCAGACAGGTGATCCGGTCTCATGCATGTTATTATCTGATCCGATCAGAAATTCAAATTTCTTGCTGCATGTAAACGTACTGACTGCTGTCAGAAAAAATACAACTAATGCAGCATCTCTACTCTAGCATTTACACCATCCATTTATTTCAGGAGGATATGGACAGTGAAGTAGAATCAGCACCTCTGTGAACCTTCATGAAAGTTTGTGATTTGGTCCATTAAGTTTTGGCTCGGTGCACCTGAGCCCTCACTGGCTGTAAAGGATATGAGTCGTAGTTGAGTTTCTGGGTGAGAACCCCCGTCAAGATGAACTCAGCGTTGTGGACATCTGGAAAACAGAGACAACATATTGTGACAGAGCATCATTGTTTACACACACCCACACCATTAAAAAGGCAGACTGTGGAGCTGTCTCTGTGTCTCCAACAGCTGGTGGAGTAACACACCAAGAAAAGTAGTAACGTGCCAACAAACTGGCAGAGAGTGAGGAGAACTTTAGCTTGTTTTCAAGATAGACAAAGTTAGAAGGTAGAAGCACTTTAACAGGACCAAGACTGTGTTCTCTAAGTGTGTGTGTGTGTGTCTTACCAATGTTTTTCAAGAAGTATTCTCTACAGAGGTGGAGGTCATTGTCACAGGAAATTAAGATGATCTCTGGAAGGTTCTGCAACAAAAGAGGGTACAAATAAAAATGGAGAGATTTTTGTCAAATGATCTAACTCAGTCAACAGCATCACCATCATAAAAATGCATTAAAGCACTATAAACCATCAGATGGTGGAATATCAGAAACATTTTGGTGTGACAGAAACTTGACATTGGACAGGAACCTTGTTCTGTTTATGCTCCATGATTTTTCGGTAGGAGGGCTGTTTGGGCAACAGCTTCCCTCCAGCACTTTCCAGGATGGACTTCATGGTGCTGAGGCTGGGGCAAATCCCAGGGGTGAGGTAGAAGTACTTGCCCTATGATGCATCACAGGACAGGGACAAAATATATTGCTCAGAACCAATCCAAGGCAATCACTGTTCAAACATGCAGTCTGTTCTTCACTGTATGGATATGTAGCATGAAGCTTGTTGTGTTACCTTGAAGAGTGGTGCACTGTTGGCTCTTTTCAATGACTCCTCCAGACTGAAGTTAAACAGCACCTCTGCCTCTGCATCCCTCAGAGTGTAACTCTGCTCATCTGCATCACACACAGAGGGTGGTATCATTTTTTGGAAAAAAGATTTTCTTGGAGTGTGTGTCAGTCCTGACAGAAAACACACACATACCCACAAACTTCTGGCTCCTCCAGCTCTCCTCCAGCCACTCTGGACTGACAATGTGTTTCACCACAGACATGGCAGTGAGGAACTTGACGGTGCGAGTCACCTTACTGGCCACTAGGTGAGTGACCTTCTGACTGCTGTCTGCTACTTCTCCACCTAAAGCATGTAACCTCTGCAGGAGAGGAGGACAGACACATCACACACAACATTTAGCAGCAGGACACGGTGAAGCTAACATTGAGGACGCTGTGACTTGAGAGTGGAACATTAACACACTGTGTGATGGTGTTGTACAGTCTCACTGTACCTTTGTGTACTGCTGTACTTGTGTGGGCTCAAAGCCTGTGAACATGACTTGAGGAGTGGACTCTGGAGGAAGCTTCTTACTGGGGGACTGGATCTCCTCCAGTCTGCACACACACAATTGTACTTTAATTCACAATTTCATCATAACTTGGTCATGTGGAGAGTAGAGCTGATGTTTGGTTCAGTTCTGCTGTTTCATGTTGTCAGCCTGTTCCCAGATCTGCTATACTGACCTAGCCTTCTTGTTTGCAGGCTGGTTGGAGGAGTCAGTCATTTTCTGCTTCTGGAGCAGCTGGAGACTCTAAACAGCACACAAACATGACACAGATCAGATCTGAGGAGCTACGCAGCACAAATATCCACAAACAAGTAGTGCACGTGGATTAAAGTTCTATGATAGATTTCCGCCATTTAGAGTTCACAGAGGCCGTTTATGGGAGCCATGCAGATCCGAGGAGGAAAAGAAATGTGCAGGGGGTTGATGTTTTTATTGACAGATTGTTACACTCTGAGCTGCAAGCATCTTTTGTTAAAAGTGAGTCCATGCTAGCTAAGCAGCTAACCCTGAAAATAATACCATTGGCTAACTAAGTTGACTGACTCACACTATTTTCACATACACTGGCTTCATTCAGCATTTCTCACTCCCCTTTGGAACAGTGAGTTACTATAGTTACCGCTCAGGTATACTGTAATTGGATGTTAACAGTAAGTTTCCATGGTTACAGGAAGGCCCTGAAACTTTGTAATGATAATCAATAAGAAGTTTTTTGGTTAGTATGACTGTATAAATTATGAATGTAGCCTGATTGTACCTCTGCTGAAATCTTGTATTCTAACATATAGAGCAAATGTAAAGCCTCAGAGCTTCTTTGATCATTAACAGTATGTAGTGATGCCGAAAGCTGAGAGCTCACATCACACTGAAACTGCCACAAGGCTGCAAAAGGTGCTCTTATTATAATCCTGGTGCTGTTTGATTAATGTATTTTTCTGTTCAATCATAAGAGGCTCACTGGAAACAATAATAATAAAAAATATAAAAACAGAATAAAAAAACAGACTGAAAAGTTCTGTTGATGGTTGGTTATTGTTGGTTGGATGTTGGTTGAAACAGTTGGTTAAAACAGTAAATCAGTACATGAACAGCTGTTCAGATCATCTTCCTGGAAAACACTTGGTGAAGTATTTAAATATGATGGCTGTATGAGAGAACATGGTCATGAGTGGAGTGTTGCTGAAATCATATGCATTATGTTGTTTCTTAAGCAGGTGTCAAGTAACGCAACCTGTAACAGCATCCTGCATTGTATGATCTCTATCTGTACTGACGGCACTAATGTACACTACATTAGCTAGCATAAATATATGGCCCTTTCAATATACATGTACTGTACATGTGGGGACACGTGTGGAGGGTTTGTCTTCTGTCTTCTTTTCAAGTAGGAAGCTCTCATGTCATCAAACATCAGCATCAACAAACTCACCGCCAAAGCTTCAGGAGATACTTTGATTGGTGCTCTCCAAGCAGCTACAATGAAAAACAACAACAATGTAGGAGTTTCATTCATCCACACACTCGCGTAAAAATACATACACATACGATTATGTTCACATAAAAGCAAAGAAAACGTTTGATGGCTAGCAGCCATGATAAGAAAAAGCTGTGCAGTTATAAAATACCTCCCTGACTTTTCTGTTTGAATCATGCAATATTCAGCTGGACATACCCAGCAGGTTCTGGACCAGCTGTGGGTTAGGCACGAGCGGTTCAGGATGGTTGTAGATGGAGTATCTGCTGTGTTGAATCTGTCTCAGTGCTTCAAAGTTGCCCAGCAGTATATCACACAGCCACTGGGCATTCACACATGGGATCTTCCACTCCTTTGCCTTCTCATATTTTAGCCCACTGGGTCTGAAGAGAGATCAACAAGATCATCAGATCACAATACTGTACCTGAAAACACCTGGAGCTCTTGGTGCATATCTTAACATCACACAGGAATGTTTAACTCTATGTGAGGTTCTCCAGTCACTACAGTACACTACATGACATAAAACTTGCTAATATGTTATTTCAATGTCATTACAAAGACAGACGAACTGGAGGTTGGAAATGTTCTGCTCCCTGGAGTGTGACAGGTCAATCAGCTTGCAGAGATCTTACTCTTTACAGATGAGGACAGTGTTACTGCGACACAGATATCCGGTGTATCTGGCACCAGCCAGGTAGGCCATCAACTTCAGGTCATCTCTGTCAGCATCCACAAATCCAGTCACGGATAAAATCTGTGAGGAGCAGCAGTGAAAGAGAGAACGGCGGGGTGCAGAGATGACAGAAATCATCAAGAAAACACATTCCCTGTTGTTTTAATGGAAATGTAGTTCTAACAACACATCAAAGTAGCAGTTTGACCTACATGCTGAGAGCAAGGTTTGGCTCCAGGAGGGAAGGCAAATGGCAGATGTAACGTCCGATGAGGAGGAACCATCCTCTTCCTTTTCAGCACAGTGTTGAGCCAGTGGGCTGTTACACAGCGCTTCCCTTCTCTGAGTGCCTGGCAGAGGAAACACAAAAACATAAAACAAACGTCCAAAAGAACAAAGATGACATGTTTTGTGGGCAAGTTTTTCCTCACTGGAACCGAGGGTCTAAGGACAGAGGGTGTCACTCCCTGTACAGATTGTAAAGCCCTCTGAGGCTAAATGTGTTTTGTGACTTTGGACTATACAAATAAAATTTGATTTGATTTTTTTTGATTTGATGTTTTTGAATAGTTTGACGTTCATCTTGGTGCAGTGATTCCTCTGGGACAGTGTTTTCTGTGTTTTAACTAACTGTGGTGTTAAACACGTGTGATGTTATGTGGATAGAATTATTAGAATAGCATTCATGTATGTGAAAAATGATATTTATCTGTACCGTGAATGAACGATAAATCTACAGAGATCGGTAAGATCACAATATTTAATACCAAATCGGACTAAGGTGTACAAAACGGACTTTCCTACTGGGAACATGATCCGGTTAAATAGACAGTACCTCTGGGAACCGATGCCCAGCTTTTCATGTGCACTGCTCTGATGTTAGCCTGTCAGAGAAATCAGGTGGCACAGGGAGGGGCACCTTCAGGGTTAAGGGACCCCCCTCTCAATTTAGAAGTTAAGCTTACACTTCATGGTTGGAAGTCACAAATGTTTAACATGTATGCTATGTTCATATGTTGTGTTTCATTTTGTTATACAGACAGTTGTTCTTTTGTTCGGGTCATCTGTGGTTGGTTGAACATTTTGGGTAAACTTTTTACCCCTCACTGTTAGAAATGCATCAAGAATACAAAATTATCACTCTTAATGTTAATGGGCTAAATAATCCCATAAAGAGAAGTAAGGCCGTGGCTAAAATGAAAAGAGAAAAACAAGACATAATATTCTGGCAAGAGACACACCTTACAAGTACAGAACATGAGAAGCTGCGTAAAATGGGATTTAAAAACTTATACTATTCCTCATTCGAGAAGGGAAATTCAAGAGGGGTAGCAATACTAATTCCGAACAGAGTGAATTTCCAGTTTTCCTCACAAATTACAGATAAAGACGGGTGCTATATGTTGGTTAAAGGGTATATTGACAACAGAGAAATTACACTACTGAACGTTTACAGACCACCAGGATATGATAAAAGATTGATTAAAAAGGTGTTTAATATGATAAATACGGAAGCATCCGGTGTGCTGATATGTGGAGGGGACTGGAATATCCACCTGCACCCCTTTCGGGACTCCACAAACAGAACAAAGAACATAAAACCTGAAGCTTTATATACAAAAAGACTGCTTAACGAAATAGATATGATGGACGTATGGAGGGAATTACATCCGACTGACAAATGTTTTACTTTTTTCTCCCATTCACACTCTATGCACTCAAGAATTGACTATTTTTTTATGTCCAAAACCGACAGACACAGAATAGTGAAATGTGACATAGGGGTAAGAGACATTTCTGATCACGCGGGGGTATACCTGACATTACACCTAGACAACAGACCAAAGGAGACTCTGTGGAGACTAAACACCAACCTCTTAAGCGACCCTCATTGTCGAAAGTTTATAAAGGAAGAATTTAAAGAATATATGTCATATAACAATAATGGGACCGTGTCCCCCAGTACACTTTGGGATGCAGCCAAGGCTGTTATTAGGGGCAAACTTATAATGTGGTCTGCCCGGAAGAAGAAGGAAAAAGAGAAACAAATTAATGACCTGACTGCAAAACTAAAATCCTTGGAGAGCAGACTTATGAAGCAAAATGACATTGATGTCTTAAACCAAATCCGGGACACAAAACAAACTCTAAATAACATATGAAAACCAAATAGAAAAAAGAATTAGATTTATTAAACAAAATTTTATGAAAATGGCCCTAAATCTAAAAAACTGCTCGCATGGAGGATACGTAAGCAATTGGCAGAGAGATTCATACATAAAGTCAAAGACCCCCGGAATGATAAGATGTATCATAAACTGGAAGACATTCAAAACTCTTTTGAAGTGTACTAAAGGAACTTATACACGCAACCTCGGGCAGCCGAATCAACAGTTATATCAGACTTCTTAGCATCCCTAGATTTACCATCAGTAGGAACAGAACAGAATAGAATAATGACACAAGAGATAACAGAGGAAGAAATAAATATGGCCATAACGAAACTGAAAGCAAATAAAATGCCAGGAGCCGATGGCTATGCATCTGAGTGGTACAAAACCTTCAGAGAAACTCTGGTACCAATGCTAAAGGAATGTTTTAACTATACTCTTAAAGGGGGGGAGACACCACCTTCATGGAGACAAGCAATAATTTCAGTAATCCCTAAAGCAGGTAAAGACAAGACAGAATGTAGTTCTTACAGACCCATATCAGTATTAAATATGGATTATAGAATGTATGCATCAATCTTAGCAAAAAGAATGGAAAATATTGTCCCCGATCTGATAGATCCAGATCAGACGGGCTTTGTGAAAAACAGGCAAACCCAGGACAATGTACGGCGGGCCCTTCACCACATTGATCAAATGAGAAAAAGTAATTTGAAATCCGTAGTTATTAGTCTAGATGCCGAAAAGGCATTTGATTCGGTCCGTTGGGAATACTTATATATGGTTCTTAAACGCTTAGGCTTCAATGATCAGGTAATTGAATGCTTTAAATCTCTATACTGCTCCCCCACGGCAAGAATTAAAATAAATGGATCCTTATCCAAGACGGTGTTGCTCGAGAGGGGATGTCGTCAGGGATGCCCCCTTAGTCCTACACTTTTTGCACTCTTTATTGAGCCACTGGCACAGGCAATAAGGGAGGATGAAGATATAACTGGGATACTGAGTGGAAACACACAATATAAAATTTGTCTATATGCAGACGACATTCTCTTAACTCTCACTAATCCTCAAGTAAGTCTACCTAAATTAATGTCTCTGCTCAAAGAATTTGGCTCATATTCTCGTTACAAATTAAATTTACAGAAAACTCAGACTTTGACCTTCAACCTGGGACCACAAGAAAGCATTTATAGAACATGTAAATTTAAATGGGCAGGCAACGTAATCGGATACCTTGGAGTGCAAATACCAAAAGATTTAACTACCATATTTGACCATAACTATACCCCCATAACAGCGGACATCAAAGCAGACCTCAGTCGCTGGTTATTACTTCCGACGAACATGCACAACCGGATAGATATCATAAAGATGAATATACTACCCAAGCTCTTATACCTTTTTCAGTCACTCCCTGTCGTCGTGCCTCCCAGGCAATTCATCGAATGGAATAGGATGATATCAACATTTATTTGGAAAAAACAAAAACCACGAATTAGTTTTAAGACATTACAGCTGCCTAAGGACAAAGGTGGAATGGCCTTGCCCTGCCTGGAAGATTATTATAGGGCAGCACAGCTGCGGTTTCTGGTGGTGGTGGTGTGATCCTGAATGCGATGCAAAATGGAAGGACTTGGAACAAAATTTAATGAGAGTACCTCTCCCGTCTATATTGGGAGACAAAACCCTCCAAAAAAAAATACTTAGATGAATCTATTAATTGGATTGTAACACCTCTAAACATCTGGCACAGAAAGCTTAGAGACCCGAAATTTGAAAGAAACGCACGAATATTACGATGGGTGGCACATGATCCGGATTTCACACCAGCAGAACTGGACAGCAGATTTAGACACTGGACAGAACTGGGTATCACCTCATACTGCATAATCTCCTCTAATACTGGATTAGATCCCTTTCAACGACTCACAGAAACTCATGATCTGGAGAAACGCGATTTCTTCAGATACCTTCAACTAAGACACTATTTTGATAAAAACATAAAAACTATTGGAGAAGAAGGAATGAACCTGATCAGGATATTTACCAAGGCATGTAAGGGTGATGCTGACAGAAAACTGATCTCCAGGATTTATTCTGCTCTACAACTGGACAGGGGTCATTCCACAATGGACACCTTTCTGGGGAAAACCTGGTCTGATTAGGAGAGACAGCATCCATCCCACTTTGGATGGAGCAGCTCTCATATCTAGAAATATGGACCAATTCATTAGACGACCGAAACCGTGACAACCCAGAGTTGAGACCAGGAAGCAGAGCTGCAGTCTTACACGCTTCTCTGCGCCTCCATTAGAGCAGTTGCCCACCCAGTACTTTCGTATAGAGACTGTGTCTGTTCCCCATCCACCTACATTGTTTAAAGATAAAAGAAACAGAGGAGGAGTTCATCATAAAAAACTTAATAAAAATTAAATCAACATCTCCACCAGTACAAAACAAGAGCATTAAATATGGACTCTTGAATATCAGGACCTTGTCCTCCAAAGCTCTTTTAGTCAATGAATTAATATCTGATTATGATATTGATTTATTTTGCCTCACTGAAACCTGGCTGCAGGAGGGTGAATATGTTAGCTTAAATGAATCCACTCCTCCCAGTCATTGTAACACTCATACTCCTCGAAGTAATGGTCGAGGTGGCGGAGTTGGAGCCATATTTGAATCAAGTCTATTAATAAATCCTAAACCTAAACTAAATTATAATTCATTTGAAAGTCTTGTTCTTAGCCTCACTCACCCAACATGGAAAACAGTATAGCCAATCCTATTCGTCATAGTATATCGCGCTCCTGGCCCTTACTCTGAATTTTTATCTGAATTTGCAGAATTTGCATCAGGCTTTATCCTTAAAACAGATAAAGTAATCATTGTAGGTGACTTTAATATTCATGTGGACAACCACAATGATAGTCTTAGTACTGCATTTATCTCTTTATTAGATTCAATTGGCTTCTGTCAGAGTGTAAATAAACCGACTCATCGTCTGAACCACACTCTTGATCTCGTTCTCTCATATGGCATTGAACTTGATCATCTTATAGTCTATCCACAGAATCCTCTTCTTTCTGACCATTTTTTAATAACCTTCGAGTTCATATTACTGGACTATAAGCCTTTTTGTAGAAACTCTTACAGCAGATGTTTATCTGATAGTGCTGTTGCCAAATTCAAGGAAGTGATTCCTTCAGTATTGAACTCAATGCCATGTCTCAATGTAGCAGAGGACTTGTCTGCTTCCATGAGCCCCTCACAAATAGATCATCTTGTTGAGAGTACTACAGGCTCATTACAGACAGCACTTGACTCTATTGCACCTCTGAAAAAGAAGAATATTAAACAGAGGAGGTTAGCACCATGGTATAGCCAGCAGACTCGTAAATTAAAGCAAGTGGCACGGAATTCTGAACGCAAATGGCGTGCCACTAAACTGGAAGAATCTCGCTTAGTCTGGCAAGATAATCTTAAAACCTACAGGAAGGCTCTCCGTAATGCCAGAACAGCTTATTACTCTTCTTTAATGGAGGAAAACAAGAACAACCCCAGGTTTCTCTTCAGCACTGTAGCCAGGCTAACAGAGAACCACAGCTCTATTGACCCATCTACTCCTCTGGGTCTAACCAGTAATGACTTCATGAGCTTCTTTAATGATAAAATTAGGACTGTCAGAGACAAAATACATCATGCCTCTCCTCCGACAGGCATGGATCTGCATTCTGACACAGCAAGTTTGGAAACAGCTGCAAAACCTGATACATATTTAGACTGCTTTTCTCCCATTGACCTTCATCAAATAACTTCAATAATTTCTTCATCTAAGTCGTCAACCTGTCTCCTAGACCCCATCCCAACCAGGATGCTCAAGGACATTTTACCTTTAGTTAGCCCTTCTTTATTGGATATGATTAACCTGTCTTTATTATCAGGATATGTACCACAGTCCTTTAAAGTAGCTGTAATTAAACCTCTTCTTAAAAAGCCCACTCTAGATCCAGAGGTGTTCGCTAATTATAGACCGAT
Source organism: Nibea coibor (assembly GCA_023373845.1). Classification (NCBI taxonomy): domain Eukaryota; kingdom Metazoa; phylum Chordata; class Actinopteri; family Sciaenidae; genus Nibea; species Nibea coibor. The sequence continues at coordinate 24,150,131 of CM041725.1, forward strand.
ATCAAACCTTCCCTTTCTTTCTAAGTTACTCGAGAAAGCTGTAGCTAATCAGCTGTGTGAATTTCTTCACAGGAACAGTTTATTTGAGGATTTTCAGTCAGGATTTAGAGTCCATCATAGCACAGAGACCGCACTAGTCAAAGTCACAAACGATCTCCTAATGGCATCAGACAAAGGACTCATCTCTGTACTCGTCCTGTTAGATCTTAGTGCTGCATTTGACACCATAGACCATCAAATTCTTTTACAGAGACTGGAACATCAGATTGGCATCAAAGGAACCGCCCTAAGCTGGTTTAGGTCGTATTTCTTAGATCGATCTCAGTTTGTCCACGTCAATGATGAATCCTCCATACATACCAAAGTCTGTCATGGAGTCCCACAAGGTTCTGTACTGGGGCCTCTTCTATTCAGTCTATATATGCTTCCTCTAGGGAACATTATTAGGAATCACTCCATTAATTTTCATTGTTATGCTGACGACACCCAACTATATTTATCGATCAAGCCTGATGAAACCTATCATTTAGCCAAACTGCAAGCGTGCCTTAGGGATATAAAAAGTTGTATGACCTATAATTTTCTGATGTTGAACTCAGATAAAACTGAAGTTCTTGTAATTGGACCCAAACACCTCAGAAACTCTCTTTCCGGAGACTTGGCCACCTTAGACGGGATCACCCTGGCCTCCAGCTCCACCGTAAAGAACCTTGGAGTTATTTTTGATCAGGATTTGTCCATTAATGCCCACATAAAACAAATTTTAAAGACTGCATTCTTCCACTTACGCAACATTACCAAAATCAGACGCATCCTGTCCCAAGCGGATGCAGAAAAACTAGTCCATGCATTTGTTACTTCTAGGCTGGACTACTGTAACTCTCTATTATCAGGCTGCCCCAATAAGTCTCTGAGGACTTTGCAGCTAATTCAGAATGCTGCTGCACGTGTTCTGACAGGAACCAAAATCAGAGATCACATCTCTCCCATTTTGGCTTCCTTGCACTGGCTACCTGTTAAATCTAGAATGGAATTTAAAATTCTTCTCCTTACGTACAAAGCTCTTCATGGCCAGGCACCATCATATCTAAAAGAGCTCATAGTGGGGGGTGGGTTGGATGCTGGGTTCCTTGTGGTTCCCATAGTTTCCAAAAGTAGACTGGGAGCCAGAGCTTTCAGCTATCAAGCTCCTCTTCTGTGGAACAAACTACCTTTCTGGGTTTGGGAGGCAGGCACGGTCATGGATCGTGGCCACTGCTGTGGTCTGCTGCTGACGTCCACCATATATAGCATTATATGCCATATATAGTCATTATTGCTACCATCTCCACTACAGCTTTGTTGGTTAATGACTTATTGCTGCTGTGCATCTGTGTCTCTTTATCTCTATCACAGATTCCACTGCTACTGCAATCACTTTACCATTTATTGTAATTCATTGTAATTGTACGACATGTTTGTGTTGATTGTTCTGTACATGTGACATCCATTGCACGTCTGTCCGTTCTGGAAGAGGGATCCCTCCTCTGTGGCTCTTCCTGAGGTTTCTTCCACATTTTTTTCCCTGTTAAAAGGTTTTTTTGTGGGCAAGTTTTTCCTCACACCGAGGGTCTAAGGACAGAGGGTGTCACTCCCTGTACAGATTGTAAAGCCCTCTGAGGCTAAATGTGTTTTGTGACTTTGGGCTATACAAATAAAATTTGATTTGATTTGATTTCATTTGAAGTTACATCCAGGACTGATTCTGAATTTCACAGGAAGTTAGTGGAGGAAGGAGGGGACAATGTAGGACTGACAGCTATTCCTAGTTAACAGTCTGGCATCTTAAACCAACTTCAAATGAATTACAATAATCTAGACATAAGAAATGTGAATTAGTACAAGATGATCTGATCACGAGATCATCTGAGTTTTGTTTTGATATTTCTTCTTCAAAACAGGACAGATCAAAAGTCATGTAACAGTCAAAGATGATACAGATACTTGAGTGAAAAGGATCAATAAACTGATCAACTGTAGTCACAAAGTTATGAAGTCCAATTAAAAGATTTAGGTGTTGGCTAAACAAGCATGGGGGGAGGATAGCTGATTCGGGTGATTGTGATCTGTGTATCATCAGCGTAACTGCCATGCTATAAATTCAACTTTCAGACACTCACTTTGTATTATAGTGATACTAGTCCTTACTGCACATCCTTACCTGTACATACATGTTGCTGACTTGACTCTCACACAGAAGGTGTGTGCAACGGCTGGTCAGGGAGGGGTCAACAACACCTCCACATGCTTGGATAACCTAAGAGAGGAGTGTAGAAACACCACCTTTACCACTGTGTCTCCACCACTGATGCTAAGCACTGTTTCTGTGGAATTCTTTTAGATTTGGTATGACTGACCCTCTTCCATGTGGCCAGGAGTTGTTTGTCAGCCATGTGCTCTGGATAGTCAGCAATGGCAAATACACAGCCCAGCAGGAAGCCATCCTGTGGAACTGTGAACAGAACAGTATAACAGAACCAAGTTACACAAGTGAATCTGCAGGTTCAGAAAACGAAATCAAGACCTGGACCTAAATTTTCAAAACCAAAGTACAAACAAAGGTTCTAACCACAGACATCATTATCACATCAGGTCTATGAAATCAGAGGGACTCCATCTTACAGTCACTTAATTATTGTATCCTTCTTCTTTGCGTGGCGTGGTGATCCATAACATTTGACCCTTTGACCCAATTCTGGCTAATGTGTGTGGCCTATTTTAACAAACTGCTCCTAGGGATTTCATCCCATCTAATAGAAACTTGGCGTGTGTGTTCTTAAGGCCTTGACTATGAAAAGTTATTAAAATTATGAATTTTGATGAAACAGTTTGGGTGTGGCTATTTTGTCAAATTTGACCCTAAGAGAAAAAAGTGGTTCCTTCTTATGTTGTGTTTTAACAAACTCCTCACAGGCACTTCACCTGCATAATTAATTAGGGGGCAGGACAAAATTGCACCATAGCGCCCCCTTGAAATTTTCTTTGAGGCAGCCCTGCCACAGTTTTGGACACAGAGTTATGAAACCTCTGCTGAATTGTAGAAAATGGCAAGACCTACAAAAAAGTCTCTTGGAGCAATGGGCTAAAATGAACAGGAAGTGCGATATTTAAGAATGAATATCATGTGGTCAAATTTGTCCCTTGGACCCAGTTTTGGCTAATGTGTGTGGTCAATTTGAATGAACTCCTCCTAGGGATTTTATCCAAGTCACTTCAAACTTGGTAGGTGTGTTCATGTAGACCTGAATATTAAAAATTATCAAAATTATGAATTTTTAGGAAACGGTGTGGGCATGGTGCTCCATCAAATTTGACCCTTTGATCTAATTCTGCCTAATGTATGTGGCCTATTTGAACTTCCCAGTGACTTCATCTGATCGACTTAAAACTTCCGACGTGCGCACATGCCAACATGCGCACGTGCCCGTTCAACGCCGCTTGTGGCTTTAATTTAAAGATGTCTTTTCTTCACTTTGTCCTGACATGAACAAACAAAGTTTCAGTGGCTGTATATACTTCACTTAAGTACTTAATCCTGAAGGTTATGCATAGAATTCTGTGGAGCTTTTGTGTCCTTTTACAAATGTAGTACCACCAAAATGTAAATAGCCCCAAACAATGTGTTAGACTAATATAAAACAGTTCAGCGTGGTGAGATAATAAACTATGGGTGTACTCACTGTCTTGTCCCGGTTCGTGTCCAAACAGCTGAGAGTTGTGAGGAGGCTGCTGGAGCTGCAGCACTGTCTGCTGCTGCTGCTGCTGCTGCTGCTGCTGCAGGGCCTGCTGGTTCTGATGTTGCAGAGCCTGCTGCTGCTGATTCTGCAGGTGCTGATGCTGCTGCATCTGCTGCAAGTGTTGCTGCTGTTGATGTAGGAAGTGCTGCTGCTGCTGCTGCTGCTGCTGCTGCTGCAGATGCAACTGCTGTTGATTTTGCTGTTGTTGCTGTTGCTGCTGCTGTAACATCTGCATGCGTTGCTGCTGTTGGAACTGCTGTAGCTGTTGCTGCAGTGCCTGCTGCTGCTGCAGCTGCTGTAAACCAGGACGTAGGAGCTGCTGGGGCCGCAGTTGCTGCTGGGAGAAGGCATGCTGTTTCTGCTGCTGCTGTTGCTGCTGCGAAAACATCTGTTGTTGGTGCATTTGCTGCTGTTGCTGGAGAAACTGTTGCTGCTGTTGAGGTAACTGGGGAAACCCTTGTTGTTGTGCAACCTGTGACTGTTGTTGATGTTGTTGTTGCTGTTGGTGATGTAGCTGCATCATCTGATGCTGCTGCTGGAGGTGCATCATGGGATGCTGTGGTTGCTGTGCTAACTGTTGGTGTTGTTGTTGGACAGCCTGGTGTGACTGTTGCTGTTGCAGTAATTGTTGCTGCTGCTCTGCTGTGAGGGACTGGCTGACCAGTTTGGACTGATTAAACAGAAGAGGATTGGTAGTGTTAGGATTGTGAGCATGGCTCTGATTGGTCTGCTGTTCCAATGGCTTTGTCTGGTTGGCTGTCAGATTCTGCATGATCTGCGACAGAGAAGAAGAAGAAGTTAAGATGAAGAGAAAGCACAGATGTCAGAATTTTCACTCAGTAACATTACAAGCAGTATTAGAAATAGCCTCACAAACAGGTGAAAGAACCAATGTTAGAAATGCGTGGAGTGAACCACTGGATTTCCTACATGTGCTATGTTGGCAGGTCGATTGGCTGGCTGCATGTCAGAGTTGTTGGTGATGTTGCGGAGGGTTCTAGCTGCCGGGCTCCACCCAGGGATGCCCTCTGGAACAGATACACCTAAAAGCAGAAAGAGATATAACCTCCATCAATAGGATACTTACTAACACATAACTGTTAGCTTGATGAAACTCCATTTCAAAATAGAGACAAAAACGTGAGAAAAACATGATGAAATTTAGTCGCCAATCAAAATTATCATCTTAATTCTCAGATCACCTTTTCATCCATTTAATGTCACTCTGTCAGAGCAACCCTCTGCTCCTCCATCAATCGTTACCTTCCAACACAACCTCTGTAACTCATCTCCAACCCACTTCTCTGTCTGGAAAACTGTGTCCTCTATCTACGAACCTTGCTCGAACCAACCAATCTCTCCCATGGTTGAATAAAGGCATGTTAACTCACATCTGCTGCACTCCTCCAATCAACAACACCTGGCTCTGCCACCCGTTCACTCAAGGCAACCCAGACTCTTCTCATTTGTTGTTCCCTGTTGGTGGAATGTGTTGCCAGTTCCAGAGCAAATAAGAATGTGGACTATTTGTCTGAATATCTGATTTGACTTCAGTCACAATGGAGGGGATAATAATTAATGGTTTCATCATAAGTCTGCCAACAACCTGGAGTCAATGTGTATTCTTCCCCAATGCTGCTATGATCTGCCTCTCTATAAAGCCATATTTTGCTGCTTGAAAGCCATACATTATTAAAACACACACTTCTCAGGAATTTTTGCAGATAAGCAAATTACTCGCTCAGCAGACAGTCCCACCACCAGCAAGCTGCATGTGTGACATGTGGTGACATTCCAACATTCATGTAGCAACATTCACAGCAAGACATCCTAAATTAGACAACTAACACATTTTGATTAATATTACATGTGTTTTTGGATTTTTATGAACATATTTTAGCCAAAAGATGTATACTCTGATATACTCTATACAGTGTATACATCTGTGTATACACTGTATTATTTCCAAACTATTTCCGGGCCAAGAAAATAGTTTAGAATAGAATAGAATATGCAATGCATGACGAAATTTAAGTGCCATCTTCAATGCAGAAAGTATAAAACATAGCTTTTAAAATTTTATACTTTATACAAATTTCATGACTGTGAACTCTGTCTATATGACATCTATATGTATTTGTATTATTACTTATTTGAATTTAAGTAAATTAAATTTTATTTATATAGCACCATATCATAACTTCAGTTATCTCATGACACTTTTCATACAGAGCAGGTCTAGACCGCTTTATAAGATTATTTACAGACACCAACAGTTCAACCATGAGCAAGCACTTGTGACGGTGTGGAGGAAAAACTTCCTTTTAATTATTTTATTTCTTCTACCTATATTATCTGTGTATAATAAGTTGTGTGGAAACCTGTTTTAGTAAAACTGAGACTTTATAAGACTTTATATGGAGTATCTCTACAACTTGTCAGATGTCACGAGTGCAGAGTGCAAACTAATCTTTAATGTAGGTCTAATGGTGATAAGTAACTATGTAGCCTTACGGAAGAGACTTTTCTGACATGCTGACCTGTCTGTGTAGTGTGACTGATGGCGGCGGCAGCAGCAGAGCGAGCCTCTGCAGGCATGGCTCCTCCACCGCCAGGTACAGGAGGCACTGTTGCACACAGGTTGATCAGCCCACTTCCTGTAGATGACACTGGGTCTTTGCTGCCAGGTGGTCCAACCCGCCGTCTGGCTGTGCCGGTTGGAACAGGGGGTGTTGGTGTGGTAACTTCAGCCGGTGTCCAGTTGAGGTTGGTGCCCTCCTTCTCTGTGGAGAAGTCATCATCAGAGTCGTCAAACATGCGCTCACTGCGGCGCTCAGGTTTGCGGGGAGAGGTCGGGGAGACAGAGTTCAGTTTTTTGGGTCCAGGTCGTCTGCGGGGGCTGGAATCCTCCCCAGATGAGCCACCACTGGACAGCTGGGATCGCCGGGGGCTGTAGCTTCCATCTGAATGGGAGTGCTGGTCATATGACTCTTCTTCACTCTCCTCCTCTTCCTCAGGCTCCACGTATGTGAGTCTGGGATGATAGAGCGCCTCATCCTTCTTGTTTTTGTCTGTAAAAAGAGTGACAGAAGTCCTTGGATTCATATTCATATTGGTTTTATTGCTGTAGATCACATGTGTCAGACTCAAGGCCGATGAGCCAAATGGGCCAAAGTGTCACTGATAATTCAACAGTAAGACAGCTTCATGTTGTTGCCCTCAGTATCATTTTTTTCTCCTTGATTCTGAGAAATAAAGTTTTATTTGTATGTTTTGGATAGCAGAACATTACCCAAAATCCTCGACCACCGACAATTTGTCACTGGGCGTCTAATACTACAGAAAAGGTATCCTTCCATGTCTGTACAAAATGCTCTGGGTTCTCAAGTGACTGTAAACTTGTCCACAGCGGTAAGAGATGCTGTCCATTCACTCCAATAATAACCTGATCGTGGTGATACATGACGCTGTGGACAGCAATCTGATTAGCAGAGGGTCCTCTGTTCTCCAATCAGATTGAGGCTTACATATTTTTCTTTATTTGCTTAAATGGTTTGAACACTGATTCAAGTAATGTGGGTTTCAAACTGAACATTTATTTTTACATGTATGCAAATGCATATGTAATATTTGTAAGCTGAATACATAATAAATACAGAAACTGTCATTTAACAATATCATAAGGTGCATTTTGTCACCTTCATAGTGTTAATGTGACCCATCGAGGGCAACCATTATGCTGATGTAGCCTTCTGTGAAAATGAGTTTGACACCCCTGCTGTAGATGTTTAAGGTTGAACTGATTTTATCTACTTCATATAATGATGGCTAGTTTAATGTACAGCAATCAATCATATTCTATAATATCCTCACGTTTACACTTATTTAGCATTTACAGTTATTGTTTAGTTATTAAGTTATTTTAGAGAAAATGTAAATGGACTGTACTTATAAAACACCTTTCTAGTCTTCTGACCTCTCAAAGTGCTTTTACACTACATATCTCATTCACCCACTCACACACATTCATATACTGATGCATTGGCTGCCATGTGAGGTGTCAATCGCTCATCAGTTTGAGGAGCTATTCACACACATTCACACACTGATGGCACCGTATTTTGCTCAAGGACATCGACATACAGACTGGAGGAGTCGAGGATCGATCAGATTAAGGATCGATTTGTGCAATACATGATGGTCACTGAACTGAAACTGAAGGTGAGGTTTAAGCGCAATGTCTGCCAACTGGATCAAAGTTTATTTGTTAAACTTCCCAGAGCAATGAGGATGGACACAGCAATGTTGTCATAGTGTTCCAGTACAGATAATTATAAATTTTCTGACTATAAAAATTGATAATGATACTTTTGCTATGAGGTGATTCATTTATTGAAATCTTTTCAGAGTTGAGCTACAACAAGTGTTTAATGAAATCAACAGAAGATTAAATGGCTATTTCAATGGACAAATTGTCATTTCTCAAACAAATGTTTTAAGATGTAATGGTTCTACTATACATCTACTATATCAGCAAAAATACCAAACACACTATGCAAACTTAAAAGTTAAACGAATGCAGAAAAACACCACAATATCACCTTTAACAGAATCTGTTATCCAGTCTGGGGTGACGATCTTGATGCCAGGGTGTTTCAGGGCACACTCAAACTTGGCCTGGTGGGAAGATTATAATCAAAAGACATTGTATAGTCAGATAGAGAGGATAACCATGAGTATGGGAAAATCATTACCAAGAACATGAAATCAGTAGAATTGTGAAGCGTATGCACAGTGCATGCACTTACCCCTTTTGGTTCCTTCACTATTAAGTGGGTAACCTTCTTGTTGAGGTTAAGCTGACATTCCCCTCCATAAAAAGTTATGTAAGCCCATAAAGCATTGAGGTCATCTGGAAGCTACACATACACACATAGACACAGACACACCCACAGACACACAGACACACACACACACAAGCTTAAGATGCTAGACTAGACTAGCTATGTCTTTCAAGAAAGTAGAGGGCCTCACATGGGCCATATGAGTGTAACTGTATTTCAATCTGTGTGTGCATAATCTCATTTGTAAATGTGTCAAAATATCGCTGTATTCGTGGATTCAGGTTTATATACGACTGTGCAGACAAATGTGGAACACGACAGTATAAAGAATGGACAGAGCCTGAGTGACATCCCCCACTGGCTAGAGATAAATAGCTGCATTATTAAGGACTAACTGAAACCTCTCTGAGAGCTGAGACCAGCCAGAGAACATCAGAGGAAACCAGGAAAGATTTTCTCCGTAAAATATGACCCAGTTTCACCAAAAATCGGTGAGCAAGTTAGCAAATTCACCAAATCCGGTGCCCCCATATTACTACATGTGTCATCTGTATAAATGCTATGCATACAGACAAATCTGACACGCATTATCAGATCTCTGCCACAGCAGATGTGAAGCAAAAGTCGTGTTTAAGACAGCTGATAGTAAGAAATGTCTGCATTTGCAGCTTTTAGAATACTTTTCAACTAGTGATACCTATGTACGCATTTTAAAATCTCAAAACATTTGGATATCAGAGTACAGATTTGGATATTCTTACTTGACACCCTTACACAGCTAGTTACACAAATCTACACTCACTTTAACAGTTTTGCTTCACTGAGAGCCTTCTTTTTACCAAATGATGTCAAATCAGTAAAGTGTCTGTCAATCCAGGTCTTCACTGCATCATCATCATCATCTGACCTTTCCTGAATGGATCTACTTCTCAAAGTTCCATGATGATATGTACATGCAGAAACCTTGAAAATTATGAATTTCTTTAAGACAACACACGGAAACACTTACCCTGGGAAGGCAGGCTGTCACACCAAAGAATATCTGTCCTGATTCTGGGGAGAATCCAGTAACTCTGAGGTGTTCGCAGTTATGGAAAAACGCAGCAATTGTGCCATTTACATGAAATTCACACATTCTATATGCAGAATAAATTGTTTCTGAGAAAACTGGACTCAGGAGCAGCCAACCCCAAATTCAGTCTTGCAATGGCTGTGATGATGGCATGTCAATATGTGTGTATGGGTGTGCATCAGTTAGTAACAGTGGGAGCCATTTGGATAGGAAGCACTGTACCGCTCCTTATAAGCAGCTTCTGCTATCAGTGTGTGAATGTGTGTATGAATGGATTAATGTAACAAGTGTTACTTTGAACACTTAGAGTTGTCGGTAAAAATCGTTTGGTGATCTAACATAACCTCAGTTCTTAGAATAATATGAGCGAGGTGTCTCGCTATGGGATGCAGCCTCCTGCAGCCCTGATAGAAGCATTTATCTCAATCCGCCAATCCTGATTGGCCGGTGAAGGTGTTCATCCGCACCGCACCCAGTAGTCCCACCTACTATATATAGTGCGTGCAGATAACACTCCCTCAATTCAATAAGCAAACCTCTTCTCACTGCCCAGCAAGAAGGGTTGTCTGGCGAGACACCTCGCTCATATTATTCTAAGAACTGAGGTTATGTTAGATAACCCAACGTTCTTCTTCATAATATTCACTCGGTGTCATCTCGCTATGGGATATGGTAGCTCCCGTATTGCCAGACAGCTTATCGAACGGGTACCGGCCAGTGGGGAGGGTCCCTGGGTTCTAGTTATGACTCCAGGACCGCGCTTGCTATGCACGGCCCTGACACGTCAAGCATGTAGAACCGAACAAAAGTCAGAGACGAGGATCAACTCGCTGCTGAGCTCCCCTAAACAAAGCCCAGGATGCGGCCATCCCGCGTGTAGAGTGTGCACGCACACCCGCCGGTGGCTGCAGTCCCCTGCTCGCATACGCCAAATCTATAGCCTCCACCACTCAGTGGGCGAGGCGCTGCTTCGTGACCGGCTGCCCCTTTCGGGGTTCAGCCCAGGAGACAACTTGGAGCCGTACAGAGACCTAGTGGATGGAGCTCTGGCGTTTTGTATAGTGTTAACCACGCTCTAAGGGAGCCCGGCCGTGGTCAGATTGAGCCACTCACGGGCCAGGCCCACAGTTGCAGCCGCTCCGGGTGCGGGTGGAACACCATCCCCCGCCCCTGCGAAAGCAAGTCCCTGCGCACCGGCAGCTGCCAAGGCTGGGCGCACAGCATCTGATATATCTCCGCTAGCCAGTGCAGTGCTGGCCAGTGTGGAGCAGGATCAGCTTGTGGTTGTGCCCCCTCACCCTGGCTAGAGTGGGGGGTATCAGGGCCAGCGGGGGGAACGTGTAAAGCAGCTCGTGCGGCCAAGCGTGCGCTAGCGCGTCTACGCCCAGGGGAGCGTCCAGAGAGCGCAGAGAGAAGAACAGTTCGCACTGTGTGTTTTCTCTGGACGCGAACAGATCTACCCTGGCGCAGCTGTAGCGCACCCATATCTGCTCCATGATTCGCGGGTGCAGCATCCACTCCCCGTACATCAGCGTGCCCCTGGACAGTAGGTCAGCACCCGTGTTCAGGGTCCCCGGGACGTGAGTTGCCCTCAGGGAGAGAAAGCGCACACTCCTCCAGAGCATCAGTCTGCGTGCCAGAGTGTGCAACACACGAGAGCGCAAACCTCCTTGATGGTTTATATACGCTACTGTCGTTGTGTTGTCCGTCCTCACCAGGACGTGGCGGCCCGAGAGGAACGTGAGAAAGTGTTTCAGGAACAGAAACACAGCCGAGAGCTCGAGAAAGTTTATGTGAAGACGCTGGAGAGCCTGGCTCCAGCATCCTCTCACATACCTGCCCTCGTAAACGCCGCTGGCATCTGTGGTGACCACCTCTCTGGACGAGACCGTGCCCATGGACACCCCCTGAGTCAGGAAAGACGGAGCCCGCCAGGGGCGCAGAGCCGTCACGCAGTCCGCCGTGAACGCTATCCACCGTGCGCCATGACGCACAGGATCCAGCCTGAGTGAAGCGACCCAGTGTTGAAATTCCTGCATGTGAAGGCGACCGAGGATGGCTGAAGCCATCAGGCCCAGCAGCTGAAGACACAGTCTGAACCGGACAGACCTGTGTCGACGGACGTGTGCGAGGCAAGCTCTGAAAGTTTTCACTCTCTCCTCCGAGAGGCGAGCAGTGAACGGCACAGAGCGCAGGGATAATCCCAGAAAGGATATCTCCTGTTTCGGAGAGAGTTGGCTCTTCTCCATATTTATCACAAAACCCAAATCTATTAGGTGTTCTGTGACTATGTGCATGTGAACCCTGGCCTCCTGTACTGACTGCGCCAGCAAGAGCCAGTCGTCCAAATATGTGGCCAGCCGTACACCCCGGCGTCTGAGCGGGGCCACAGCGGCCTCTGTGCACCGCGTGAAAACCCTCGGGCTGAGAGAGAGACCGAATGGGAGAACACGGTATATGTAGCACACCCCCTGAAAGGCGAATCGGAGAAATTGTCTGTGGGGGGGGGGGGGGGGGTAAATGGGAATGTGGAAATACGCGTCTTTCAGACCCACGGACGAAAACCAATCGTTCGGTCTTACGCACGACGCAGCAGTGCCGCATGTGTCAGCATCCTGAATTTGTATTTCCGCAGGAATTTGTTCAGAGCCCGCAGGTCCAGAATACCCCCCCCCCCCCCATTTGGGAACGAGGAAATATCTGGAGTAAAAACCTGACAGACTCTGTTCAGGAGATACGACAGAAATAGCTCTTTTTTCTAACAGAGAGAAGATTTCCTCCTGTAAGATTCAAGCTAATTCTCCCTCTGCTCGTGACTGTATTACGCCAGAGAAACAGGGAGGGACGAACAGGGAGCGGCGAATTGGGGAGAACAGCAGGATGCCCCACACGGAGAGAATAAGGCTGTCAGGCCACTCTCTTCTTCTTTCTCGCCTGGGGGACCGAGGCCGCGGTGGCTGGGGGCGGCGGCGGGACTGCGGTCGCTGAGGGAGATTTTCTCTGCCAGCCAGCTCCAGGCTCCCTCCTCGGCGGAAGGGGAGGGCCGGGCTTTTGCGGCCGCTTTGGTATCTTGAAATGCGGCGGCTGGGAGGCACCTTGAGCAAACGATTTGCACTGCACTGGGGGCGAAAGCATGGGAGCCTTTCGGGGGAGGCAAAGTTTCAGAGCTTCGTTGTCCTTCTTCTTTGCCTCACATCTCTGCTGCATCATGGCTAATGCAGAGCCAAAGATGCCCCCTGAGACGATTGGCATATCCAGTATGTCATCCCGCTCCCTGTCAGTCAAGTTAGCGAGGCTGAGCCATCTTGCTCGCTCCTGAATGACGAGGGTCGCCATCACTTTGCCCGTGGCCTGGACTGAGACGTGCTGGATGTGGAGGGACAAATCAGCGATGACCGCCATTTCCTCCCACGCATCAGGGTCCTGCTCGTCAGCGGATGCTCCAAACAGCTCTGCCTGGTAGGCAGTGAGGATGGAGAGAGCGCTGAGAGCCCTGGCCGAGAGGGCGGCTGCTTTGTATGCCCTCTCGGCCAGTGCAGACTGGAACCGCTCAGGCTTGGTTGGCAGTGTCAGACGCCTGGAGGAGGCCGCAGATAGCTGGCTCGTGCTGCCCGGGCAGAGATGCGCAGCTACGGGGGCTTCCACCGGAGGCATCAAGAGGAGACCCCGGGCTTCCATCGCCTCGCAGTCGAGGGATGCTGCACCAGGGATGGGACTCCTGTTGCAAGTTTTAGACAGCTCGGCCAGCAACTCGGGGAAGACAGGAAGAAGCTGTTTCACCGCACTACGGGCCAGGGGGAGCCACTTGCCTTCGTAGCGGGACTGGGTGGGCTCTGCTACTGCAACCGGCCATGGGGACCTCCAGTTTCTCTGCCGCACGTTTGCACATGTTGAGCAGGTCCACATGGAGAGGGGGAGCTGGAGAGCGGGTCACAGTCCGCGAGGCTAACTTGGCGGGCTAGCCTGCGTCTGAGGCTCTTGACCGTGAACACTTTGCAGTGTCCACAGGACCCGGGAATTTCGAGGGCTAACCTGGCGTGGTCAACTCCCAGACAGGTACTGCACACCAGGTGGGTGTCCTTCCCTGAAATTTTATTCCCGCAGAGACAGAGCCTAGAGTCTCCTCTGGTGTGAGGATTTTTGGTGGTGGCCATTTCGCCAACAAGCTGGAGTGCTAGTGGAGAAAAGGGTTGTAGCTAGCTGGAGTGCTAGTGGAGAAAAGGGTTGTAGCTAGCTGGAGTGCTAGCGTGGGGTCAAGAGGGGTAGCTGCTGTGCTAGCTTAGCTCGACCGACTCAAGCGTCCGTGGAGGGGAGCCGAGATGAAATTCCGCCGTGGAGGAGCTGGAAAAGAAAAACTCACCGGTCCGGTCTGGTGTGAACAGACAAGGCAGAAGCCAGAGCACAACGCTAGCGTCCGGTGACGGAAGCTAGCAAAATCCGTCTGGTGGACAGTTAAACTAGCGAAAAGCTCCGACGTGAGATAAGCTCTCAGGTGAGAAGAGGTTTTGAATTGAGGGAGCGTTATCTGCACGCACTATATATAGTAGGTGGGACTACTGGGTGCGGCGCGGATGAACACCTTCACCGGCCAATCAGGACTGGCGGATTAAGATAAATGCTTCTATCAGGGCTGCAGGAGGCTGCATCCCATAGCGAGACACCGAGTGAATATTATGAAGAAGAACCATTTATGATACTCAGTGAAGCAACCAACTCCTTTCACTTACACTGTATGTAGACTAATGTATATGCAGCATCAAATTAGATCACAGCTGCTCATAAGATGATGGAAAAGGCCAGATACATGGATTAAAGCAAAAAATAAATAAATAATAATAATAATTTTGTTGCTAAAATTTAGCAACAACAAAAAAATCCTTTTTTTTTTTTTTAGAGCTGCCATATTTGTGAAACATGTTACAGGTTACGTTAATTGACACATTTGCTATGTAGAAATAGCACAGTGCATAAGATTTCAGCACCACTCATGACCATGTTCTCTAATGCAGCCATCATAGTAGTCATCATAATAGTCAATGCTATCTAAGCAACTACTGGTAAACTTTAGTGCAGATGCTCCATGTTTAGATTCCACCCTGTGTCGGTCATAATAATGACACTGGTCATGAGCAAGCACAGAGTAAACAATACCATTGAAGCTGTAGAGAGTGACAATCTGCCAATAAAAATCAGCCATCCATCACTGGATGTACATTGGTTTCATAAATGACCTCTGTGAACTCTAAATGATGGAAATCCATCGTAGAGATGGAGAACATTAATCCAATTATTTCACGGCTTCTTTATTAAAATGACGAGAGATTGTTTAGCTACCGAGAATTCTGTGACCTTGCCAGTGACATCAAATCAATCAGGACCTAAATCTCTAGGCTTCCCACAGAAATTTTCTGTTAATACCAATATTATTGTTTTTTAAAAACATGTTTAAATGACAATTGGTGGATTTTGTAGTACATAGCGGAAGGATACGGTAACAGGTCTCCACATCTGACTGAGAGGATCACCCAAGATGGCTGCAAAACATTCAGAAGACAACAGGTTCATTCTGTTATTTAATTCAAAATAAAATGAAAGAGCATCCCCTTCTTAAAACCCAGCGTTTCATATGTATGATGAGAATTAGTCCTGAATTTAAAAAAACAATTTAAACTCATTTAAAAGAAGGAAGAAAATGGCCTAGCTACTAAAAACATTATTTACCTTGACAACAGGCAGGTCAAAAACCTCTCTTGACTCGCCCACCTCGGGGTTGTCCCCGTCCTCTGCAATGATGTGAGTGGCTAGAGCATTGTAGGACACCTCCTTCCCTTTGCCTGATTTAAGCAGCTGCACCACCTGAAATATCAGCACGTTTGAGTTACATTCAAACAATGAAACCAACATGTGTGAACACTGGACAGACATCATCATACAATATAAAATGAACTTACTTTGATAGCACTGAATCATAATGTATGAAATACAGCAAGTGTACCATTCATAACATTTTTCTTTAGAGGGTGCTGACAAGTAAATGTGTTTATATTCTTGTCTCACATAACCACACCACCACATATATATACCACCACGTGTGTGTGTGTGTGTGTATATATATATATATATATATATATATATATATATATATATATATATACACACACACACACACACACAGCATATATCTCTATATATGCTGATATATATGAGATATATGCATCACACAGTTTAAATACATTAATGTTGTCTGGAATGACTGGATGGTGCGCCAATTGTTTTTTGTAGCTGCTGCAAGGAATTGTGGGGCGGCATTACCTGGTCCGGTGTATCCTATGCTAAAGGAGATAATAAAGGAAGCACTGAAGCTCCTTTCCTTAACAGAGAATTCAAACAGCTCTTATCATGGCAGACATGTTAATACTTCCGGGTCATTACACTCAGTTAGGAAGGTTCCTAAGCAAATTTGACTATTCGACCGCACCCATAGTGCAGGAAGACTGCAGAAGGGGAAGCAATAAATCTGCCATGATGCAAACAAATATTGTAAATAATAGAGAAGAAGCACATTTGTGACAGCTTCTGAAATGTTTCAATGTGTATGTAGGTAAGTATTGTTTAACTGTTAGTGAGTACCAATGGGTCACTCCTGCTAAAATAAATGATAAAAAATAAAAAACTTAAAACATGACAAATGACTGTCACACAGTCTTCCTAAATGATCTCTTTTGTGATAATTTAGTTAGTAGTAACTACATGTCTGTAAAACACATTCAACTATTTAAACTAATCCATTGAGTAAAAGAAAACTGGATTTCAACATACATACATTACTCCTTCATCCTGT
This sequence comes from Nibea coibor, assembly GCA_023373845.1. Taxonomy (NCBI): domain Eukaryota; kingdom Metazoa; phylum Chordata; class Actinopteri; family Sciaenidae; genus Nibea; species Nibea coibor. The sequence goes on from CM041725.1 coordinate 24,166,664, forward strand.
ATTGAGCAGCTACTTTGACACTTACAGTTTACTAGAACCAAATGAAAATCTGAATTTGTTAACAGAGACCTTACTTGAACGTTCACTTGAAGGATAAAGATATTTGTCATTCCAGAATATGTTAGAATTATAACTAATATCGTTCCCCATCCTAGTTCCCCATCTTAAATCCAATACCATCATATGAAAAAAATGGTATGGATGGATAAAATGGAATTATGGATATTTGGATATTCATGATTGTCTAAAATTTGAAACAGTTGCCACAGAGTGGAAAATAAGATTTTGTTTGGTATTGCTCAGACCACTATTTGGTCTGAGCACCTCACATGTATCACATTACAGCGATGTTGCATGTATTGTTGCCACAGAAGTTAATGCTCCTGTGTTCAGACATCTGCTGACATAAACACGCTCAGAGAGAAGTGCCGCCAGGATCACTATTTGGCAGGAAGGAAGAGCTCTGTGCCACAGGTCCTCAGCACAGGAGAGGGAAGTGGCGGTGGCACATGCGCAGTACGGGGCGCTCATTCAACAAGACGTCTACAGTCACAGGTTGACGCAAAAATAACATCGTACATAATCCAGATCACTTTGGTGTTTCACAGAGCGTGAGAAAAGCACAGTGACTGTACTGAGGTCTACAGAAAGCACGCTAACAAAGCTTTAACACGAGCTGCCCCTGACAGATGAACCACAGGCTACAAGCTAGCAGCTAACCATCTATGAACTACGAAACTCTAAAAGCTAACAGTTCACATCTACACAAACACTAAACATTCACCGTATTATCAACGCACTCTCACACACTCACTTCACATGGGATCACGTAGCGAATACTACAACACCAACTTAACGTAAGCTTAAAGAGCAAACTCAATGTTTTTCGTGTAGCACCAGTCAGTCAGCTAGCTAGTTAGCCTCTCCTCATAGTATCTCATTTAGATTAAACAGTGCTAGCAGGTTAGCATGCTACAAGAAGCTAACCAGAGCCAGAGCCTCACCTTTTGGTCAATGTCCCCCACCACGTAGAATTTGACATCTTTGAAAAGTTCATCGGACACTTTACTTTCCTCTTCAGACATGACTGTCCATTAATGTCATAGAATTATATATTTAATAACCCGCCTGAAGCTAGTGTAGCAAAGTGTCTGTTCCAGCAGCTGCTGTGGAGCGTACAGTAAACCGGGGACACTCGAGCGCCAAATCGCTGAGCACGCCTTGGACCAAAGCATTCTGAGATACTGAGGGGGGTGGGGGTCTGTTGTGTATTAAAGTTGAAATTAATTTCTTGTCTTTTCTAACCCTGTAATCTATTGTATTGCTTAATATTCGTCGCTATAAAAAATAATTTGATCAAAAGTAGTGAGATGATAGATTTATAGCGGCGGGAATTTATAAATATTGTTATAATGGAAATGTAATACCCCTGTAATATGAAAATTGATGTTTTTATCTAAACGTGTAACCCAGATTATGTGAAGCAGACACAGTAGTGTGACACTTCGACTGGCCAGCCTCAGTCGGTTACAATAAACCAGATCAAGAAGTGAACTCATAAACTCAACACAAAAAGATTTTTGTATAACAGTCATCGTCTGATTACGCATACAACTGTAGGATTATTCGTGTAAACTCAGCAAAAAGGAAATAAGTAATACATTTTCAAAAGTATAACATTTAATTGAAAATATTGTAAAGTACGATTTTGTCAGAAGTAATAATAGAAGAATGTTACTTAAATGTTAAAGGGATATTTTGCAAAACGTAGGTCTACATTGTTGAGAAACTCAGAATAAAGTTTAATTTTTATTATGGTCATATTATTTAACACTGGCACTAAAAGTGCTGATATCATATAGAAGAAACAGGTGGGGGGCCTGTGGCATATTTATTCACTACACTATATCTTACCACCATTGACCATATGTCATAATTTCCCCTCATGGAAACTAATTATAAGGTTTGCTACAGTGCCTGTGTCTGCAGAAGGTCCTTGTAGGTCCAGATCATACTGTATTTAAAACTTAATATCAGTGAATTTAAAACAACAACAGCAAAAAATAGACTCAGGACAGTTTTAATGAACAGGAAAAACTATGGAGACCACCGTGTTTATTTCTGCTGTGAATCTGGGCATGTTAACATGGCTCCACAACCTTGTGGAGACTGATTTGTTTTGCAGCCAGCCTCAAGTAAACATTTGAGGAACTGAAGTTTTTGGCACTTCCACCTTGGCTTATCTTATTTACTTACTTACTCATAGATCTATTGAACGAAATCATCTCTATGAATATGTTTCCAGTCCTTTATATTTGTTGCAGAAAACTGTATACTTATAAATAATTAAGTAACTCAGAACTAATTTGAATGATTTAACAGTACTATTACTTAATAATCTCCACTTTAACTTAACTTTCACTACATAGTACAATTAGTACAGTTTGTACAATTACTCCATCTCATGGACATGGAGTAATTGTACAAAGGCCTCCAAAAGAAGAATTATACTGAGTGCGACGGTTTATGAGCTGCTAGATTATTTACACAAAATGATATCAATACTGGTATACTGGGACACCCATACTTACTTTGATTTATTCCCTAAAATATGTATGTTTAAATTAAAACACTGGAAACATTAGAAAATACTCTAGCAGTTAAATTTACAATGGTAATAGCAGAAAGAATAACTGCACCATTTTATCCAGATATTGTCTGTACAATAACCCAAATCTAAATCTAACATTCTGTTGTAGAAAGGTATGATTTCTAGTTTAAAGAATGATGTAATATACCAGATATTGATCCAGAGCAAATAGTTAAAAGAGAACATACAATGTAGAGCGAGAGAAATGTCAATCACTGGGAGTATGATAGGAGGGCAGGGGTAGGTGTGTATTCATGGCCATTACCATCCATAATGTATTCCTGCATTAGTTAATTATTTCATTCATTAGTAGGTGTCAAGCCAACTGTCAAGCACGCACACACAGTTAGGTCTGCGTGTTTGCAGACACGGAAACGTTGCACAGTGAATTATAGAGGCATCAGTGCTGAAAGACCTTGACAAATGGAGCTGCAGCCAGTTATGAGCAGTAAATGGAGGAGCTGACAGCTATGTTAATGATGTAGATGGTCACCTCCTGACCCTGTTGATATGAAATGTAGACATTACATTAATCACACTACCTATCATTATGCACCACATTGATCTTGGTCCTTATACCATCACCCTGAGACACAACTATGGGAGCAGTGATTGGATGAGCCATTTGACAGCTACATTAATGCTGAGGCTAATCACCTGATGAGCATGCACCTATTTGATTTAGACATCTCTCTTTCAGCATGGAACTGACATTGTACATTGATTAAGGAGCGCTTACCCATGTGGTGTTTTCTTCACGGGTACGGGAGAATCTTCAGAAGTCACATTGTGAATGAGCTGCTGGGCTCATTCACAAGAGCATTATCACAACATGTAGTGTACAATAATAATGACATGATAATGAATATATATAGATATATAGATATACATATATAGATAGGAAGGAATGTGTCACATGGATAACATGGTTAATATTAAATATTTAAATATAGGTAATTAATATAACAACTATTTTATTTATTATAACTGTGATATGTATTTATAATACCTTCTCACCCTTATGGGGTGATTAGTTGATTATGTGATTAGAGTTTTGGAACCTGTCTTACACACCTTAACCAAACGGCTGTGGCTTTGTGGCTGTGAAGCAAAGCCAATGTGGAAGTGCCAAACACTGCACTTCCTCAAATGTCCACTTGAGGCTGGTTCAGAATCAGAATCACTTTTATTTATCACTTTTATTTATTTGGTGTACAGTGATCTGTAGAACAGATTGTGTCCAGGGTGTGATGGATCCACATAGTTGTGTCCTGCCCATTTCCTGACTCATATAAGTCATAGATGGAGGGCTGGCTGACACAGATGATCCTCTCTGCAGTCCTAACTGTCCTTTGTAGTCTGTTTCTGCCCTGTTTGGTGGCCAATCCAAACCAAACAGTGATTGATGAACAGAGAACAGACTGAACAATGGTGGTGTAAAACTGGATCAGCAGCTTCTTAAGCAGGTTGAGCTTCCTGAGCTGGTGCAGGAAGTACAGCCTCTGCTGGGCCTTTTTGGTGATGGTGACTGTGTTAGGTCTCGCACTTCAAGTCCCGGGACATTATGGAGCCCAGAAACCTGAAGGTTTCAACAACATGTGTTGGTTAGTTATGGTGATGGTTTTCAGAGTGTTCAGCTCCAGGTTGTTCTGACTGCACCAGCAGACCAGCTGTTCAACCTCCCATCTGTATGCAGACTTGTCACTGTCCTGAATGAGGCAGATGACTGTTGTGTCTTCTGCATGTTTCGGGAGTTTTACAGACAGGTCTTTTGAGGTGCAGTTCTTGGTGTAAAGGGAGAAGAGCAGTGGAAAGAACACACCGCCTTGGTTGAACACCTGTCCACAGACAGAATCCTGGCGTACATCACTGCAGAGTCAAGGTGTCTCAGGATGTAGTGCAGTCCCATGTTGATTGCATCATCTGCTGACCTGTTTGCCCACTAGGCAAACTGTAGGGGGTCCAGCAGGGTGTCTATGATGTCCTTCAGGTGCGACAACACCAGTCTCTCAATGGACTTCATGATGTCAGGGCAATATAGTCATTTAGTTACAGGATGAGTCTGTCTCCATAAGTCCCCATGTTCAAATGTCCAACTTCACAGCAGAAATAAACATGTTTACAGCCTGGTACAAAAAACAGTTTTGGTCTCTATAGCTAATTTCCCCGTTCATGACAAATAAGGGTGAATTTATATACAACTCACCTGTTCACATTATATTAAGGCTTAAAGTTATACATAATTAAGAGTGTGGCGGCTTTGATTGGCAGGTGGTGGATTCTGTCACAGGTGGTTTGTTTGAACACACAGATTTTGTTCAGTTTTGTACAGCCACAGCCAGTGCATGTTTGAGCTTGAAGCTTGAGGTTGAATGCATTTGAACAGATTTGACACTAGTCAAGTGTCAGGTTTTTCTGCTAAACAAATGAATATCATGTAAATGATGTATTTTTATTGCCAGCAGTGCAGAGAAAGAAACATTTTTTACGTATTTGTCTGGATCTTCATTAGCTGCTTTTAAAAACTAGGCAGGTATATGAGTGCATTCATTCATTGCTCAATATATGTCAAACTGTGTTTGTTCTAGTGAATATATGAAAATATGAAGTACCTATTGGTGTCAATCCATCTATTATCTTTAACTACTTATCCTCATCAGGGTCACAGAGGGGCTGGAACCTGAGTTCTCTGGGAGAGAGGCGGGGTACACCCTAGACAAGTCAGTAGTTCATCACAGGGCACATAGAGACAAATTAAGAGTCAGCAACAAGTAATATGTGCATGTCTTTAGACTGTGGGAGGAGTATCTGGAGAGAACTCCATACACAAAGGCCCCAGCTAAGGTTCCAAACTTTATTGCTGTTGACAGTGCTAACCACTGCTCCACCATGTCACTCCCTATTGGTATATGAATATAAAATACCCTACCATGTGCCTGGTAAAATAGTGTATTTGTACTAAATAGCAATAGTATGAATTCATTATTTGCAGAAATATGCTCTCTTTGTTATTCTAACATTATTTCATGACATAAAAACAAATGGAAGTGTGAAGGAAATGGATAGCTCCAACTTGTTGAAGAGGAGTATACACCTCTTCTATACAGTGTATTATCTGTAGATGAAATGTTGTTATCAGACCATTAAGGAACAGCAGTACATTTTAATGCCAGGCTGGTAATTGAAAAAGACAGAATGACCTCTAAGAGTGAGACTGGAGAGAAAGAATTCAGAGATTGTCTAATGGAGGATGTCCCCGGGGTTTTACAGACAGTGGTACTTACTGCCACCCAGATTCAATCAGCACCATAAGATTAAAGAGATGGAGCAACACAGTTTTAATTAGGGCATTTTAAGTATGATATTTAGTTGGAATAATAATAGCCTTTGCCTGATCGTTGGTGTGAAGATGACAGAATGCAGTGGGAGAAAAGATAATGGAAAGTAAAGGATGTGGTCGTTCTGCATCAGGTCAAGGTCACAATAGTGAAATGATTTTCTGCTAAATGTCATCGATTAAAACCATGTCCTTCATTGTCATTCAAAAATAACTACAAATCTGTTTAGACAATTAATTCTAATTATTACTAATTAAACTAATATCTTAGTTAATGATGCAATTTGTGGTGAAATACAGCTCACAGATAAAGTTAAACCATTTCACATGTAAGAAATTTCACAGAGGCATAAATGAGCTTTTCACACATTTCACAAAGTATGCACATGGACCAACATGGTTTTTATACTCTATGTCAATCAGCATATGATGAGTGAGAAAATGGTAATTTGGCATTTACACAAGGACGCTTTAATAGAATAAATGCAAATGACAGACTTACAGACAAATATACACACACATACAATACTCTGTGTACCTACACACTCAGATAAAAGATGTGTTCAAGGTAAACATAATTTGATGAGAGAGATTTGATCACTTGTACTGTAATGTCAACTCAAAAAGGTGTTTTATTAATTTTTCCTCAACTGTGATGGCGGTAATGTCAATATGTTCTCACACATGTGTTGAAGAGCAGCATTTACTCACCTCACATCTTTTGTTCATTTCCTTTTCAGTGAGCAGGCCACACGTGTCCAGAAAAAATCATTTTTCAAAGATTCTGGATTTTTCAATGAGGGTGCTCTGGAGAGGATTTAATTTTAAGAATTTTAAGTACGTTTTTACAGAAATAACGTGACAAACAAATATTAAATAGAGGAAAAAGGTAATCTAAACACACAAATACATAAGGATAAAAAAAAAAAAAAAAAAACATTAATGAAGTAATACAAAAATATGGGTTAAGAAAGGAATGATATCATGTGAACCACTTTGGACCACACAATGATCTCATATATGAATACATAACCACTGTCCTTTATCAGAGATTACAGGAAATAACTCTGTATCCAAGAAACACAACATTCTAACTCAGCAGATTTCTTTCTTTCCTGAACTTCAGAAACAGCAGCATGGTTTGCCAGCTGCTGAGACCTATATGTGCTGCATCTTTCTTTGAGGAGGAAAAAGTTAGAGAGGCCTTTTGAAATTTAAGAAAAGCGATGGAGCAAAGCCATCCTTTGTCAGCCAGCACTGCTGTGAACTCATGCAAGACCAAGAAACGGTCCAGGAAACCAAGCTGCATTGGAGCTCGGGAGGCCCATCAGTCTGGCCTACAGGCTGCTTTCACACCGGGTTTATCCACGGAACAACGATCAGGAGGATTAGAGCAGTAACTGATAGCAACATGCTTGCTCAGGGCCTTTTGAGCGTGCTGACAGAGACCAGAAGAGAAAGACACAACAGAATGGTGCTGGAGAAGCTGAGAGAGGAGGACTAGAAGTGTGTCCAGGTAGGACTTAAAGTCAGACTGGGGAGTTTGTGCTTGTCTTCTATCTTCTAATGCTGATAGGAAAATTTCTCCATGTGACCTTTTTATTTTTTTCAGTTATCACACATTTCACACCTGTCAGTAGTTACAAAGGTTCTCTTCATGACATGCAACTCAGCACAATAAAAGTTTATCTGCGATATGAAAATACAAAATACATTACAACAAAGGAGGAAGCTTTATGCCATAGGCTGTAGAACCTTGTAGAACTTTTTGTCCTCTAAAATAAAAAAATAAAATAAAACTAAACCAACAACAACAACAACAACAATAATAATAATACTAAGAAAGAGAAGAAGAAGAAGAATAGAAGGACTATATCTGATCATGTGACTAATGATCATAAACTGTCCACCTTCATGAGGAAAATAAAACCAGAATGCTCAGTGCCCCATTTAGAAGTCTGATTTTTTGTTATTTTATGTTTTGAATATTCATTTTACAGTTTTGTTATCAAAGATGAGGTCACTGAATAAAAAGTGATCTACAGGTTAGTCCACACTGACTTCTGTTGTGCTGTCACATGTCATTTTTCCACATATAAAAGTGGATCTCTGAGTAGAATACATTCAGATCTAAATGGGTTAAGCTGCTAAACTACATAGTGAATTACCTTCAATCTTGTTTCTAATGAAAAAAATAATTAAAGTGAGAATGTGAACAAACATATGAAGCCTTTTCCTACCAGTGGCAGTCGTGCTGTTCTTCTTGAATGTTTCTTGTTGACCTGGAAGCAAAGAGGTTCCTTGACTGTGACTTTGGTACACCTCATTTCAGTTTCACATCTGTGAGAGGATCATATCCTTTCCTAGAGATCTACCACCAATTGGAAGTCAGAGGTGAAGCAGCACCATTTCCCCCTGCCAGTGTGTGCGATGACTTTGTGTTCTGCACTCATTTCCTTGTGCCTGCGTAAAGAGAGTAGACAGAGCGTAATAGGAAGTTTCCCCTAACCTCAGAGCCCCCTCGTCACTCCTCCTTCTGAAGGAGTTTTTGTAAAGCGGACAGGAAGCCGATGGTCCTAGTTGACCTCAGCTTTGTGCCCTGACTCATCTCACATCTGGGCACCAACACAATGCAGCAGCATTCAGAGGCTCACAAAGCCTGTCTCTCATCTTCAGGGTGCACGTTCACCAAAGGCTGAGCTGTGGACATGAGATGAGAGATGTTGTCAGTAAGTGTGATGATAAAACGAGCACACAGGGAGCATCATTCCTCAGTGCTCTGATTGGAGATTTTTATATATATATATATATATATATATATATATATATATATATATATATATATATATATGACGTCATACCTTGTCAAAATAGAGGTTGTTGTTGTTGTTGAAATAAATCACCATGTGTGGATCATTTCATTTTATTCTATTTCGTTGTTTGAATATTATTTGAATTTAATTCATTGTATTTTATCTGAGATCCTCTGGTGACTCAGCATGTCATTCTTTCATACAGCATCCATCACGATCATTTCAAATAAAAAACGTCCCATACATTTAAGGCTGTTCTGTGTCGATTAGCGCGGTCCGTTCCCGTCAGAGAAGATTAAGACAAGAACATGAAGTGTGTGAGCTGTACTAACTGCTTCTCAGATTCAAGTAGTCAAAGTAGCTGTTAATGAAGGAGGACTCAATCATAAAAATAATAAAAGAATAGTATATAGTGTGCTCTTAATAATACAACAACAATACAATATATATATATATATACACACACACACACACACGTATATTCAGATTTTAAAATTGAGAGGATAGAGAGAGAGGACATGTGCATGATGAGCAACGTGAGTGTTTTTGATATTTGATACTGATATTATATGTGATACACCGATTTAAAACTACAGAAGTAACATTTGAAGTGATTATATATTAATTCGGTATGTTTCATATTTTATTTCTTCATATGAAGCCAAAAATGGACACAATAGTGTGAAAAAGGTTCCAATTCATTGGCTGTAAATGTTCAAAGCTTTGCATTTCGCGCCTATGGCGCACTGTGTATGTGCGTATGTGTGCATATCAGGTCGCAGCAACAGCGCCCTCACCTCAATGTCCATAATTAGACATAATTCAGTTTGGAGATCCTGTGCAATAACTGAATGCTTCGGTTGACATCAGTACTCCTCGTGCTCTCTCTGGGTTTGCTGCAGTGAAAGTTCAATGTGTTCACGGAGTGAACGGAGTTAACACAGACTGACAATGGACTAAATGCAGACTAAATGACACTGTTAGCACTACAAAGTTATACATGAATAAATGGACACACGCCTTGGACACATCCTGTTTGTGGTCTGGAGTCAAGAATAGAGTTCTGTTGGCAGACGATGTACACAAGACTGAAACAAATACTTGATTTGATTTTCAATCATTCTAACAGCTCCTGTACAGAGAACAGAGAACCAGCTTGTATAATTCGAACATAATGTAAGCAGAGATTTTTCAGCAGCCTCAAAGACTGAGGCTGAGGCAGGAGACTGAAATTGTACTCTTTCTCACTTCTCTCTCTCTCACTTTATATCACTACCATAGAAATCACTGTGTAACACTGTCAGTGTATGATCCCGTACAACAGGTCAGTCTTTTAGAAGTCTAGTTGTTCTGCCCTGTGGTCAGGCCCCCAGGCTATGTTATGTTAGGTTCAGCAGTCACACAGTGTCTGTAACACCAAACACATTTTCCACCATCTTTAATTGTGTGTGTGCGTGCGTGCGTTGCGTTCAGAGCTCTTCCCTCCATGTCTACTCTGTTTGACCTCTTATCTCTTCAAAATTCAAAATTTAGGTTTCACCTAAATATTATACCTGTAGGTAGAGCTAGTGGACAGGTCACAACACAAACAATTGTTTTTTAACAAATGACCAACCACATAATCAAACAAACTGTGGTCAGGAAACTGAGCTTGCAAACAAAATTACCAAAGTCATATCAAGTGCAATGGGTGGAACCACAATCAAAATTCATAACATGGGATTAGAACCTGTGGTCACAGCAAAGAACACTGGATAAGAGCTGACTGATAATTGTTTGTTCAAATAAACAAAACAAACATATATGACTGAATGAACCTTTAAGAGAAAGACTAAGACACCAGCAATCTGAGTGAGCAGACGATCCTGTTATTCTCTGGATAAAGAACTTATGCACTTCTGTCAGGACCTGGTGATCACAGCAGGTGAGCTTGAAGTGCAGGCAGACTGTCCCATGATCATCAGGTGACAAACTGCCCATACCAGAACAGAGTATCTGGAAATATGTTCGCATTTATGTTACTGCTCAAGATTCATGTTAAAGCCCCCTAAACAATAAAACTCTGACTCTCAGTAAAAATGAAATGCATGGATTTTTGTTTGGGGCTGCGTGCTCTGAATCTCATGGCCTGTTGCTAGCACTTCTCTCTCTCTTCTTCTCACTTCCTGCCCTCATGTTTGTTTCTGGACCACAATGAAAAACAAACAGACAAACTAATAAGATGTTAGGATGTGCTGCACTGACATATTACATGTCTTATGATAACATATTTTTCTTTGATTTGTCTAAGTGGATATCAGCCCCGAAATCTCCACTTTCTCTTAACTGACGTCTCACAAACTGAGTTAATTTCATTCATTTGCGCCTCCAGGGAATTCCGGAAACCCTCACATGACCCAAACTCTCCACCTCTATTGGTCCAAGGCACGTGTCCTCGCAGTCCGTAGTACGACGTCATGGCAGGGCCTCGCAGCCAATCAGAAATGAGAACCAAAATCCGTAGTGAAAGTATTTGAGCGGCGTCTTTATGAGGCAGTTTGGAGCTTCTGCGAGCATCAATAATTGTGTGCAGACACAATCCACTGTCTTTAGCTGTTTTTTTTATATTTTAAAGAAAACGTGTGTGAGAGAGTCCAGCTGAGAGGAGGAGGCTCCGAGCACAAACTGAAGAATGATTTCTCTTTGTCAAAATCAGAAGAGGCGCCTTTTCACAGCAAAAACAGCCCGAAACTAACCCTCAAAGAGGAACTCTTTGTTTTTTGTATATGTTTTTCTGATCAATATAGTAATTATTGATAAGAAAGTCCAGACCCGCGGCACCGCTTTGGAAATATTACTTTATTATAGGTCGGAGTCAGAGGTGCTGAAGGTGATCAGGCTTCATCATTATGGAAGAAAATGCTCGACGAGACCAAGAGCGCCCAGAGGACGAGGACGAAGAGTCCAACCGGGCCATGCTGCCTCTTCTCCAGCCACCTGCCAACCAGCAGTCCCACGGGATCACCAACTTTTACATCGACAACATTTTAAGACCGGACTTCGGACGAAAGAGGAAGGACGGAACTTCGATCCGGGAGGGAGACAGTCTGGGGGTGATCATACGAAGAGAGGAGCTGACACGGAGAAAGTCTTCCAAAGCTGGCAACCCACAGCAAGGTGGAGCAGGGGGTGAGGAGGAGGACACGGGCGCGCCCGAGGACCATCATCAGGACTCTGAGGCCAGGAGGCCTGATCTGATAGCCGGTGATGTGGCTGTGAAAAGCAGGGGCGACGATGACCGCTGCCGCAGCCCCCAAGCCAGCTCGGCCCCTGTGGCCAAGCCGATTCTGTGGCCTGCGTGGGTTTATTGTACCCGGTACTCAGACCGTCCGTCCTCAGGTTGGTGGATCCTCAGAAAAATAAACACGGAGAAAAAGGGGAAAATAAATAAATAAAAACAAAAAGGGTTTCACCTCTATCATCATCATTTTTTTAGAAAAAGAAGAGGCGACTTTTTATTCTCTGAGCGGCCCTCCACTTTAAATCAGATCACTTGTGAAAATTGACAAACCAATGATTGCATCATCATAACTTTTTATTTTATTATTATTACACATTTATTTTCGGCTTTTCTACTTTCAAAATTTTAAAAATTACACTCAAGTCTCACATGAAAAACTTCTCTGAGCATAAAAGATAAACTCTGTGAACCTCCGTGAAGTAATGAAGTGATCACATTCAGAAGTAGGATAAAGTGAACGAGAGGAAAAGTCTGATTAAAATGAAAAGCAGACCAAAAAAGGATCCAAAGTGGAGTCAAAATTTGGAGAATGAAGTCAAACCAAGTTTAACGCCATTGTTCCTCCGTCTTCTTTGTTGATATGCCATTAGCATAATTTTTTGACAATGGGGGGTCTAAAAAGTGAGAAAGAAAGAAAGAAAGAAAGAAAGAAAGAAAGAAAGAAAGATTCGACGTCAAACAAAACTTTAAAGTTCGTTTTGTCCTCTGCATAAATTCAAAACCATTTTTCAACATTTCACTGAATTTACTGGACTTGAATCTTTTTAATATTCACACGCCTTAAAGAATTTCTTGTCTTACCGCAGCGCGCTGTGTGTGTGTGTGTTGAATTGTTGTGCTTCATCACAATATTCAGATGTGATATGATTATGAGCAGGCCTATGATTCATTTGGAATAACATGAAGTGAAAGTCGTGCTGCAGGCTGGACTCAGATTAAAGTGGAGGCGCGGTGCACTTGGACTTTCCTTTGTCACGATGCAGAAACGCGTTCAGCTTCAGATAATGTTGATAAAAATGAAGCAGCAGTCAAACGACTGATCAAATGTTTCGATGAATCGAATGTGTGTTTGTGAGAGGTGAGAGAGAAGCAGCACACTGAAGGGTGATTTATTGTTGAACCGAAACGCAAAAAAGTTTCCATCGAGCTCCAGGCTTGGGCTGTCAACAAAGGGCCTTTAAAGAGGGCTGCATTACCAAACACACTCTAAACACACAAACACACTTTATCTATTGATTGATTTCATTTATTCATTCGTTTTGTTATTTCAGATTGTATCAAATGGTTAGAATGTGCAGAGAAAGTTCACTTTGTAACACGCTACTACATTTAGACTTTACACCAAAACTAAAAAAAAAAAATCTCTTTTCTTAGTCTTTGCTAGTTTGACTTTAGATTCATCATCATGAATGAAATGTGTAAATATGTTTTTATTCAATATTACCACAGAAACAAAATGTCCTATTACTTTTTTTTTTTTTTAAAACACTACTCTTTAAAGAGAGTTTCTATGGTAACAGGGAGGGAAATAGGCGCCTAATTCCCCCATCCTCGTTCATATTCTAACCCCACCCCCCATCCGCACCCTCCTTGTCCTCTCCTCCCATTCTCACAAGTCTGCACTAGTCAAGTCTGCACTATATATATATATATATATATATATATATATATGTGTGTGTGTGTGTGTGTGTGTGTGTGTGATTCTGGCCATAATTCTGGCCTGTAGTACCTGTGATATTGTGAGATTTGAATGTTTTTTTTTTTTTTTTTTTTTTTTAGGGCCCAGATCTCGCAAACCAAAGAAGGCACCGACCCCAAGTAAAGAGGACAAGCGGCCCCGGACGGCTTTCACCGCGGAGCAGCTCCACCGGTTAAAAAATGAATTCCAGGGAAACCGATACCTGACCGAGCAGCGGAGGCAGAGCCTGGCCCAGGAACTAGGCTTGAACGAGTCTCAGATCAAAATCTGGTTTCAGAACAAACGAGCTAAAATCAAGAAAAGTTCCGGGAATAAAAACTCTCTGGCGCTGCACCTGATGGCGCAGGGACTGTACAACCACTCCACGGCCAAGGACGGCAAGTCGGACAGCGACTAGTGGAGCCGAGGGGAAGGGATAGAGGGTCCTGATCAATGCAATAAAACCACTTCAGCACCAGCATACATATTTAAAACGAAATATCCAGAGACATGTCCTTTGAACGTGTGTGTGTGTTTGTGTGTGTGTGTGTGTGTGTGCTATCTGTCCTCAGGGCTGTAGTCATGGTGCTGTACATTTGTAGTGTAGCCCACACCTCCAAATAGAGTCAAGACTGAAACACTGAACACACTCCGTGTTTTCAGGATCCATCAGTGACGTGACGCGTCACGTACTGTCTGATAGAAACCTTTGTTGTGTTGTTTGAACAGATGAGGCAGTAAAGCTCATTCACATCACACACTGATCAGATCTGGGATCATCTGGAGGTGACGTCATTTCATGTTGAGTTTCTATTAAAAAAACATCCAGATTGTGACGTGTCTGTGATGCAGCAGTAAAACAAGAGGCGAACACGCTGAACAACCCGAGATCACGTCCCAACGCACTGACACACGTGAGCTCGTCCTGCTCTGCCGTTAATTGTAGACAGATGAAAACATTATTCATATTTTGTTCTGATGAAATGAGATGACTGACATGTGTGACGTCAGAGGTGGACAACTATGTCACACGATGAACCTTACTGCTGATGAAAACTATGCTGAAATCCAAAGATTTTCCTGCTGCATTCTGTGTTGTTGTCCGTGTTCTGTAGGCTCTCTGGCTGTTAGGTTTTTTGTCTTCTGTCTGTCTGTAGTCAATGTTTCCCTTCAGGTCTCCAACACGCGCCTCCCCGCGTGGGACTGTACACACGGTTTAAATGTGGAAGTAAAGGTCTCCTTTTAAGATGTTGGTGAACAGTGTTTGAATGACTGAGGAGAATTTTAAGAATTGTCAGTGAACCCAGAGCTGAACAAAATGATTTGAGTTGATTTTTTTCAGCAGATTCTGTATTTCTTGTTTTGTTTTTTAAACTTGGAAAAAACTAAATGAATTATTAGTTTCTCTCTACTGTTTGAATTACCAGCACATTTGGATTTTTTCCAAACTAACGCCTTTAACCGGTTCATATCACGCCTCGGAGCAAAGTGATCTTTATTACGGGGCCTCATTCATACGCAGTATGGACCTGTTACAAGCTGCTGTCATGAGGCCTCCTTCACGAATGTTCCACGAAACACACACCATTCGTTAACGATTAACAAAGACCGTAATACAGCAGGCATGTGAGTGTGTTCCTGTCCAAACGGGCTCTGGAATGTTTACATAACTTATTTTTCCTGCAATAACGCGCGTGTGTGAGTGTGCGTGTGTGTGTGACGGGCCTCTGTCGGCTCTCATCCTCGCTCATCCGAACCAAACGGTGGTCTTACGATGTTGTGAATGTTTTCTGATTTTTTCCGTGTCCTTGCATTAAATCACAAACATGTAAGCTTATGCCTTAAAATTATGTACATATTACAGCTGTTTTCTATGATGGGATTTTTAAGATAAGATAAAACATGTTGAGTTAAGTTCTCTTTTACGTGATCCTACATGTCGGCCTAAAAAAGCTCTATTATAACAGTGTCATGGTGAATAAAAAACAAAACAAAAAGACAACAATTCAAATGTGACATGATTTTATTTCATAACCCGAAAAAGAAAGCATTTATTTCTTGAAACGAAAATGTTTCAGGAAATAAAAAGAAATTATAAAACGCATTTTAAAATCTCTATTTATGACTGAATCATTTATGCGGTTGAATTAGCTTTGATGAGTGGTTTTATTGACATATCTTGATGAAGATTAGCATAACAATGAAAGCTGCAAAGACAGACGCAACATGGAGGACTGCTGGAGTCTGCAGCATGTTTAAATGCTGCCGCTGTGCGGAGCCTCAGATATGAAACATCTGGAAAATGACATTGAAAAGGGGGAAGTGATATCAGCTGATCATCAGCCTGTCTATGACAATACAGTTTTTGGTCTTCCGAAGTAAACATAAAATATGACTATAATTCACAATACTAGCACCCAAAAGTGACACGTGACAAGAAAATTCAGGCTGAAGATATTTACTTCAGTACACAGTCTGCTGTCAAAGTGATGAAGTCATACACATAAAGCATGCATTTATACTTTCTGAAATACTTGATTCTTTTAGCTGTGATCAACATACATGTGATGTCAGGACAAAGACTGTGAATGATGAGCAGGAGCTGTTAAACATATAAATGCCCGTTTTTACTGAAAAATGATTCATTTAGGTGACAGCTAACACTGTCTGCAGTGACCCTGAACTCATTTTGGATGACTTTTCCTATTTTTCCAAAACCACCTTAGAGTACTGAAAATCTTTCTCATCTCCTGTTCTGTTTAGGCTCAACACCATGTTGGTGCAATTGCAGTGTCATACGTAAGATGAAGCGAAGTTGTGCTTTTTTACTGTAAAACAGTGCATTTAGTCGTGGCCACATTGGTGGGAATTTCTCAACCAGCACTCTTTATTACAGGATATCACTACGAGGAATTACTATATATTAATGTGTCATACAAGATGTTTTCTACCCATAAATATGCCATAAACCACATTTTCATCTTTGTCAGGGTATTTTAGTGGCCACTTCTGTTCTCTTGGTGCAATCAGGCAGAGTTCAGCAGACAAATGATTCAACAATAAAAAGAATCAGTTAATAAGAATTATGATGAGCTGTTATCAGCTTATCATTGCTTCTCATGAGACTTCTGTGACAATGTTCAAATAGATTCGAAGATTCAGCAAAACAAATGAAAACAGTCACTCACTGACACTGACACTGTGTCGGAAAAATGTCAGTGAACCAAAAATGATTGTTCTATAGGCAGCAATAAGCAAACAATGTGATCTTTGATAAGAAGTTTTCATCTTTTGTCCATATGTATGGACTCATGGAAACTAAAACAAACTAACTCAAACTAAAACTGTGAAGTATAATTTGAAGTCAAAGCAACTCAACAAATCTCGACTTTACACAAGCCTCTCTGGATCTGTGAACATCTTACCACTGTGGAAAAACAGTGGCAAAAAATGAAACAGAGAGGCAAGGAGAAATATGGAGAGCAGAGGGACATTCAGAGAGTTGTCTGTGATGCGTCCATTGGCAGCAGCAGCAGCAGCAGCAGCAGCAGCACTGACCTGGGCTCTATGAATGGCAGCAGGAGCCCTCATCTACATTTCCTTTCTACGCCCAACGGTCGCTGACTTGATGGGCTGAGCTACTCTTGACTTGGGTGAGGAAGAAGGGGGAAAGCTATGAGCTGGGCTTCTATGCACAGTGTGGGGCTGTCAGTCGAAGGAGGGGGCGGTGACGGTGTGGTGGTGGTGGGTGGTATAATGGCCAGAGAACCTGGATGAAGGTCAAAATGCTTTGGGTGTCCATGCAAAAAGCAGCAGGTGACGACACGACAGCCAAGAAATGATGAGAAATGGACATCTTTTTCCTCTGGTTCCCACTGTGGAGATCAGGGGGTATTCCAAATATACGGCGCTCAGTAAGATGCTGTTCACTTGGCTCGTGGCTCTCATATTTTAGATTCTGTTCAAATGAAAATTATTTCCTGAATTTCTTGTTATGGTGGCTTTGATCAAAACCATTTTTGTGACTTGTTAATCATTTTA
Organism: Nibea coibor; assembly: GCA_023373845.1. Classification (NCBI taxonomy): domain Eukaryota; kingdom Metazoa; phylum Chordata; class Actinopteri; family Sciaenidae; genus Nibea; species Nibea coibor. Next base: position 24,184,463 of record CM041725.1, read on the forward strand.
AAAAGAATGTGCTAAATCATCCTCATTAGTTTTTAGTGATCCAATATAAGAATTATTATGTTTTTATTAATGAGTCTTTTATATCTACAGATGCTGGGTCATTTTTAAAGTGTTTCACCACACCTCACACCTCATTTTTCTTTCATGCTAGGAAGGAGAGGGTGAGGTGAGGGGTTACAATCTAACTACAAAACTAGATGGCACTAAATCTCACAAACTGCTCCTTTAAAAAACATGACCAAACAATTGCTGAGTCCGTTCATCTGGTTGTGGACAAACGCAAACATAGATAGCATGTCTGTGATAGGATGTGCACTCTGGTCTACCACATATAAGTTGAATGTGTTACATAGTGTAATCTTTGGAGAGTGACAAAAAAACAAAAACAAACTGTGACATGCAGCACCCCGAATTTCAACAAACGGTACAACAAATGTAAGTTACAGATCTGACCTTCATCTAAAGACCTTCATTGTTCTACTTCACGTAGAGTGCCTCAGGCCATGCTACCCACTGTGTTTCTACTGAGTTCAGTTTGGTTTCCTTTCTGCTCAACACATTCTGATTTTTAATAACAAATGTATTGTTTTATTAAAACAACATTGTGTAACTTCTATCATAAAATAACATAGCACAAAATAATCATGTTGATGTTACACTGACATTTGTATGTCTACATCTACAAAAATGCCAATTTCTATGTAATGTTGCTGTAAGTCATATGCACCTCAAATAGTTTCCAAATGAATTTCCTTTCTGCATCTACACTTTGTGTTTATTTGCTATATTCAAATCTCTTCTACGATTCTTTACTTATTCACTTTTTTAGCTTGCTGTTGCCTCTCATACTTTTCATCAGCACTTGAGTTGTGATGAGTTCATCTCATATACTGACAAAACATTCCAGAATAAAATTTAATCCTGAAAGCTCTGAGGCTTCATTTGTAACATGAAAAATGCAGCAACAACTGTCAGTTAATTTCAAAACCAACCACCAACATCAGACGAACCCGACTGTCACTGTCTGCATACTACACCAGCACTGTCACTCTGGTGTTGAGGTGTGAGCTGTAACAGTAAAGTCAACCAAAAGGGTCATATTTGCTCATTGAGACTAGTCCAGTCTGTCTATGTTAACATTTCAGCAACAGGTCATGTCAATTTCTGGCTAAAAGATGATTATCAAGAGGGAAAACATTTAAAAAAAATGATTTACCCAAAGTTCATCCATCCTGTTGTCATAAATTTAACCTCTCCACCAGGCAGAGGCAAAGGGCAGACGTGCAAAGAAAAGAAAAGTACATATCACAAAGTATTGATGTCCCCTGTGTTTCCGTCAGACAAAAGATGGCCCATCCAGTCCCCCTTCCCCCCACTGAGTAATTTAGCCATAGTTCTCTAAATGCTTCCTAGTCAAACTTGGAATATGGAATGAAGGGGACCGGGGCTTTGTGGCGGAAATATAATTACGGGTGCTAAAAGCTGGTGAAGGTGGAGAATGGGGGATGACATCAGACCAATTTCACACTCAGGCCTCGGATGGCCAGGCCAAGCCTGGGCCTCGCCGCGCTACGCTGATCAAAGCATGCTGCAGCCGCCCCAAAAGCCAAAAAAAAGAAGGAGACTTAACTATGCTAATCTCCAGGACAAATATATTTTAATCTTGTTAAAATACAAGTTATTGTTGCAGCTCAGTTTGTGCACACATGCAGTCATAAGCAGAGCAATATAAGAAATCACACATCTCACATCTCAAAAGAGTTTCTATTTAACAAGTGAATGCTGAGTCAAACAACAGCTGAAGAATGAGAAAGTAGTTGAACATTTCTCATAACTATGCGCTCACTAAGAACATATCCTGAAGTAACCTAGCTGACCTAGCTGTGCCATATATTCTGCCATATACCAATATTGCTGTCAGCTATGATTGCATATAATTGTAAAATAGTGCTCCATTCTATAATCAGTATTCAGATTAGCATTAGTTCATTCTTAAGCATTTCTCAGAAACACAGCTGCTTTTGGAGTCAGATCATTTTTTATGTCCCAGACCAGTGATAGTGTTAGATAGCGTTTTCTTTATGTAGTGAGGCTAAAGCAACAGGGGTGGATGGGAATTCCAACTTTCATGCAGGAGCCAGAAATTCACGTCCCATCACAGATCTGCAGTCTTTTTTTTTTTTGAAACATGAGAAGTACATTTATTATTGTTAGATTTATTAAATTGTAAACTAAGTTGTAAACACCCCAACACCCACATTGGTCAACTGCCTACCATAGGATAGATGACAGGAGCATTTAATGGGTGCGAGGGTTGTCAGGGGAAGCTGGGATCCTTGACATTTCCAGACAGGCAGCTACACAATGAGCTTGTATGGGTCCTACTGTGACTTCAATCCCTGGACAGAAGGGAAACCAAACCAGCAGAGAGGAGGGTACAGACCTCTGCTGCTGGCCCAAACATGAAGGTGAAAATAGTCAAATTATATTCCAGCCTGAGATCTGATTTCAGGCTGACACTGCATTAACCATAAGATGCTCTTGCTTTACAGTGGCTAGAATAACTGGTTAGGGTATGTCTTTATAAATGTTCACAAAATTCAAAATCAGATTTAGGTTTCACTTAAGGGGAATTTGTCTTGGTGTCAATTGTGCAAAACAAACATTAAGTAAAAATATAAGAGATAGAAAAAGTATTAACAAATATAAATAATATAAATATATATACAGTATGTTTTAAAATAAAAGAGAGCTGTATAGTTTGTGCAGGAATGTTCAAGTATTTGCCAGGTAATGTGCAAAAGATCACAGTGTACAGAATATTAGAAATGTGTCATTATGACATGTAGGGTCTGTGGTTGAGGGTGAGAGAATGTCAGATGGGCCTTGTTGATGAGGCCAGAGGCACACAGGAAAAAATGGTGAGGATTTGGTCCTCATGGACTGTGTCCTGCCAGAGGGGAGTGATTCAAAGAATTTGTGTCATAGCTGGGAAGGGTCAGCCACAATCTTTCCTACACGCCACAGGATCCTGGAGGTGTACAGGTCCAGAAACAACAGAAGGTTACAGCCAATCACCTTCTCTACCAAATGACATGCTGCTCCTTAGCAGTCCATCAAGAAATTCACTTCAACTCAATTTTATTTATATGGTGCCAAATCATAACTAAAGTCATCTCATGACACTTTTCATACAGAGCAGGTATAGACCATACTCTTTATAATATTATTTACAGAGACCAACAATTCCAACATGAATCCTTTTGGTAGAAGATTCACTCTGGTGATATGTCAAGACTATTATGGACCATGTTTTATAGTACACGTATAAAAAATGTATATTAGTAAGTGGACATTCAAGGGGTCAAGCCAAGATAGACCATTAGAAATTGAAATCTGGACCTGGTCCAATGTGGTCTAGAAGGTTTAACAAATCTGACCAGTTAGTCTCCTTAGTGATCTGATCCTGTACAGTAAAAATGAATCAAATTAATTGTTAAAAGTATAGTTTGATTTGAATAAAAGGTTCCATCAGATTTATCAGAATTTAGTAATATGCAGGCGGTGACAACAAAATGAAGGTAGTAGTTTGTGATGATCACTGTAATATTATTAATATTACTAGAACTGAAATAGTAATTTAAACAATTTGCCACTAAAAAAAGTTAAACTAGAAATCTAGAAATATCATGCATTTTCAGTCAACACTAAACTCTATATACAAAATCAAGCTCTTTACTGTCTGTGTAATTCATCAGCAGTCAGAAGTATGAGAGGCAAATCTAAACAATTAGTTATTAGTAGTTATTATATATATATATATATATATATATATATATATATATATATATATATATATGTGTGTGTGTGTGTGTGTGTGTGTGTGTGTGTGTGTGTGTGTGTGTTTAGGTGTGTTTAGGGTTTAGGCAGCTGATTTGTAAGATGGATGCAGTTCACCTTGCAGGCCTCTTATGGCATGAATGTCAGATAATCATTCACCATTCTGCCCTCCAGACCTGTACAGACTACTTCCTGTATTTACAGTTACCCCTCCTGATTTGTCTGGTGTTATTCTAGATGTATCTACAAATCAGAATCAACAATAAGTTAACAATAAAATGCAGTTTGAATATTAACATTAGCATGTAATTTGTTCAAATCCACATTACCATAACAGCTAACATAACTTCAGATCTCTTGTGGTAAAGTTACTGTCAGCCAGTCAGCCAACAGCTTATAGCATACATTCCCATGTGCATGCTGTCATACTGAATAAGTAGTAAAGACTAAATAGTAGGTGGCATTGTTTTTTAATATTTGTGTTTCCCTTCATATGAGTTGTATAGCTCTCATCATTTTTTAAAACAAGAAATCTATCCATTTTTAGAAAAAGATCTATCTGTATGTTCGCTGTGGACTGGCTTTGATTGTATACAAATTATTATATTTTTTCTGTATATTGATTAAATCAATGCTGATTAAATAATGTGTCATACATTGTGTGTTTGAGAAGATTAGCTGATTGCCAAGACATTAATTTTATTTATTTTTTATTTATCAGCCATGGTGATAAATAAAACACGACAAGCAGGCTTATTGAAACTTTGAACAGCATTATCTGTCATACAGTGTTGTTTTTCTTATTGTATGAGGCTTTGTGTAAATCTAAAGAATACTGTGCTGTCATCCATTTACTCAGTGCTGGTGACAGAATGAGGACTAGTCATAAAGAAGTATTTTGAACTGAAATCACTATATTATGCTTTGTTTGTTCATTATCAAATTCCACAAACTATTCCTCCTCTTATCCATCACATAAAACTGTTTGCAAGCTTGCCTTCTTAATTTGTACTGCATATTAAACTATCGCATGTTTTAACATCTGAATGTAATTTTAAAATTCTAAAATTGGTACAGTCTTTCAGAAAAACCATGTTCAGATCATAAAACACACAAACAAATAAACAAACAACAAATAAAAACAACAACGTGATCAGATCAGGACTCGTGTGTCCTGCAAGCCTCAAATGTTAACTGTAAATAAACTCTGAATTTAGTCCAGTTTTTAGCGAGAGCGCTGCACTCATGAACAGGCTACAATGTAATACTTGTAGGCCATTGTACAAGTTCTTGTTTTTCCAGGTCACCTCACCTCTCCACAAGGATTTCAGAACGAGACTTGGTTAGACAAACAGTGGATTGAGTAAAAGTCACAGAAACTAAATTGAGGAGTTTCAGTGTGATGCAATCATGCTTTCCCTGTAGGTGTGCAGCCTTTAGCATACCAATGCACAATCTGATAATTGGCCAGAACACTGCAAATGATGTCGACTTTTAAAAACACACTTTTATATAAAACCTTTTTGTGTTCGGTCACATTTGATTCTAAATTTTACTGTTTTTTTTAGAACTTGTTGTTGCTGTTGTTATTGTGGTTTGTTGTATTGAGTTTTATCGTAAAGCACTTTGTAACTAAAGTTTGTAAAGTTTATATTATTATTACTGAAAACCTATACAGCTACAGCTCACATGAACAAAGAGCATCAAAAAGGATGCTCTCTCCGTACAGGATTAATATCACTATATTTAAAAATGCAAAATAACTAATAAATAAATCTGGGTAAACTACCAAACATATAATTATGGTGTAGAATAAATAATGTTTAGTTCAATCATCAAACTGTTTCATCCTTTAGTCAATCAAACATCAGAAAAAAGTGAATCATGTCTCTCATTATAGGCAGAAAATAAGACCTTGATGAATTGATAATTACACATATTTGCAGCTCTTTGTAAAATGCAAGCTAACATTTTTTTATGAGCTTGAAACTCACACTGGAGAAAAGTAGTGCACACACCACCATTTCTTGATTCATGTGTTTCACAGTTTGTAGGTGTGATTGTGATCAGCAGAAACGGGAACAGCGAACAATACTGACACGAGCGAGTGTCAATTTCATGTCTTGGACAAAAACAAGCATGCACAATATGCTTTCAAGATTTTCTCTATTATTTATTTCAAATGTTTGTTGATTATTTGTCAAAATAAAAATGTTAAGCCCTCAATACTGGTTTCACCACTGTCCACTGAGAATACAAAATTCTACAACTCCTCGTTTGTGTGGCTGCTCTCTTTACAGTAGTCTGAAATCAAAAAGAGAAAAGAGACATTTATTCAGCTAAATTATCTCCAGTGTTGTTAGAAAATGTCTCCTACTGATTTGACTTGAGGTGAGCGGTGATATAACGTCCTGTGTAAGGGAGGGGAGGATGAACAGAAAACAAACTGCTGCATCAAATCTGTGATACAGAAGAAGGTGTGGTACCTGAGATTCTGTTGCATAACTCCTCATGCACATGCTCTACACCCTGACTGAACAGAGAGATGATATCATCCTCCAACTCTTCGACAACGCTTTCACACTGAGAGAAAAACACAAGCACAGAAGAAAGAGTTGGCCTGGGGGAAACAGAGCTGAGGCAGCTTGGCCATGCATACACAACACACTGTCTTTCCACACAATGGTGGATCATGCCCCTTGTAGGGCGATGACTATGTGACTTCCAATCTGTTTGCCAAACTGTTCAGCCATTTTGACAACTCGATGATCACATTGCTGAGACAACTCCTCAGATTCTCTGCAAGCTTTTTGTTTTCCGAATGGATTTTAGCAGTTAGTCATGCAGAGAATTGTGACTTTCTGCTGAAGAATCAGTGTGTAAAAGTACAGAGAGCGCCCTTGTGGAACTGAACTTGAGCGTTTTGATTTGCTTTAGCTTTGAAACATTCCAACGTTCAGGTCTGTCTGCAATAAGCACATTTAAGGTGCAAAATACGGCAAACAAATATCCCAGTGACCCTAATGAAGATGAGAAAAGGAGCGAGCTTAAGAGCTTAAGAAACAAACACAAATGAAAGCCTATGAAACTGATTTTTTCTTTTTTTTGTCCTCATCCAAACATGATTGTTATTTGTCTGCTTTATTTAAAGAGGTAAGTCCAGATGAAGTTAAAAATAAAGAGACCTGACCACAGTAAAATGAATCACAAAGTCTGTATGAAACTGCATGAAACACAGGCTGTACTGAAGTCACTCTGAAAGATGAATTCTCTACTGCTCGGATTATTATACTGATATTATATTATATATATTTTTTATATTATATTATATTACAGGATTATATGTATGTAGAGATTAATTGGAACTATTGAAACTATTAATTGGAAATATTTAGACTGAGTGACAAAACAAAAATGACACACTGTATGTGAACATGAACCAACACTGAACATCAAGACAATGGAATGCTAAGCATAAGACAGACAGACAGACAGACAGACAGACAGACAGATAGTACTCACTGCAAATTTTAGGCCGTTGTGTGCCTCGGGTCCATCAAACTGGAAGTTGTTAATGTCTGGGAAGTCTCCACTGGCCCCACTGCTCCTGGGAGCAAACCTCATGTACTGTTTCACCTTGGTGTTGGGGTCCATGTGGAGGGCGTAATCGCTCATGCTGTTGCACACCCCATCCAGAAGCTCGCTGAGGTGAATCTCTGAACGAGCAAGAGGTACCTGGCCAAACAACCAAGAGGGAGGAAAAAAATGGAGCCCTGGCCATTAGTATGATCTAAATCTTTTCTTCTTAGTTTCCTATACTAGCTGAAATGCACACCTCTGAAAGCTGTGGACCAAGCTGGAAATACGGTCAAATATATATACACCTAAAAATGCCATGCCAGATGGCAAAAACACAGCACAGATGTGGTGAAAAAAAGCCTGTGATATTGGCAGTTATCATTAGTTTGAGCTGCTCTGGTATCAGATTGTTACACCACAGACTCAGTGTAGGTCAGCAGGATGACCTCTGGTTTCCGCTGTTTTCTTCGTCCTCAGTAACAAACCTCAACCTCCAACCCTGACTTTTAACCTGCATGCACACCCACCCCACCTCGACATTCAAACTCCATCGTCCTCTTCCTCTCTCCCCTTTGAGGACAAGGCGCTTGTGTCTAGACGGGTCAAGACAGGTGCAGAGCCCTGCTCCCACCATTCCCAGAAGGATATTGGGTGATAAGGGTGACACCCAGGAGGTGAGAGGGTGAGGTGGGGTTGTGAAAAGGGCAAAATGGGAGGGTTGACTTCCTGAGAAGAGCAGGCTGAATAAAATGGGAGAAGGAGGCCTCACCAGAATCCAAGTGCAGGGTAAACAGTTCATCTTCTCAGCCCCTGCGCAGTCTCAGTTTTTGGCCCATTCATCCCCCTCCATCCTCCACTGATCAAAGGGGGCAATCTTCCTTGTCTTCTTCGGTCAAAAGGTGGTGGGGGTGGATGGGTACAGAACACACTGTGTGTGTGTGTGTGTGTGTGTGTATATCTACATTGTTTTGTAACAATGTAGATATATTATTCCCTGACCCTTTTGTTTCTTTTTAGGATTAACCATGTCCCTTTCCTGACCAAGCCCACTGCATTAATCTATGTCTGTCTGTCTGTCTGTCTGTCACGCACACACACACACAAAGAGGCTCTTTGCCATCTGTTTTCCATCAAATCCTTTGCATTCTTGGTTTCTCTGCCTCATCCTTCTTCTCCACAGTAAAAATGAAATCAAACCAATCACTAATCCCTCTGTCTTTAAGGTCAACCCCACCTCTTTAGCTTATTCATTCAGCAGAAGATCCCTTGAGCTTGACAACACTGTTGTGCTGAGGAGGAAGGAAGTTAGCTGCTAAACAGAATGTGTTACAGCACAGGGCCAAAGGTTGGAGGGTGAGCTCCGAGGGATGTAGGTCATGCAGGCCAATGACGATGAGGTCCACCTATCAATCAAAATCTGCTTGTGATGACTTTGACACCAGTGGCGACATTTCATCCCTTGAGTGATGATAATTAGCAGTTATATTGAGTCTAGTCTAGTTTTCATTTTCAGAATCAGAATCACTTTATTGGGCATGTGTGTTTATCTTTTCATTTACTATCATTTATTTGTATTCATACTATTATCATTAATGATATTGTTTCATTTAAGAATGAATCTTCAATGATTTTCTTCTATAAGATGTTCTTCTGATTCATTTCAATTCTGTCAGCTTTGATATTTGTATCATTATAGCCTCCAGAACTAAAATTATATATAATGTTAAACTAGTTTGTTTTAGTGGTTATCATTTTGTAATATCCTTGTGAGACTTTTGGACTGTAAAAATTGTCAGTGAAATATTTAGATTTCAATCACAGCTAAGAACCTGTCCTGTTTGTGACATTTCACTTCATTGTTTACTCTGCCCCAGTCTTGTTTTAAAAACATGGAATTGTATTATAATAATATATTATTTATATTATGTTCCATTTATATGTTGCACATCATCTTCATCACTGGTCAGATAATAATCATAATTAATATACAGATCAAATCTTGAGTTGTGTGAAATCATATGAACATATCAACATTATAAGAACTGTTGGACATTACATCTCAACTGCTCAAAATGTCTTTTCTCAACATCGCCTGACAATAAAATCATGGCGCTCCATCTCAGGCCTGGACTCACCCAGGCTTGGGTGTGAGTCATTATCATGCCATGCTACAAAATGGTTTGGAATTAAACCCTTTCCTTGCCAGTCGGAGCCTTGTGAAAGGGAGCTGTCACTCACAGTGTTGTTTGAAGAATGGGGCGGGGGATGAGGGTGGAGGGGTGAGGGTGGGGGGTGGGGGGTGAGGGTGGGATGGGGTGATCGGTTGGGCCAGAGAATAGGCTTCTCAGGGATGCTATCCTCCATTCAATTCCCATTGGACAGGGGGCCATTATTGCACTGCTGTGGACAGCAGCCTTTCAATTTCCATATCCTGGAGGGCCAGGGAAGACCCATACATTAGTGTTGCTACTGCTGCTACTACTAATACTACTGCTGCTACTACTACTGCTACTACTGCTACTACTACTACTGCTACTACTACTGCTACTACTACTACTACTACTGCTACTACTACTACTACTGCTGCTACTACTACTACTACTACTACTGCTACTGCTACTGCTACTACTACTACTACTGCTACTACTACTACTACTGCTACTGCTACTGCTACTACTACTACTACTACTGCTACTACTACTACTACTGCTACTGCTACTGCTACTACTACTACTACTACTACTACTATTGCTGCTGCTACTACTACTGCTACTACTACTACTACTACTACTGCTGCTACTACTACTGCTACTACTGCTACTACTACTACTACTACTACTACTACTGCTGCTACTACTACTACTACTGCTACTACTACTACTACTACTGCTACTACTACTACTACTGCTGCTACTGCTACTGCTACTACTACTACTACTGCTACTACTGCTACTGCTACTACTACTACTACTACTACTACTACTACTGCTACTACTACTACTACTGCTGCTACTACTACTACTACTACTACTACTACTACTGCTACTACTACTACTACTACTACTGCTACTACTGCTACTACTACTACTACTACTGCTACTACTACTACTACTGCTACTACTACTACTACTGCTACTACTACTACTACTGCTGCTACTACTACTGCTACTACTGCTACTATTACTGCTATTACTGCTGCTACTACCACTACTACTGCTACTACTACTACTACTGCTATTACTACTACTACTACTACTACTATACTGCTACTACTGCTACTACTACTACTACTACTACTGCTATTACTGCTACTACTACTGCTGCTACTACTGCTACTACTGCTACTACTAATAATAATAACAACAATAATAACATTGGCTTGAAGTGGATAGCCTGGCTACTACTAACACATCGATAACTCAGCACATAATAGAAATGTAAGTTTTATCTTTTGTTGAATCCATTCACAAACAGAAGTATACGTGACAAACTGTTACTGTGACAGCTTCCTGAAGTCTCATTAGAGTGAGGAGTTCAAAACAAATTTATAAAAAAAATATATCAGCATGTAACTCCACTTAAAGCACACATTTGTGGTTGAGCACAGATATGTTAACTCGTGTCTACACTGTCCTCCAGTTACAAGCACATGTAGCCTTACAGGCATTTCCAGGACAGAACACCATTTTTGACATTAAGGTAGTCTAATGTTAAAACAAAAAACAAATGCTGCAGTCTGAGGAGATGAGTTGTTTGATGCAGGTGCTTTTATTCTTAGTGCTAAGCTATGCTAACCAGATTACTTAACACACAGACATGAGACTGAACTCGATCGTTTCAACACAAAGAATGTTGAACAATTCCTTTAAGAACCCTGTGGAGGAAAATGCTAAACCTCTTTGGATAAAAAGAAAAATCAGTAAAGTGGATGTCACCTTACTCAGTCACATTTCTGGCCACAATATTCTGTGTCACTGCGTCACTGCACCATTGTGCATCCCCTCATTCTCAATGCATGACTTCCCATCGGTCACTATGAGATCAGCTCACTTCTCCAAGTAAGTTCAATGTCTTTGGAAGCCTGAAATGTTTCATTGTTGGAGCAGGCAGTTTTAACCTTTGTGCCCACAGCAGCCCCATGCCCCCAGGAAGTCCTACTGTGAAGAGGCCAAAGAGTAGAGAATTAAAACCTGCAAATCCTCCTCACTGATGGCATCTAAGCTGTGACATCCCTCCCTCTCCGATTCACACTAGGTCAAAAGCTGCTGAAAGGAGGGTGCTGGGGAGGGCATGGGATCAAGGTTTGGCTTCTTCTGTGGGTCACTAACATTTGATTGACCACACAATGCAACAGGTGGAGGACAGGATCAGCTCAGGGCAGAGGAGGAGCTCATCCTTGGAGGAGTCACACTGTCCTGGCCTGATGACTATACAGTAGTGTGATAAGAACAATAAACTGCTTTCCCCACAAAAACTGAGCTGGTTCTCCACTGGACATAGTTTTTCTGTCCATCATAGAGTTGGAGAAGACATTTTGAATGAAGAAATAAGAGCTTTAGAAAAATCAGATGCCCCTTTGAAGACGCCACCTGGCTCCCTGTGTCCCAGTCAAAAATACACACATAGACGTACACACAAATACACACACACACACACACACACACACACACACACACACACACACACACACACACACGAACACACACACACACACACACAGCTAGGGGGCAAACTAAATAAAATCCAAGCAGGACCCACAAGGGGGACAAGAAAAGTAATTAGTATTCATATCTAAATTAATCTACCTTTAGACAACTGCTTAATGAGAAGCCAAGAATGACACAGACAGCAGTGTTAGCACCATGAAGGACACTTCCATCTTCTGTCTGTATAACATAAACTACATACAGTGACTGTCATGAGAACTATCCAAATATCCAACAATCGGGACTCACCACCTGATTGTTTTTTTTTTTCATTGATTCCATTGTGTCCGATACTGTTGTCATAGAGAAATAAATAAATTTAGTATTCCACAAACATTTATCAGTAAACACCCAGTTTAAGAAACATAAAAAACAACTACAACAACAACTTGTTTTGTTGATTTCACTGTGATTTCAAATGAACAGGTAGTGCTAGCATAGAATAATTAACTCTATTTAACTACTGTAGTAGTTCATATTATGGCAAGAACTACTCAACTAAGTAAAGACACAAAACAGTCAAACAATAACAACAATATCATTACTACTGTCTTTACTGTTACCATAGCCAAACCAAACAACCATTCATGCTCACATTCACACCAGTGAACCTGTTAATGTTATATGTTGAACTGTGGAAGGAGCCTTCATGCTGTGAGGTGACAGTGCTACTAAAAAAAGTGTACTGAAAAAAAGTGCTGAATTCGGTTGAATGAAATGTTGTTGGCTGATCAGGATCATGACATTAGCTGTTGTTAGGGCTAGTTGGAAAGCTGCTTGCTGTTTGTTTGTTAGTTTATTCTGTGGCTCTGGCAGTACGCCTATTATCTCAACATGTAGTTAGCATATTAGTTAGAATAACATGGAGTTGTTTAAGCAGCATGTTGACAGTGACAGCCCTCCGTTGTGAACTGTGTTGGGGTGGGGTTGCAGGTAAGGATAGGACTGTTGCTGCACTTGCTGCTACACTGTCTTGTTGCTGCAGACTGTTCTGTTGAGCCTTCTCTTATGTTGTGGGGCCAACTCAACTAAACATCAGTCACTGACATGCTGATAAACATGAAGACTGAACTTTTGTCTAGCCTTGTGTAAATTACACAGACAAATATAAGTGACTGTCTAAACCAGGATTAAAGTCAGAAAATCAATTGGTGAGCTGGACACCTTCTGATAGACTGGTCCCTGGGTAATCCAGGCTGTCCAGAGTCCAGTGGAAAGTGACCTTATTAGACCCGGAATAGAATAGAAAAGAATAACCAGGATCCATAGTCTCACACAGCACTGTACATACAACCACAGCAACACCAAAGATCTTTCAAACTGCACACCTACAGTTTGCAGGGCTGTCAACCTAATCTGTGTACTGTCAGTGTCCTCTTTTCAATCCACAATGTTATCAGCTATAAATGTGTTTATCACTGAATTAGTGTTTATGATTTGAATGAGTGTTTAAGATTTTCTGTTATTATTTTATATGTGTGCCATCAATAGCTTTGTCTATTTCCTGAGGGAATCCTGGTGTCAGACATTTACAAGTATTACACAGAAATAGCCAATCTTCTCACTAATATAGAGGCATCACTATTATACTGAAACTGTTTCATAATCAGTTAAAAACCTGTATTAATTTTAAACTACATACAGTATAACTAAAAGCTGTAGTAGATTCTGGAGTTGTGAAAGTATCTTTACCTTTTTGTCTTTCATGGTTCCATCAGGATTGAGTCTGAAGCTGCCAACATTGATGGTTTTCTTTGGGTCTACCCGACTGATTGAGTACTTCAGTTCATCCACAATTGCCTTGCATGCTGGGAAACACATATGGTCAGTGATCATTGATGGGAATAAGCTGCAATTCACTGTCAGGAATTTAGTGGACATTATACATAATACATAAAATGAAGATATGGCTTCATAAGATAATTCTTTATAGCTAAACAGTATATACACACTGCTTCAATAAGTCTGTGATCAGCTAACAATTACCTTTACTACCATTTTGATAGAGATTATAGCACTGAAACTGCTATTACCCTATTTCTCTGGGGGACTTCCCATGATGCACTGAGCTCTTCTCTTATATTACTGCTGTGCATCTCTCCTTCTTGTCTGTTAAAGAAAGTTTAGTGCTTGCTCATAGTGGGAATTGTTGGGTCCATATATAAAGTTCCATGAGGTAACTTTATGAAATGAATGAAATTATGATTTGGTGTATAGATAGAAATGGATTGACCTTACCTGGGTTACATGGTTTAACTTTGTCCTACTGTGTATACTGTGCACATAACAGACATTTTGGGAAACATGCTTACAATCTGACTGTACCAAATAATGGATAAAGGATATTTAAACTTTATCACTAACCTGCGGAATTTGTGTGAGCATCCCAATATCAGACCAACGAACTTAGAGAACAAGACATGAGCATTTTCCTTTAACATCAATGGTGATTTCTGCCAGTAAAATGCATATGCTTTTTATTGTAGCCACATGCTTGAATGTACTATAACTGACTTTGGATAAAATCAGCTAAATTAATGTAATGTAATGTGATTGATAGTTTTGATAGTTTTCTCCAACAGATGAGATTATGTTACAGTTTTGTGCTTCACAGCAGTGTCTGCAATGTGTCATCCTCTAAAATCATTCACACTCATTTGAGACTTACCAGAACAGTAGAGCACCTTGTCCCTCCTCGCATGGCTGCTACTGATGAATACCAATAGTACCATCACATTCATCTGAATAATCCACAAGGCCATATCGATAACCTATAACAGGAAACAAACATTTATACTAACAGTTTGATTACACAGTATCACATTCTCAGGAAACTTATTCAGCCGCCAGACAAGAGTAAATCTGCGACTGGCTTTTAGCCGCTGTGTACTGAAAGACTGCTGGACAAGGACCCTGAACTATCATGTGTCCATAACCAGGAGATCTGGAATCTGGAGCAAGGAAAGGCAAGGAGGAGAACAGTTAGCATTAACTACCCATCAAAAGGCTATTGACCATAGCCAATGGCTATGGTCAATAGCCTATGGTCAATAAGGTCATTCTTATTTCTATGTTGTGCAGGCTTTGCTATTGGTTAGAATGATTTAGACATAGCTCACCCGAGCTATGGCCATACATAGCTACTCAACTCCAGGTCTACAAGGCTACAGGCTGTTGTCATCCCGTGACTCAATTACTGTAACACACTCCTGATGGGCCTCCCAGTCTTCACACTGAAACCCTTTATCTAGAACCAGTGATGGGAATAACGGCGCTATAAATAATGGTGTTAGTATCTGCGTTACTTTTTTCAGTAACAAGTAATCTATTTGATTACTAATTATAATGCCGTTATCGTTACTGCCAAAAAATGCAACGCGTTACTATGATCAAAGGCAGCTGTTTTTCATCAGATTTTCAACATCATTTTTCTTGTTCCTCCTCGGTGAGGGCGGAGACAATTGCATAAATGATGACAATTGGCTGAGGTTGAGTAAAATTCCATGGTAAGCCAATCAGATGTGGAGTTGCAGGTGCTGCTTACACAAATTGTCAGACACACAGAGAGACACAGAACATTCACGTGAGAGAAACAGGAATGGTGAGTCTGAATAGTCCAAAAGTAGCCTTCTTTAAATCGAGTGTAACTGTGAAATTCACATTATGCCTTGGAGACAAGAGCCTCTCCACATCGGTGTCAAGCATAAACACTATATAAACACAGTAATTATTATATCTACAATAATCTATGACATTTTATTGGATGCTAGTCTCACTTTCCCACAGCAACGTTAAAATAGTTTAGGTTTTTGTACTGTGGATTTCTGTTATGTATTATATTAAGTCTCCATTTCATTATAATATTCAGATTTATCATAAATAATTGAACACACATGTATTTTACATTCTGTCAAAGAGGGATGGAGGTGGGGTCCAAATTCTTTGATACATTTGAGCATTTAAAAAATGACTTGAAAGTAACACAGTAATTACTTTCCAAGTAACTAGTTACTTTTATAATTTGTAATGCAGTAACTACTTTAGTTACTTTCTGGGAGAAGTAACTAGTTACTGTAACTAATTACTTTTTTAGAGTAACTTTCCCAACACTGTCCAGAACCTACCCAAAAGGTCACATTACCCTGCAGTTCATTGATCTACCTGTAGCAGCCTGTATTAAATTCAAATTACTAATGCTGACTACAAAATAGTCTCCAGTTCTGCTCCCACCTAATGAAATGCCTTTTTACAGGCATATGTTTGCCATATGTTACCAATGACCTCCTCCAATGAGCAACAATGACCCATAATCCAAACAATCCAAACTTTTCTGCCTGTTGTACATGTAAACATGTAATATACATGTTTGTTGTCCCTCTAAGCCAATGGTCAATGACAAAAATCTTACCTAAATCTTATTAACTCTTTTAACTGTGAACAACTGGTCACTGGTCATGAACTGGGTCAACGTTCTCAGATCTCAGATCACATGCCTGTTACCTTCCAAGTCAACATCCCTGATTTGGTGGTTAATACTACGGCCCCACGAAACCTTGAGAAGGTCACTCATGCCTTCATTTCCACTAATTCCTTATATGTCGGAATGGGTCAAGCACAAATATCGAGGCTGCAGCTAGTCCAAAATGCTGCAGCTAGGCTCCTGACTGGCACACGTAAGCGTGGACACATCTCACCCGTCCTGACATCCCTACACTGGTTACTAGTCCCTTACAGAATTCACTTCAAATTACTACTGGTTGTATATAATGAGAGTAGCGCTTATTGCTGCACAAACATGTCCTTGTCACCTACAAAGTATATGGTAAATGGACTGTACTTGTATATCTCCTTTCTAGTCTTTCGACCACTCAAGACGCTTTTACACTACATATCTCATTCACCCATTCACACACATTCATACACTGATGCAAAGTGCTAACTGCTCAGCAGTTAACCATTCATATGCATTCACACACCGATGGCACAGCCTTTGGAAGCAATGTGGGGTTCAATATCTGTATCAGTTTCTGTGCAAGGACACTTCGACATGCAGACTAGAGTAGCTGGGGATCGAACTGCCAATGACCTGATTGGTGGACAACCTACTCTATATCGAGCCACAGCTGCCCTGATATATACATATATATCCCACATGGTGTAAAGCTGTCCAGACCACCATGGCCTGCCATAATTACTGCTTCAAATTAGGGTTGTCAAAACAATGATACCTTTTCCAATACCATGCAAAATGATACAATGTCTGGTAATTATACGTGAAATTCTATCTTAAGTAGCAAAGTCATTAAAATAAAAGATCTAGAATCCAAGCAATGCCATACAGGATCAATTAACATCCCCACCTCATGTGAGGATGAAGAGAGAGAGATTATCAGGTATTACAATGAAGAACATGAACATTGAACATTTGAACATTTTTATTTTACAAGCCTGGACCATGTACAAGAACAAGAATACAGATGCTTGGTGCCACATACCATTTGAATACACACAAACAGAATCACAGATAAAAAAAAAAAAAACCCTGTGGTGGAGTAGGGCATGCCAGTTTGTGCAATAAGACACAGAGGTGTCAGATTTTATAATATCCATATCAGTTACAGTGTCATTCTGTGAGAAACAATGCAACCGGTCCTCAAAACGTATTCTGTGACATTTATGTTTTACAAACTCTGTGCAGTGCAAATCGTTAATAGTAAAATAAGCTGCACAGCCTAAAACACCATGAGTAAAAAAGACTACTGTACACCCAACAGTAGTCTCTAATAGTCAGACTATAGTCTGGTCTCTTATATACTGACAATTATTACTTAGGCAACAACTGTACACAGGACTTTGCCAGATCCAGACAGGTAGGTGTCACTGACTATTACCAGTTACAAGTTACATTAACAGTTACTAGGTTAACTGATGATAAGTCATGCTGCACACAAGCTGGGAAAAGAGCGATAAATCGAACAGTGTTCGATCGGTAGACTTATCGAACACTAGTTCGATAACAACCTGACGGCCTTTACCTGTGGACAGACGTCCGTCATGCTTTCTGTTGGACAGATATCTCGGGACACTTGAAGAATCAATGAAACGTGCTAACAATAACCGTAAGACATATTATCTCTAACCATTATTTAATATTGCATGCAAGCTCCTGATGGTGTACTGCTCAGGTGAGAGTGACAGGTGAACGTCATATAAAAACCATTAAGTTCTGTTCTAATCTGGTCGATAATGTATTCGATACATGCCGAATTATAGACGGGCTAAAGTTGAAGTAAAACATGATTTATCATTGAAGTTGAACGATGGTCGTTAAACGGGGAACAGATCCAGTTTAAATTTATAGATTTCGCAGCAGGGTTTGGCTGTCTGTGTAGGACAGCTGATAGCTGATCGGATAGCCGGTGGATAGTCTTACCTGGTGAGCAGAACAAGCTACACTCAGCCGGTGAACTGTGACGGCGGGCTCGGGATAGTTATAGCGGTGACAGAGCTGTGATCATCGAACTACTTTTCCTGGACATATCGGTGTCTCAGTACAAGTTACTCCTCTATCAGCACTGACGCACTCATTCAAAGTACAAGTTTTGTATTTCCGGCCCTGACTTTCAAAGTAAAATCTAAGTAAAATCTCTATCGACCTGCAATGTCTGCAATGTTACACTGCTACTGAGATCAAAGTGTACATGCAGGAAGCAATCTACAGTGAGGAACACTTGTTTTTCTGCCATGCTCATCCTGCCTTACTCTATCATTCTGTCCACATGAGACGACGTGTGCTTTAATGCTGAAGGCTGACAGGAAGTCTCCTCTTCTTTGCCTCATTCATTCTGACTTGACGAGCTGACACTGAGCATTTTACGTGCCTGCCCACAGTGAAGCCACGTTCAGTCGAGCGTCGACCTGATCAGCCAATCACGTTCCAACCTCAAAGCACGCAGACAAATCACACAGCTATGTTGTCTTTACTTTGCAACACTAGTGTGTCTCTGACTGAAGACATGTAAGAAGCGATTAAGCAAGATAAATAAATGATATAAATAAATAACAAAGCAGTCTGCCATGAAGAAATACTACAATAAAAACATCAGTGTCACACACATCTGTGTGTGTGTGTGTGTGTGTTTGTTTGTGTGTACGTCTATGTGTGTATTTTTGACTGGGACACAGGGAGCCAGGTGGTGTCTTCACAGGGGCATCTGACCTGGTTTCCCTGCTACTAATTGAATGTCATCTACAATATCAAGGTCAGTTATCAGTTATGCAGTAAATAACAGTGTTGTTGAAAGGAATACATTTGCATTTTAGGTGCTGTCAATATTTCAGTATATTGTTTAAAATGTCCACAGTACATTAAAATTATAGTTGGATGTGGCTAGATTCTGATTTAGTTGTAGTGAGATCTGCAGTTGGACCCTCTCAGACACAGTTAGAACACCACCACCAACAAAAGGAGAATGTATTGAGGATGCATGATGATATATAGAGTGTATGATCTCAACTGAACAATCCATTAGAAGCTCAGCACATACTTTGAGCGGAAAGCTTCTGGTCAGATGAGGAGATACATGCTGACCTTTAACTAGACATCCAGACCAGATTGAGGGATTTTTTTTTAACTTTCCTACATCATCACGAGCTTCCAGTGCTGCAGAACATGTGTGTATAGACACTGCATACTGTGTAGGGTGTAGTGTGTGTGATATTTACAAAGGTTGATGTTGCTTTGTACAACAGCAAGGTCAAGGTGGATAAACAGGAATTATGTGACTGTTTTGAACAAATGCAGGGATCATGACATATACTGTTCAGTGGGTGTGGATATTAAAAGAGCATTTTCATTCTACAGACACCTAAAACAAGTGTCCCCATGAACTCCTACCATTACAACACCCTCCACTGCCAAGAAGAGAATGCAGAGAAGACTCCCCAAACAAACAAAAAATAAAAATCAGAGCAAACTTCAATGCTCTTTGGCTCTAAACTGACACTATACAGTGACAGATTGTCTGAACGTGATGACTGTTCAGAAACTGAGAAAGAAATTAGACATGTACAGACATAAAGAACTTTATTCTGATGTTTTTAGAACAACTTTGACCAGACCAAACTTCTACCTGGAGAAAATAGTGTCAGCACCACAGAAGCAGCTCACACAAACACGACAACAAAACACAACAAAGAAAACAAGAAGAGCTCAGAAGCAGAGGTAGCTGTTCCCCCAGTGACGCTGAAATCAATGAGTCTGCCAATGACTGTAAAGTGAGTATTTGTTGATCTATGGGATCAGTTTGAGTGTGCTCCCCAGAGGAAGGAAGAAGGCAGATAAGATGGGTGAGGGGACACACTAGGTCTGGATTAGACTGGTTTCACATCTCCTGCAGGTGTATCTGACTACATAGCAAAGTTTGTACTGATGACATGTTCAGCTTGAGTTACTGTTGTTTGGTATGTTAGATAGATACACACATACATACTAAAATGAGGTGCTGTTGAAATGAGTCCCACACAGAAAGCCAGAAAGCCAACAGACTGTCCATCAGGAGACAATGAGACAGTTAGGCTCATTTAGTGCAGTCAATTGTCCACCCAGCTCATTTGCATAATTTTGAAAGAATTAATCAATGAATTACTTAATATTTACTTATTACAGCCATAAACTCTCTATTGGCAGTGTTGATCCCGTGATCCTTTCTTTATTATCAGGATATGTACCACAGTCCTTTAAAGTAACTGTAATTAAACCTCTTCTTAAAAAGCCCACTCTAGATCCAGAGGTTTTAGCCAATTATAGACCGATATCAAACCTTCCCTTTCTTTCTAAGTTACTTGAGAAAGCTGTAGCTAATCAGCTGTGTGGATTTCTTCATAAGAACAGTTTATTAGAGGATTTTCAGTCAGGATTTAGAGTCCATCATAGCACAGAGACCGCACTAGTCAAAGTCACAAATGATCTCCTAATGGCATCAGACAAAGGACTCATCTCTGTACTCGTCCTGTTAGATCTTAGTGCTGCATTTGACACCATAGACCATCAAATTCTTTTACAGAGACTGGAACATCAGATTGGCATCAAAGGAACCGCCCTAAGCTAGTTTAGGTCATGGAGTCCCACAAGGTTCTGTACTAGGACCACTTCTAATCAGTTTATATATGCTTCCTTTAGGGAACATTATTAGGAATCACTCCATTAAGATTAATTGTTATGCTGATGGCGCCCAATTATATTTATGGTCAAGCCTGATGAAACCAAGAGGTTAAATAAACTCCAAGCATGCTTCAAGGATATAAAAAGTTGGATGACCTTCACTTTTCTGATGTTAAATTCAGGCAAAACTGAAGTTCTTGTAATTGGACCCAAACACCTCAGAAACTCTGTACTTTCTAGAGACTTAGTTACTTTAGAAACTAGTCCACACATTTGTTACTACTTGGCTGGACTATTGTAACTCTCTATTATCAGGCTGCTCCAATAAGTCTTTTAGGACTTTGCAGCTAATTCAGAATGCTGCTGCACGTGTTCTGACAGGAACCAAGATCAGAGATCACATCTATCCCATTTTGGCTTCTGTTAAAAATTTTCTATTCTTGTAGTGTTCTGAGTGACACATACACACGTGGACAAAATTGTTGGTACCCTTCGTTTAATGAAAGAAAAATTCACAATGGTCACAGAAATAACTTGAATCTGTAAAAAGTAATAATAAATAAAAAATTCTATGAAATTTAACCAATGAACGTCAGACATTGCTTTTCAACCATGCTTCAACATAATTATTTTTAAAAATAAACTCTGAAACAGGCCTGGACAAAAATGATGGTACCCCTAGAAAAGACTGAAAATAACGTGACCAAAGGGACATGTTAATTCAAGGTGTGATCACTAATTAGCATCACAGGTAATCAGTAATCAGTCAGTGCGCCTATATATAGGACTACAGCTAGTCACTGTGCTGTTTGGTGACATGGTGTGTACCACACTCAACATGGACCAGCGGAAGCAAAGGAAAGAGTTGTCTCAGGACATTAGAAAGAAAATTATCAGCAAGCATCTTAAAGGTAAAGGCTATAAGACCATCTCCAAGCAGCTTGATGTTCCTGTGACAACAGTTGCACATATTATTCAGAAATTTAAGATCCATGGGACTGTAGCCAACCTCCCTGGACGTGGCCGCAGGAAGAAAATTGATGACAAATCAAGGAGACGGATAATACGAATGGTAACAAAAGAGCCCAGAAAAACTTCTAAAGAGATTAAAGGTGAACTTCAAGCTCAAGGAACATCAGGGTCAGATCGCACCATCCGTCGTTGTTTGAGCCAAAGTGGACTTAATGGGAGACGACCAAGGAGGACACCATTGTTGAAAACAAGTCATAAAAAAGCCACACTGGAATTTGCCAAACTACATGTTGACAAGCCACACAGCTTCTGGGAGAATGTCCTATGGACAGATGAGACAAAAAATGAACTTTTTGGCAAGGCACATCAGCTCTATGTTCACAGACGAAAAAATGAAGCATATAAAGAAAAGAACACTGTCCCTACTGTGAAACATGGAGGGCGCTCTGTTATGTTCTGGGGCTGCTTTGCTGCATCTGGCACAGGGTGGCTTGAATCTGTGCAGGGTACAATGAAGTCTCAAGACTATCAAGGGATTCTAGAGAGAAATGTGCTGGCCAGTGTCAGAAAGCTTGGCAGGTCATGGGTCTTGCAACAGGACAATGACCCAAAACACACAGCTAAAAACACCCAAGAATGGCGAAGAGGAAAACACTGGACTATTCTAAAGTGGCCTTCTATGAGCCCTGACCTTAATTCTATTGAGCATCTTTGGAAGGAGCTGAAACATGCCGTCTGGAAAAGGCACCCCTCAAACCTGCAACAACTGGAGCAGTTTGCGCAGGAGGAGTGGGCCAAAATACCTACTGAGAGGTGCAAAAGTCTCATTGACAGTTACAGGAATCGTTTGATTGCAGTGATGGCCTCAAAAGGTTGTGCAACAAAATATTAAGTTTATGGGGTACCATCATTTTTGTCCTGACCTGTTTCAGAGTTTATTTTTTAAAATAATTCTGTTGAAGCATGGTTGAAAAGCAATGTCTGACTTTCATTGGTTAAATTTCATAGAATTTTTATTTATTATTACTTTTTACAGATTCAAGTTATTTCTGTGACCATTGTGAATTTTTCTTTCATTAAACGAAGGGTACCAACAATTTTGTCCATGTGTGTACATACTTTTAAATGGAATATAATAAAAGCACAAACGTACAGACATTATACAAGGTTACATGAAGTCACATGTGGGCCTTGAGGTCCTCAGCAGTATCCGTTGTTGTAATGTTATCTTGGGGTTTAAAGTCTAGTCTAAAGAAAGGGTCAGAAAGGCCACTGAACAGAGGGACAGACAAGCACAAGCCGCGCTAGAGGAGAGAAGGGCTAGACAGGCCACTGAGGAGAGGGCAAGACAGGCTCAGGTAGCCGAGAGTAAGGCGAGAAAGAAGCAGGAAGAGATGGAGAGACAGCTCAGAGAAAAGGAGAAAATCAGGCAGGACAGGCAGAGACAGGAGAAGGAAGAGAGCAGACAGTCAAGTGAAGCAGACTCAGAAGGAGAACGAGCAAGGCCCAAAGAGGAGGAGCTAGACACAGACCTTAGTGACGAAGAGGTGCAGGCTGTGAAACCAAAAACAAAGCAGGCTCTTTCAGGGACACATATGAGATGAGGGAGAGGCACAGTGACAGGACCACTGACTAGGAGAAGCAGAGTTACAGAAACCCACAGAACATCAGTCTGATACCTGATGTTCAACAATTGATCCGATTCACATATATGGGTGACTGGATTATGTGTAAAGATGAGTTTGTTTTCCCTGAAGCTGTTGAGGGTGGCCAGTGGCCCCCGACCAAAACCTTGACCGACTGGTTAAATGTTGAAACAAAAAATGCAATAACCAAATGTGCACAAAGACGTACTGACTTTTCAAAAGTAATTCACTGCGTTCAAGAAGCAAAAGAGTCAGTGCCTCAATTCATTCAGAGATTCACAAACATGAGATATTAATGCCGGAATAAAGCGAGATGAAAATGAATATCTCCTGGTGCAACTTTTTGTGCAAAATTTAAAACCAAATGTTGCAGCTGCTAACAAATTGTCAGTTATTGACTGGAACACCAAAAGCTGGAAGTCGACTGTAAACAAAATGATGGCTATGCATAGGAACTTGTAAGGTTATAGGCGCTGAATGTTGCTCTTATATCTCTAATGCGACTGCTGAGGTCATGGATATGGCTCAAGGTATCAAAGAGTTGCATGGTTGGTTTCAGCTTGGGGGATTTTTCTGGTACATTGGGGTCATGGGGATCAGGGCTAGTTAAATTTTTGACTACTCTAGTTGTCGGTGGTTTCCTTATTCTTTTTCTATGCACTTGTGTGACCTCATTGATTAAAATGTTGGTTAAAAAGACCACAAGGTCAGTGGTTCAGGCACCCCAAGTGTGTGTATGCCCAGTGGCTGTAAATCCAGTGGGTAAGAGGTATTATGAGTTTGAAGGTTTTGAGGAAAGAGTTCAAGGTTTTGGCCTGGATGATTTTCCTCTCGGTGAAAATGATGAAGAGGAGACTTGTGGTCTGTAAATGTATGGTATCTGAGGAACAATAGGGGGTTGAGTAGATGAATAAAATAAAGTTGAGAAAAACATTTCCTATCTTATAAAAAAGAAATAAAATAAGTTTTCCCCTGTTGTTCCATTTCAGTTTTAACTTTGTGTGCTGATTTTGATTGTACTGGTGAAGATTTTACGATATCTTGATTGCAATGATGATTGTTGTGATTGATGGAAAGGAGAAATTTATTCCAGAAAGTCAAATCAACTGTTTTATGGATCCCTGTCCACTTGCTAGGTGGTATCTGTTAGATGAGATAATAACTGTGATCTTTCTCCTCTCCCAGTGGTATATTTGCACGTGATCTGTGACCTCCCTGTTGACCTCCTTTAACACCCTGGTGTTGTAGGGGATCTTCGCTCACTTAAAGGCCCATGTTGACCTGAAGGTGGAACTCACACATCATGGGAATGGGATGAGGGGGCACATAAGAGGGGTCCTTAAAGTCTCTCGCTGATTGTATGAATTAATCTCAACCAACTGTTTTTGTTGGGAAGATAATTTTTATTGGTGTCTTTTGAATGATTTTGATTTCAAAATACTCCTGATTTGAGTGTGATTGCAAATGTTTTGTGATGTTTGTTTCGATCCCATTCTGACTGTGCTCTCTGGTGGTCTCTAAATTTGGTAATTATTAGTATTCGGTAGTTGGTATTGAACTTATGATCAATAAGAGGGGATTGTTATGGAATTTTCTATTCTTGTAGTGTTCTGAGTGACACATACATACTTTTAAATGGAATATAATAAAAGCACAAACATACAGACATTATACAAGGTTACATGAAGTCACATGTGGGCCTTGAGGTCCTCAGCAGTATTAGCTGTTTGTCTTTGGCTGGCAGTAGCAGGTGTCGTCCTATCTCAACACTGTTGTGGTCAGGGTCGAAGGACTCTGGTGCTGCATGCTTAGACATAATAGACAGCTTGGCACTGACATTTCAATCTGCGTAAACAGACATCTGTGTCTCCAGACTTAATCATGTTGATGAAGACACCATCCTTGGTAAAAGCATTCTCTTCTACCTAATTCGGGGCGTATAGTGTTTGTGATGTTATCTTGGGGTTTAAAGTCTATCCACCAGCATGAGTTGGGCAGAATGTGAGACCGACTCAGGCACTTCTGATGCTTTATGAGAATGTCTCTAATTCTCCTTGATCAAGTGTCAATGAATAATACAGCATAAGACATCAGAGGCTCCTGAACACTTTCTTTCTTCCTGACCTCACCACTGACCTTTGGTTTGCTTTATCTCTTATTTTTTCACCTTTTCTCTCCGGTTCTCTCCTTTTTCCCTAGGCTAATCAACGCAAATGTTGTTTTGTCTCTGTTTCCTTCTCTGACTGTGTTTGGTTGATTTGGATTTCCAGATTCCCACAAATATCATCACACATTCATCTCAGAACAGAACAGACAAAGTGGCTGCTTATGAGTAACAACCACTGGACTCATGTTCTTGCTGACCATCTGCTTTAACTGCTGCAGTGATGTAGGCATGTACTCCTGGGTGTGTCAGTACACCCAGGAGTACATGCTGTTGCTGAGAAATGGAGTGAGCTATAAGGAGTTGATTAAAAATTCTCAGATTTCAATTTTCAGATTGGACATTAGTTTGATAAAACATTAACTAAGGTTTACTTTCGACCACACATCACAGTCTTCATAAGAAAATTATGATAACAATTTGATTTAAATATTTCAGAGGAATGAAAATAAATAAATAAGTTTGTACAACTTTTTTTATGATTAAAATTTTTTATTGTGTTTTACATTTTACATGGTTAAAATAATAAGAGAGCAGTGAAAATAAAAATAAAAATAAAATAAAATAAGGCAAAGTAAAAGATAAAAGATGCACAACCTTATTTCGACAACACCTAAAAATAACACAGAGAAAATGAAACAAAATAAATACACAATTCCCAGACAGATACATCCATGTTCAATATGTCAAGCAGACCATTTACCAGGGAACAGCCACTGTATACAGATCCCTGCATAACATCCAAACCACCTCCACCTTCATTTCCATCCCGCTCCCCCCAAAAAACGCTCATTATGATCAATGTATGCAAAAATGTTTTAGGTATCCTGAAAGAATACAGTCTTAAAAACATTCCCCATTTCTCATTATATTTATCAGTATCATTTGTTATATTATGGGATATTCTATACTCTGTGAGCCAGTCCTGAAATACTGGGCTCTCTGCATCTTTTCACTTTCTCATTATCATCTGCTTACCAATCATTATACTTCTCTGAATCCAGTTGGTTAAGGGTTTCATGATATGAACCAAGGGTTTAGGGTAACCTAATATGTAAAGACTGGGGCAGAACTCAAAATCCACTCTTGTGACCTCTGTAATAATTTCATGAACCCTTCTCTAAAATGCCTGAATCTTTGGGCATGACCATAGGGCATGTATTAGGGTACTCATCTACACATCTCCAGCAGTCTGGTGTTTCCTTCATGCCTAGTCTGAATAACCTATTTGGATACCAATAGAATCGATGAAGGATTTTAAATTTAATTAACCTTATTTTGATGTCCCCGGAGACTTGTTTAGTCATTCCAACAATTGTATCCCAATCATTTTCTGTAAATGTTATATTCAGATCCCTTTCCCATACGGTTTTCAGAGCTGAGTTGGATGGGTAACCAGAGTTACTCATGTTACACATGGAATAATAATGGGAGACCCCATGCCTAGTCCCTGCTATCCACAAAATCTCTTTCATAAAGTTTGTAAAACTTTAAACTAAGCATTTGAACATGAAATTATTGTCCAAATAAATAAATATGACAAATTAAATGTTTTGATGAACCATACGCTACTGCCAGCACTCCCCACCGCTATCATCAGGGCAATAAATAAGTGAATATCTTTAAGAAAGTCTGTCCACTAAAGATTCAAATATGCTCTTAAAATACCTCCAATTCATAGCAGATGTTCAAGTATCCTTGTTACACCCTGCCCACTTCCCTACATCTGTGTAGTACAAGTATGTACCACTTCCTGAACTGAAAAAAAATGTTGCCATTGAAGAGAATCATCATTTCTGGATCACCATCTGTTAGGAGCGCTTTCAGGAAACAGTGCTAATAGAGGTAACCTCCACTTTACTATCGCAAGACAGACACGACTGTTCATTTTGAATTATTTATTTATATATTTTCAATAACAGCATCTGAAAATCTTGTACTGAAAGTTACAGTTCAGGTCAGTTCACAGTCTGCTGCTGTGTGTTTGTGTGTTTTTTTGTTTTCTGTTGTCAATTTCACATGTAAATAGGGATGTGCTGAGATGGTTGGTGAACTGATTCCAGGTCTTAGCCTGTGATTGGCAGTGGCTGGGAACCACCTGACACATAAGGAGCCAAGATGGCGGCCAATCGGGTGGGCAACTGGCATTTCCTCATCCTCCCCTTCTCCCAACTAGCCACACTTCTGTTTTGTAAAGCCTTTTGTTTGAGCTTGTGGATAGGTTCTTTTAAATAGTAAGGGTGGACTGCCAGTTTTGCTGATCTTGTTTTCTCCTATTTAAAGTAGTTAGGGAAGTAAGTCTATTGTCATTTGTTTTCTTAGGGTTAGTATCTTATTTCCCATCCAGGATCGTTTTGTTTGTTATTTTGGCCTTGGTCCACCCTAAAGCCTTCTACCTTAGTTATATTTAAATGTTCTTTGTAAATGTTGTAAAGAAATAATTTTCTTTACCTTCAAAATCTGCTGTATGTGTCTACTTGGGACTTGGGGAAGATGGGACCTATTCACGCTATACCCTAGGCACCCCTAGACTGCGGCATAACAAATACATTAACTTCATGTCTTAATGTCTTCATAGTCATGAGCTACTGTATGTGTTCATCTACCACCTCTGCACATGTCAGTATTTTCTGAATGCTTCATTCACTACATTTTCTCCAGAACATTTCAATGAGACAATTATTTTCAAACCTGAATAATGTATCTGTTATGCCCCCAGAAAGCACATTTGTTTGTTGTGGCTTCGTGTGGTTTGTTTATTTATTTAACCATAGCAACCTATAACCAGTGCAGGGAAAACAAGAGTAGAACTACTAACTGCCAACCAAGAACTACCAACTGCCAACCACCAACTGCTAACTGCCACGATCACCTATGATTAATTGTGAGCTTTCTCAGCCATCAGCTTTTTAGTCGATTGCCTTTCTTCCTCCCCCTTTGCTAAAGCAACGTCTGTAAGTGTTTTATATCCTGTAACATTAAGTCATCACTTATTTTTGAGTTTGTAAGAATATTGTGAGGATTAAGACACTAACTAGTTCATGCTAAGCTAAGTTAGCTTCATGTTTGCTGCTGCTTGTCTTTACTAGCTTGATTGTGTTACATCACATAAGGTATACAACTATGTTAATTAAGCAGTGCTACAGTATTTATCTTGATACCGTGTGTTCAGCTTCTTTAATGATTGTAAATATCTCATTGTACTGTGTTACAGTTTTACAAGATCTTCAGTAAACGTCATGGAAATGAATTGCCTGTGTCCTGGTGTGTTTATACTGATTGGAAACGCAAGCCCATGACAGTATCAAATAGCATACAGAGGTGGAGGGCTCTAGTATAGATGGAAGGCGAAAACAGAGAAAATCCACATTTGTAATTTAAATTAACCATAACTGTGTAACTACGCTGAGGTACAGAGCCAATGAAGCTCGCTGTGACATTATCTGCCTCATGGTATTGAAAACAAAGGAAGTGGTGATGAGAGGGGTGTCAAGAGGAGAGAGAGTATTTGGATGGTTTTTGGGGGATGGTTAAAGGTAAGGGAGGCATTTGAACTGGTGGAGCATGGATAGAGGGGGAGCAAGGAGCATATTGTGTGTGCCTTTACATTTTTTGGCTAAAAATATAATATTCAATTCACTGGTTTGAGACATACTGTGTATGAGAGCTTTTTATTTATTTATTTATTTTTACAAATGCTGGTTTGTTTATTTCATAATAATAATAAACACAAAAACTGAATTGCAGAAATTTTAAAAATATTTTCCTGCTGAATGTCACCTTGCTAATTTTATTTGCATTTCAT
Organism: Nibea coibor; assembly: GCA_023373845.1. NCBI lineage: Eukaryota > Metazoa > Chordata > Actinopteri > Sciaenidae > Nibea > Nibea coibor. The sequence continues at coordinate 24,214,338 of CM041725.1, forward strand.
GTCTATTTTAAAGCCAGTGTGACAGAGAGTTCCTCTAGTGGGCAGAGCTCTAACGGCACCAATTGGAAGTGTCATGTGGAATCATTTCATTATACTGGGCGAGGGAATTAACCTTGACGTTGAGTAGGAGAGCTGTAATTTAGAATTCACAGCGTTAAAGAAAATTGCCTGTTAGGTTTGTTCCAGTGCCAGCTTTTTACTGCATATACTTGAGGTTTCCATCTATTAAGAGTCAGGTTTGATAAAGAAACGATCTGCTGTAAGAAAGAAGGTCTAGTTTCACTGGACCTACAAAAAGCAGGTCAGGGTTGACAGTTCTAAAATAAAAATCCTTGACGGTTCCTCATCTGATTGACATAAAACTTGCCGCCCACATGCCAACATGCACATGCACGAGGGCCCATTCAATGCCACATGTGGCTTTAATCTTCTATTTATAGTTTTTCATCAGTATTGCTGCAAGTGTTTGTTTTCCACAAAATACCAATTAACCTTGTCCTCAGCTCTCTTCAGCTCTCCTCCTCTTGCTGTTGGTATATGGGATTACACACTGTTTCACTGGGCACCAGTAGGACTCCACGCTTTTGGATTAGATTTATTGTTTAACTAATCATATAGCCCTTACAGGGCCTGGAAGTGTATTTTGGATCATTGTTAAGTTAAAAAAAACAAAACAAATGACCACAAATTAAGGTCCCACTAGGCTCAAATCAGATGGTATGTCACTGCAGAATGCTGTGGTAGCCATGCTGGTTATCTGTAATACTTGAATAATACTTGTATTCTGTAATCTGTATTTGAGGATTTTCAGTCAGGATTTAGAGTCCATCATAACACAGAGTCCGCACTAGTCAAAATTACAAATGATCTCCTAATGGCATCAGACAAAGGACTCATCTCTGTACTTGTCCTGTTAGATCTTAGTGTCACATTTGACACCATAGACCATCAAATTCTTTTACAGAGACTGGAACATCAGATTGGCATCAAAGGAACCGCCCTAGGCTGGTTTAAGTCATATTTCTTTCACGTCAATGATGAATCCTCCATGCATACCAAAGTTTGTCACAGAGTCCCACAAGGTTCTGTACTAGGACCACTTCTATTCAGTTTATATATGCTTCCTCGAGGGAACATTGTTAGGAATCACTCCATTAATTTTCATTGTTATACTGATGACACTCAATTATATTTATCGATCAAGCCTAATGAAATCAATCAGTTAACTAAACTCCAAGCGTGCCTTAGGGATATAAAAAGTTGGATGACCTACAATTTTCTAATGTTAAATTCAGACAAAACTGAAGTTCTTGTAATTGGACCCAAACACCTCAGAAACTCTCTTTCCAGAGACTTAGTTACCTTAGATGGGATCATCCTGGCCTCCAGCTCCACTGTAAAGTTGTTTTTGATCAGGATTTGTCCTCTAATGCCCACATAAAACGAATTTCAAGACTGCATTCTTCCACTTATGTAACATTGCCAAAAGCGCATCGTGTCTCAAGCAGATGCAGAAAAACGAGTCCATGTCTAGTCCATTACTTCTAGGCTGGACTATTGTAACTCTCTATTATCAGGCTGCCCCAATAAGTCTCTTAGGACTTTGCAGCTAATTCAGAATGCTGCTGCACGTGTTCTGACAGGAACCAAAATCAGAGATCACATCTCACCCATTTTGGCTTCCTTGCACTGGCTACCTGTTAAAACTAGAATATAATTTAAAATTCTTCTCCTTACATACAAAGCTCTTCATGGTCAGGCACCATCATATATCTCTGCGCTCTCAGAATGCTGGGTTCCTTGTGGTTCCTATAGTTTCCAAAAGTAGACTGGGAGCCAGAGCTTTCAGCTATCAAGCTCCTCTTCTGTGTTCTTCCCCAGAGTTTCTGTGCTTTCTCATCCAGCAGGTTCTCATGGATCGTGGCTGCTGCTGTGGTCTGCTGCTGATGTCCACTACATATATTATTACTGTCATTATTGTTATTACAGTTTATAGTTAGTTAATGATTTACTGCTGCTGTGCATCTGTGTCTCTCTATCTCTATCACAGGTTCCACTGCTACTGTAACCATTCTATCATTCATTGTAATTCATTGTAATTGTACAATATGTTTGTGTTGATTGTTCTGTGTCACACCGGTATGTCAAGTTTGAGTTTTTGTCCTTTCTCCATGTTTGTTTTGTGACTTCCTGTTTTATTTTGGGAAATTAACTCTCCTCTCGTTTCAGGTCACTTGCCCTTCCTCATGTGTCACTAGTCTGATTGTCTTCCCTGATTCCTGATTGTGTCCACCTGTTCCCCATTACCTTCATGTGTTCATATAGTCTGCGTTTCCCTTTGTCCTGTGCCAGTGTGTCATGTCCCGTGCCAGTGTGTCATGTCCCATGTACTGATCACCAGCGCTCGTCACAGTCAAGTCAGCTCACAGTCTAGTTTTGTAGTTCCTTGAAAGAGTGATTTTTTTTTTTTGGCTCTGCCTTTTGTAGTTTATCTCAGTCTAGGTTTTTGGTAGTTTGGGTTTAGTTTGAGTTTTGACCATCCCTCGTCGTGAGGCGCTCTTTGTTTTCCCCGGTGTGTCCGGTGATACCAAATAAAGGTCTTCTGCTTCATCCCGAACTCTGCGCTTGAGTCTGCTTCCTCAAGTTACCCCTCATGTCAGTTCTGTACATGTGACATCCATTGCACGTCTGTCCGTCCTGGGAGAGGGATCCCTCCTCTGTGGCTCTTCCTGAGGTTTCTTCCACATTTTTCCCTATTAAAGGTTTTTCCTCACTGGAACCGAGGGTCTAAGGACAGAGGGTGTCACTCCCTGTACAGATTGTAAAGCCCCTCTGAGGCTAAATGTGTTTTGTGACTTTGGGCTATACAAATAAAATTTGATTTGAATAAATCAGTGTCCCCAACAAAGCACCTCCTCCATGTTTGATAGTGGGAATCACACATGAAGATACATGGCAAGAAATTCTACTAATTAACTTTCGACAAGGTACACCTGCTAGTTAAAAATCATTCCAGGTGATGACCTCATGAACCTGACAGTGTGAAAATGTTAATGGACTGTACTTATATAGCCCACCATTCAATGTGTTTTTACACATTCACCTATATTCATACAATGATGCACCAAGAGCACCAACTTCTGGGATTGGGACATGCAGAGGTGCCAAAAACTGCAGTTCCTCAAACGTTTACTTGAGGCTGGCTACGGAACGAGTCAGTCTCCATAAGCCTCTATGTTCAAATGTCCACAGCAGAAATAAAGATGTGACTAATTGACTGACAGGTGGATACCTGTTACAGGTGAACACCCAGGCACCATTCTGCCCCCCTCAGCTTCACCTCTTTGCCCATTTTTAGATTAGCCTGGAGGCAGCAGAGGCAGGCCTGCTAAGATGACTAGAGCCAGCAACACTGAGCTTCAGAGTGGCTCTTCAGAAACCTGTAGGTTACGTCAAGGGTACAACATTCATTCTTTTGAGATAAATACAGTCACTATGCATACCACACATCCTCCACATTCTGCCTGCATATTCTACACACACCATCCAAGTGCTCTCTAGTCACAAGGCTGCTGTCTGCTGAATATGCCTGGTCTGTGTTGCTGACTGCAAGGGAAGCTGCACCATGGCTGAACTGCCCAACATTTTCATTCACTGCCTGTCGTAATAATCAGACACACACCATCTCAACACTGGAACCTTTAAACCTGGAACCTTGTTTGTGCAGAGGATGCAGTGTAGTGCATATGACATGAGGACACTATCTTGTCACAGTCATAATTCTGCTTTTAGTTCTGCAGGTGTGCGACACTTCTGCTAATCTTTTAGCAGGTTTATTTGTGATTTGATTTATGTATGGTTGAAATGGAGGTTAAAGGGAATCATGTAATTGTTTTTATTGTGAAGACTGTAAGAAAATAAAAGTCTCAGGAGAAGCAGTGGAGTAACCTCCACTAATGGTACAGTCTGAGGTAATGCCAGCTGAACAGAGCATATTTTTAAGCAGTTACATTTTGTCTGTTGAGGGAAGCACATACAGCATATCAGGTGTGTCCATATGATAAATTCATTTCATGTGCATTACGTTGAGTTCAACCTAGTTAACTATGGCTGTATCTAAATGAATTTCCACGACTTGTGGATTTTTTTCTACAGCTCAGTCAAATTGCAGTACAAAGTAGTATTTCCAAGGTCAGACCATTCTTAAAAAATACACATAATAACCTTACTTATGTCATATTTTTGTATTACTGCAGTAACCCTTTTCTGTAAAAATAAATGCTCAGTTTGTGGCAACATATACCCCAAAATGTAAAACATATGCAGGAGTGAGAATAAACAGTATGTGTACAAAGTAATAATGAAAAACTATATTAAGAATATAAGAATATTTCCCATTTTAGCTTTAGAAAATAAAATGGTAAAAGGATGAATTAGGCCATGCTGGTATCATATAACTATATAACAGGACACATAGAGTTTAGTAGTGTGCTGTGGCCCAGTTCATTCTGACTGTTACCACAGTCCTTTTTGTCTGGTCATGTAAAAACAATTTCTACTGCATGAACACACATCATTTCCAGCTGTGAAATAGCCCGCTAACTGTTTGAGCCTTACGAGAGAACGGAAGTCCTCTCCCAAAAGAACTCTAACCTATTGCACTAATGAAATCCCTAAGCAGAGTTCCAAAGCAGAATAATGATCTGTTTTCACCATTTATTCGAGCCCCAACAGAAAAACTGATTATTCAAATCCTTCAGGCTCATATCAGACACTGCCAGTTGTGTATCAGTGTTTACCAACTCTTACAAACAAGCATGGCTGTGTGTGTGTGTGTGTGTGTGTGTGTGTGTGTGTAGACAGAGCAGCTGCTACTCTCTGGGTGTCTCCTAGGATAACAGCAGGTCCTCAATGTTTGTTGTGTGTGTGTGTCTATGTTTAGAGGAGCTATGAAGGACACTTCAATGAGACAGCCAACTGAATCGTGAGGCCTGCATAACACACACACATATACAGAGAGAGAGAGAGAGAAATAGAAGAACGTCAGAAGAATGTCAATTTTAAAGCATGTTTTGTAATCTACCTGTATCTGGCCTGGTAACCTTGCATGCCGCTGAAGATGGCTTGGTGGAAGAATGATCATTTGTTTTTTTGTTTTATTGTTACTGCATATTTATTTTATTTTATGAAACCTAATGAAACCATTTTATAGAAGCAATAAGTCATGCAATGCATGCATTCTGTGATTGACAGTGGTTTACAGTAGAACCACTGCTTCTTGAGGCCTCTTAGAGCTTAGTGCTGAAATTTGTGAGGCCGCTCTTGTTGTGTCTATTCAGTAATGACTTACTACAAAAGAGATTTAACATTTAATATTTTAAATATTATTATACAACCCCAATTCCTAAATAGTACGGGTAAAATGTAAATAAAAACAGAATGCGATGATTTGCAAATCTCACAAACATTTTTATTCCCAATAGAACACAAACAACATATCACATGTTCAAATTGAAACATTTTAACATCACGTTATACAAAGTTTTTCTGTTGTTGAAAGGTCTGGACTGCAGGCAGGCCAGTTCAGCCCCCATACTCTTCTCCTGCAAAGCCAGGATGTCATGAAGGATGCAGTATGTGGTTTAGCGGTGTCTCGCTGAAATATGAAAGGCCTTCCCTGAAAGAGACGTTGTCTGGACGGGAGCATATGTTGCTCTAAGGCCTCTGTGTACTTTTCAGCACTGATGGTACCGTTCCAGATGTGTAAGCTGCTGACGACACAGGCACTAATACAACCCTGTACCATCAAGAGTTTGAACTGTCCGCTGATAAGAAGCTGGATGTTCCTTCTCCTCTTTAGACCGCAGAACATGTCGCCCATGGTTTACAAAAAGAATTGAAATGTTTGATTGATCTGACCTCAGAACAGTTTTCCATTTTCCCTCAGAGCATTTTAAATGAGCTTTGGCCCAGAGAAGATGAAGGCATTTCTGGATCGTGTCCACATATGACAGTCATTTCTGGAAGTGTTCCTGAGCCCGTGCAATGACTTCCAGTCAAGAACCATGCCCATTTTTAATGCAGTGCTGTCCGAGGGCCCAAAGATCATCAGCATCCAGTTTGACCTTTGACCTTGTCCTTTGCGCACAGAGACTCCTCCTGATTCTCTGAATGTTTGATGATATTTTACACTGTAGATGGTGGGATCTTCAGAGTTTGCAATTTTACACTGAGGAACATTTTTCTGAAATTGTTAAAGCATTTTTAGACGTAGTTTGTCAGATTGGTGAACCTCCAGTCATGTTCCTGGCCTAATTAACTGTCAAATGCTCCTCCAGTTGTTTTTGATTTGTGCTGAATACTTTTCAAGCCTTTTGTTGCCCCTGACCCACCTTTTTTGAGATGTGTTGCTCCCATCAATTTAAAAATGAGCCCATATTTTCCATGAAATGATAAAATGTCTCAGTTTTAACACATGACACATTGTTTATGTTCTATTGGGAGTAAAATATGGGTTTGTGAGATTTGGAAATCATTTCTGTTTTTATTTACACAGTTTTACAAAGTGTACCAACTTTTTGGGAATTGGGGTTGTATTACAATATTATTGTATTATATTCAATATTTTCTTTATGCCCCCTAGTTAATTTTAGTGTAACATAGAGAGTCATTTAGTACACAGCAAATCAGCTGAACATACAAAAATGTAAAATGTGTTTATATACATGCTTACAATTTGACGTATGGAAACGGTGTGTGCAGTGATACATTATGTTTAAAGGTAACAGCCTGTTGAGGTAAGAACAGCAGTGTGGTCCATGTAGTTTATCCTGTCATCATCTCAGAGCTATGCTTCCCTCTAGTGTTGAATGTCTGTCAGCTGACATAATATAGAATAGTAAGCATAATATAAAAATATGTTACTGTTTGATTCTTTCTCTTCTTGTCAGTCTTGCAGGATAACTTGTGATATAAAAAAAGAAACCAGTGTGTTTGTTCTGACATCCATTGAATTTGTGCACTGTTCTGATTTGTACTGTTAGCACTCACTGCTCAAGGTCAGGAAGCATTTTCTATTTGATTTATTCTATTCGATTTGATTTGATTTGATTTAGTGGGTCCATATATATATATTAGTCTATATTAGTCTATATTAGCCCTAAGTTAAATCAACCCTAATGAATTAATTGACACAACACAATTAAATTGAGTTGGACCCAAAGCTAGTAAATAAGCAGTCATCAATATGTCAATAACTCCATAGGGGGGAAAAATGCTGCCCTCTTCCTGTCAGTTCCCATGTTCAATCATCGAATCTGGGCTCCATTGATGTTGGCTTTATAAGTCTGTGGTGCACATGTTTAACTCCAGGTGAAACTACTCTGAGTTGATCAAACTACCTCAAATCAGCTGTTGTGAAACCGAAAACTCAGAGTTTCCTATCTCAGAGGAGATCAACTCAGAGTTAAGGATCTGACTCAGAGTTTGTTGAACCTTCTTTGTGAAACGGACCCCTGAACAGATATGCTGGGGCGAGCGTGTGAGCCGATCAGCTGAGACAAAGCAAATTCATGGATGTGGCTAGCGGTGCAACGGATCATTGTTTATCTGCGATGCGTTCATGTCGCTCCCCACAGACTGGCACCAAGTGATTCGCGGATTGGTTGATGGAAAAAATAAGTTGTGATAAGATAACACTGAGGCACCACTGCAGCCGCTCGTATGTACAGCTCCATGTGGCGCACAACAACAACACCATCAACAACAACACGCCCACCTCCCCCTTTCAAATAAACTGCTAAAAAAAAAACGGCAGCTCTGACGCGGCAGCCCTGTAACATCTGATGGACTGTGTTTTTTGTTTGTGTTTTGTTTTTTTTGTAACTTCTTTTAAGGGCCATATCTGTTTGATGCTTTCTGAAGCCTGTGCAACACACTCGACTTCTGAGTATCCAACTAACCACCTGCCCTCTATACAAAGACATCAGAGACATATATTTCCCACAAATCACAAACACCCCGAAAAACTTTGACACTTTAGACCACATTCAAAAACTTCCATACCTGCTGGGTGAAGTACAGCGGTGCGCAAAATAGCTGCCTGATTTGAGAACTGCTGCAACCACAGAAGGAGGTCCAGCAGACAGGAAGGACAAACCTAGACCATCCCCTCCTGATGGACATCATTTACTTTGTATATATTGAACAAGTTAATTATTATTTCATCCCTATATTTTATGTTAAGACCAGGGAATGAATTTCACAAGGGCCATGGCTTTGACACTTGTGTCTTTAGAGAAAAAAACAAAACGTGTTTTGATGACATTCATCATCAGTGGTGGGTTTGATTCGAGCCCGGCATGAACCGCTCGGACGGGCTATAATGACACTTCATCAAACGCACCCCCACCCTCTTGTGTCCGTGTCCGCGAGGCTGTGACGTTGGGTCCGAGACTGACGTGAAGAGAGGAAAAAATCACCAGGACAGTGTGTTAAATTAGTGAAAGAATAAGAGGTATTTCAACATATAAGTTAGTTAACGTTAAACCGCGTGTACAGTAACGTTATATCACTACTAACGTGCCAACCATAGCCTGTAACATTAACCTCAACAAACACTTGCTAGCTTCCTGTCCAGTTTTTCCTCTGTCGAGCTGCTACTACTTTGTATTGGGCTACTAAGTAAGTTAAGGTAGGTAAGTTACAGCTGGTTGATGTGTGCTGGCTGTTCATAGTCGCTTTACATAATCTGTTTGCAATAGTGACGTTCAGTAGAAAAGGGCAGGAAAGTTGGAGAAAGGATGTAATGATGTAACATAGGTTAGTTCTTCATTTCTTTCTTTGTGTTCCATATTTTTAAAGTATTGCAGAGCCAACAACACGTGATGCTGATGGGTTTGGAGGCCATAATGCAAAAGTGCAGAAAACGACCTAAATCTGAGTGACAGCAACAGCAGCTGATGGAGCAGCTTCAACTTTGGAAAGACAAATGGTGTCAATATGTTTTTTAAATTGACTCACTCTTAATGTGACAGATATATAATATTTCAGATCTCAGCACGAGTGCTATTTTTAAAAATAAAAAGTAAAGTGTTTTCTTTATTGTCTATTTAGTTTATTTTATCTCCTCCATAATTTTCCTTGATCGAGAAATCAGTCTAGGCTCTTACAGGTCAATCAGTAGCCATATGCTAGTATATGTTTACAGTACTGTTTACAGTCAAACATTTTGATGCACCGTAGGCTTGATCAATGAAAAATCTGTGTAGTAGTTTTTGAGGACAGTCTGAAGATGCTCCTGCACATTTGGTGTAATACGTTTTACAGTTTTTGAACTGAGTGATGATCATAATTTCCTGTGTACTTCAGTTCACTTCAGTTCCTTTTATTGTCCCTCAAGGGAAACTTGGTTAAAAAAAGGTTAAAAAATAGACAACTTTAAAAACATACAATAAAAAACATAATTATGACACACCAAATTCATTATGTACATGGACTTAAAATCATTGTATTTTTTTTGGCCTTGGTGCCCTGGCTTTTGGCCTTTGTGCCCTCAAAAAATTGACAACACAAAAGGCCAAGTGCCCTTGCCCCTAAAATGACGAAATTCCAGGCCTGGTTAAGACATTTATCTGTGCTTCTTGTCGTTAACGACACCGTCTTTGACGGACTCAGCTCCAGCCAACCCACCTGGTCCCTGCTCTGCAGGCACTGTCAGAGTTTCTGGGGCGGGGGCGTCTCTCACAGAGAAAACAAGACGACCGTGAAGATCATTCCTGCGGGATTCAGTCTCTGAAGGACCAGCTGCCTCAGTAGATGCAACTGACCAGTTGTGCGACCTGCAGACTCCGCCGCAGCCGCTACCCCCTGGTCCGTGTTTGGGTTAATATTACCAGCGGCCGTTGCCTGCTCCTTAGGGCAGTCGTGCAACAAATGCCCGTCTCCACCGCAACCAAAACATTTCATTGCCACATTCGAGGTTACAAAAACTACATAGTCAAAACCTTCATCTTTGAATTTAATCGTGAGATCCAGCTCCCTTTGACCATGATTTAAGACCATGTAAACCCGTCTCCTAAAAGACAAAAGGTGTTTGAGCAGAGGTGATTTGCAACCAGCAGGGATTTTTCTTATCGGAGACACCAGTTTTCCGAAACGGCCGAAATGGCTTCGTGCATGAGAGAGAGCGAGAGAGAGTGTTTTCAGTAAAGGGAGATGTGACTTCCAACAGATTGACATCTTACAGTGTTTCTGAAAAGCTTAAAAGTAGTTTAATGGTAAATGGGCTGTACTTATATAGCTCCTTTCTATATCTTCTGACTACTCAAAGCTCTTTTACACGACATATCTCATTCACCCATTCACATTCATATACTGATAACATTACCTGCCATGCAAGGTGCTGGCAGACTGGATGCAGGATCAAACCAAATTAAAACTGCAAGCAGCATTGGCCGGGCCCTCGCACCTCTGTGCCCAATGGGGGGGCTGGCACGTCGGGGGGCACCAGGCGGAAAACACCCAAGCCTTTGAAGCCGTCAAAGCTGTTTGTTCAAATTGACCACACACATTAGCCAGAATTCGGTCAAATGGTCAAACTGATGGAGCGCCACAACCACACCATTTCATCAAATTTGTAATTTTGATAACTTTTACTCAGGAAGTCTATATGAACAGATCTACCAAGTTTGAAGTCAATTGGATAAAATACCTAGGAGGAGTTTGTTAGAGAAGTTTGTAGGAGGAATTTGTTTTTTCGAAACACCAAAAATGAAAAGTGATTTTTGTTCTTAAATATCTCACTTCCTGTTCATATTAGCTCATTGCTCCAAACTTCTCCAGACTTTTTTGTAGGTCTTGCCATGTTCTACAATTGTGCTGAGGTTTCATAACTCTGTGTCCAAAACTGTGGCATGGCTGCCTCAAAGAAAAGTTCAATGGGGCGTATAGAGAGATTTTCCTTTAAAAAAAAAAAAAAAAAAAAAGTCGGCACCTTTGACTTTGATGCGCCATCACGGCCACGCCCTCTGATGAAAAGTTGAAATTATTTCTCAAATGTCAACACCAGGACCTCGCCCCTCTGACACAGTAAATCCAAAACTCACGATTTTGATAACTTTTCATTGTCAAAGCCTTAGAACACACACGCCAACTTTAAAGATAGGATGAAAGCCCTAGGAGGAGTTCGTTCACAAACGACAGCTGAAAATGACCCCAAAAACACATAAAGAAAAATCCTAAGGATACAATAGGGCTTTTGCTGCCCGGGGTGAGGTGTACGTTAGAGTGAGATAACTTCAAATGCTATCAACCCAGATATTAGATTTGTATATATATATATATATATATATATATATATATATATATATATATATATATATATATATATATATATTCATTTTCAGCGTAAGGGCTGCAGAGAGAGGAATCCTTGGTTGTACCCAAAAAATGGCAAACTAGGGTGTGTTTCGTGCAGGGAGGCAAAGACCTTGCTACTATCAGCCAAGGGTCCAGGCATGTATTTTTCACCTGAATGGGTAAATGCAGAGGTAGGCAGCAGCTGTAAAAAAACACTGACAAAGAAAATTTATAAACCCAAACACCTGAGGGCTATGGAAATTGAAGGCCAGAGGCAAAAAGATGTCCTGCTGACACATGTTCTAACTATCAATGCAAATTTGGTGAGGAAAACTGTCCTCAGTGTGTGTGCTTTTCGAACGGCTTCTGTAATTGCCAAGGAAAGATTGGCCTAAGGTTTTATTGTTCTGTCAATTCATTATCTGTCTTACACACTCTCTCTCTCTCTCTCCCTCTCTCTCTCTCTCTCTCTCATCATGCCTTTCAGTGTAAGGCAGTTCGATATCCCTTGGAGTCCACATAAATGGGGGCCTAAGGTCTTATTGTTCTGTCAATCATTATCTCTCTTACACCTTTTCTTTGGATGTTACTAACTACACCTCTTCCAACAATGAAAATGTGAGGTGGAAAGTCCTCAACCAATGCTGAACAATGCATATCTGCAGGCTTGTTCAAAGGTGTCAGTCTCATTGGGGAGGGTGCGAGGAAGATTAACAGGCTGCAGTTTGTTCAAGCTGTTGTAGATAATTTAAACTCCTGCATGCCCAGTGATGACCTGGTGAAGATGCTGCAGCCCCTTGACAGATCCACTTGGCCTGAAAACTGTGAAGATCTTGTTTTATATGGTGAGTCAAAGGTCAGCAAGTTTGCTAAATTGCTAGGTGAACCAACCAGAGAGGCTGTTGAAGACTATAGAGATTACAAAGTAAATGGGGAAACAAGAGGGGGATACCCTTATGATTGCAAACAAGACGTACCTGGCAACCTCTGCTGAATGTGAGAGAGGGTTTTCAGCTATGAATGACACAGACAGGAAGGCACGCAACAAACTCCAGGGAAATAGTCTGGCAGCTCTCTTCTTTGTGGACCTTATTGGGCCACCTCCAGCTAGGTTTGACCTCAAATCATTTGTAGTCTTAGGTAAAGGCTGGGCATCACCTTTGTAGATCATGGGTCCCCCAGGGAGAAAGGGCAAAGAATGCCAACCATGGCATGTCAAAATCAAATCAAATCAAATTTTATTTGTATAGCCCAAAGTCACAAAACACATTTAGCCTCAGAGGGCTTTACAATCTGTACAGGGAGTGACACCCTCTGTCCTTAGACCCTCGGTTCGAGTGAGGAAAAACTTGCCCACAAAAAACCCTTTTAACAGGGAAAAAATGTGGAAGAAACCTCAGGAAGAGCCACAGAGGAGGGATCCCTCTTCCAGGACGGACAGACGTGCAATGGATGTCACATGTACAGAACAATCAACACAAACATGTCGTACAATTACAATGAATTACAATAAATGGTAAAGTGATTGCAGTAGCAGTGGAATCTGTGATAGAGATAGAGAGACACGCAGCCACGATCCATGAGAACCTGCTGGACGAGAAAGCACAAAAACTCCGGGGAAGAGGTGTAGTTAGTAATATCCAAAGAAAAGGTGTAAGAGAGATAATGATTGACAGAACAATAAGACCTTAGGCCCATTTTATGCAGACTCTAAGGGATATCGAACTACCTTACATTGATAGAGAGAGAGAGAATGATTGACAGAACAATAAAACCTCAGGCCACGTGTGGTCAATGTTTTGAATTCTTACACATAACACCATTGATATAGGCCTATTGATTAATAATTGTTAGCATGGTTTAGTTGGGTAAAATGTTGAATTCATTCATTGGTACAAGCAACTTTTATAGGAATTATATGCTATCTTACAAGATTTATATGTTATATGTATATATGGTACACGATTTATTATATTATTCTTGCACAACATTGTTCTTTTTGCAAATAAACCTGCTTGGAATTTTAATATAATATAATGGAATGGCATTGTGTATCTGTATACTGTGCGCAATGGGAAATAAAGTGGAGCATTTTGGCCATAGTAGTTTGTGAGAGTGTTTTTGAATCATCTTGGCTTTCCACAAATTATTTTATGATGTGCTTATTTAATTAGGCAAACCACCTGTGCAGTAAACTATGCTATTTATGTAGGCAAATAAATGGAGTAGATTAGCTGAAAGTATGAAGAAATGATTGTATGACATAAGAATGAATCCTCTTATTTCATGTTGCAATGAATGCATTTCTGAGCAGTCATGTGACAGTATGATGTAGAGGGTTTCCCTCTCGTTTAGAATCCATTCATCCCAATCAGCTGGCTGCCAGTTACTGAAAGCTAAATGGATATTCAGCAGATGTGAAATGTTATACTTGACTGATACTAGAAAAATGAGTCGACGCACCAAACCAGTTAAGTGGGAGCGGATGACAACCAGAAAACTTCTCAACCAGAAGACTCAAATGCAGAGTACAGGATGAGGCAGATGACTATTTTCTTTACGCCAGGAACACCGGGGATACAAAAAACACCTTCAACAAGTGAGGGAAGAACAAAAAGCACATCACGATGGGGGAAGGCTATAACTAAACTGGAACTACAAAAAGGCAAAGGCCAATGGTGATCAGGACTCAGACTTGACACACTGGCACAGGACAAAGGGAGATGCTTTGAAGGATGCATTTGAAGGCTGATTACATCACAACGCTGCGCGAAGGCTGTTCCAATTTGAAGGCTCCTTCATGCAGCCTTCAAATGCGGCCCTCTTTTCCCTCTTTTATTACGTTTTCTTTACGACTAATTGACATGCAATGGCTAAGTTGCCAATTACCAACTGACGGCAGGTGTTAAATGTTACGACTTAAACTCTAATTAAATGATTGGAATGATTGAATAAAGAGCTATGTTTAGGATCACTATTATGTTATACTTCGTTATTATCATTATTCAGATATTTTTTTGCTATGTTAGAACCCCTTTGTCTGTTGACATAGCCAAAAAAAACTTTTACATTTTATTCTGTTTTAGGGAGCAAGGAGCAGACGGAACAGCTAATTAAATTAAGAGGTCGCAATGACCACTTATTTACAGGGGCAAAGCACTCCGCCGCAGAGGTTTGCAGGTAAGGCTTATGTCCTTTTTCACTAGCACTGACACACCATCAACAAGACACGTTAGAATTATTTATTCGAATCAAATTTTATTCGTATAACCCAAAGTCACGAACACATTTTGCTTCGGAGGGCTTTACAATCTGTACAGGGAGTGACACCCTCTGTCCTCTGTCCCAATGGATGTCACATGTACAGAAGAATCAAAATGACAAATGAATGATTGCGACAAAGTATGATCTTGTGAAGTTCTTGGGTCTGATGCTGCGGTGTGGGGGAAGCGTCGGTAGGGAATCCGTTGTAGCAACCGGGCATGACGGACCCCCAAAACTGCTCCCAGCTACTTGGAATGAGACAGTGTGGATCTGAACACTTGAGTATCGATCGAATTCAGTGATCAGGGATGGGTTGAGACTCAAGGACAGAATTCAAATGACTTAAGAAACCAAATAATTATGACAGTGTTGGAGCGACTTGGAGTGTATCGAACGTGTGGCATATAGTGGGTCTGTGGCAAGAATTTTGAGTAGCTTTTGAATAAAACGCTCTCTAGGAAGTGAAGTTAACAGAGAGTGACGAGAAGTTAATGCTGCTAACTTAACTAGACTGTGTGCGAGATGGCCAAGGTTAGAGACCAAGTGATGGAAGGGTTATAATTAAACTGAAAACGGCAGTTGTTGATGACGAAGCATATGGGTTAGTTTTTATGGTTTGGACCTGAAAAGAGAATGGATGAGAACGGTAAGAACCACAGTGATGGAATGATCGAGACGTAGTATGTGATGATCGAATTGGTGTGTAACGGAGTGCCAAGTTAGGATGGACGATGGGGGTGGACAATGTGGACGAACGTTGTAGCGACTTGTCAATTAGAGCATGAGGACAGACTACTAAAGCCTTGAGGCAGAATAGTTGGAATATGGAATGGCTTTGGCTATTATGGGGTAGATTCGAAGCCGGGAAGCAACTTAACTTTACTTGCAAACTGTTTGTCATGAACTCACTAGATAGGCCTGTTAATTGCCACTAATTATACTCACTCAGCACACCTGTTTCCACACCTGTCCCTCGTTGTCCTCTGCTCTCTCTGTGCATTTAAACCCAGGTCTCTCCACAGTCAGTGTCAGTTCGTCTTCGAAGAAAGAGTGATTCCTGTTCGTTGGCTGAAGACTGATCCCCAAACCCTGAACCTGCATTGAATCTGACCACTCCTGCTGTTTCCTGTTTCCTGCTGCTCCCGACGCCAGTGTCCTGTATCTCCTCCTGTCTCCGTGTCGGCGCTCTGTGGATTCTGAGACTCCAGTCCACTCCCTGCGGACCCCCAGACGCTACAGTCTCCCCCCGACCCTCCGGCCCGTTCACCACCTCAGAGACTTTCTCCCCTTACCTTTTCCCCTGAACTCTATAAAGCTCAACTTGTTCGCACACGCATTTGGGTCTCCTGTTCCGTACTCTGACACTGTTAGGAACCCCCAAAAATCGACAGATGGGACAGCATCTTCATGGGTGAATGCTGCGTGAGTAAGACATGTCAGTACGAGTGCGGGAACCGATGTTAGCTTGCTATGGATTTTTGAGGGAACGCTGTGGACACTAACATCCCAGGGATGGGAGCCCAGGTAACTACTATGGTTGAACGGCAGATTAACGTTTACGTTTAGTCGTTTGGGTTTTACACTTTTATCTCAAGCGACTTTCAGGGAAAGGAACAACCAAGGTATCATGCGATAAGGAAGCATGGTGCTGTGATGATTAAATTTGGCATGTATTAGTTGTATACGTGGAAAGGGACACCCCTGTTCTGGCAGGAACTAGTAGAACAGTCTACCAGCGTGGAATGACAGACGAGAAAGTTTGGAGTGCCCTGAATGAACAGGTGGGCTGATGAATGGCTGTGGGCCCCGGCATCCCAGTGCCAGATAACCTCGCCACGGACGGCTGGTGTGGTTGCTGCAGGTGGCGCAGGCATCCTGGTGCCATACGCCCCTGCTGCAGTCAGCTGCTGTGGTTGCTTCAGGTAGGCAGCAGGTGGTGCCGGCGTCCCGGTGCTGGACGCCCACACAGCATTCTGCTGCTATCATTGCTGCAAGTGGGCAGCAGGTAGCGTGGGCATCCTGGTGCCAGGTGCCCCTGCCGTGGTGACCTGTTGTGATTGCTGCAGGTAGGAGGCAGGTGGTGCCGGCATCCCGGTGCCAGACGCCCCCACTGCGTTCTGCTGCTGTCGTTGCTGTGAGTGGGCAGCAGGTGGTACTGGCAACCCGGTGCCAGACGCTCTCGCCGCGGTCAGCTGCTGTGGTTGCTGCAGGTGGCACTGGCATCCCGGTTCCAGGTGCCCCTGCCGTGGTGACCTGTTGTGATTGCTGCAGGTAGGCAGCAGGTGGTGCCGGCATCCCGGTGCCGGACGTCCCCACTGAGGTCTGCTGCTGTTGATGCTGCAAGTGGGCGGCAGGTAGCACGGGCATCCCGGTGCCAGGTGCCCCTGCTGTGGTGACCTGTTGTGGTTGCTGCGGTTGGCAGCAGGTGGTGCCAGCATCTCGGTGCCGGACGTCCCCACTGCGGTCTGCTGCTGTCGTTGCTGCAGGTGGGCAATAGGTGGCGCTGGCATCCCGGTGCCAGGTGCCTATGTTTATTGCCTTGGTTGCAATTACTGTGTCTGACATGGCTTTGAATTTAGAAGGGTTGCTTACTCGGAAGTGAAGTGAGTGGCACGATCGGTTCAGTTGTTCTGAACGAGTTAGCGGTTTAGCATGTTACAGTGCTAAGAGATGGGTTAACTGTTCAGGCTGACTGATGCTTGATACTGAATGTATTAAAAGGTTGTGTATATATTGCTGCGTCAGAGGAAATAGGCTTGTTTACGAACCTGACCGTGTGATCCTGATCAGTCTTTAGTCAACTATGAACCGGTTAAGTTAGTATGAGGAACCCTGTGCGCTTCCGACTACTGTTAGGTAGGTTTCTTAATGCAGGCGCAGTCCTGAAATGAAACCTGGAGCCAAGTCTGTGATGTGAGGTTACGGTTTGATAACGATTTTTTGGAAATGAATAACGATTTTTTAAAGTCGTGCCAGGCATCTATATTTATTGCCTTGGTTGCACATACGTGGGCGGCTTGTCGGCCTCTTGATGGAAAGTGAATTAGCCCTTAAACAGCGGAGGGATGCGTGGTGACGTCACTCATACGCATGCGTGTGGGCTTATTGCCTGCTTGTTCGAATATAGGTGCGTGGTGACGTCACGTGCGTGCAGGCACGGACGTGTGTGAGGGGCTTGTAGCCAACCTCTTAGTAGAAAGTGATTTGACCCTTAAACGATGGGAACGCCGAACACATTTGATGGTATTGTTGACTCTGTGTTACCTGCACATGACGAATAAACCGGAAACTTGAATGACTTGACGACGGAAGACTACGTAATGATGTCACGCATGAGCATTCGTACCTGTGTACATGAGGGGTGAGAGGTGGTGACCTTTGACAGCGAATGCGCGGCGACGTCACTCGGCACGTGAATTGTTGACGGAACTTATTTACTGTAGTAAATAATTTCTGCAAGGAGTGATTTGTAAAGAATACTTATCTGTTAGACATGGTAAAGGCTGAGCGTAGTGCCGCTGCCACTGATTGACATTGTGATGTGGAGCCAGTGTATTTGGGATGATGGCGACGTGCTGGAGTTGTTTCCGGAGGCGGTGAGTTGGAGAACAGGAACGATGGACTGTCGTTGGATGTCTCATCTCTCGTTTTGAAGATGGAGGTGCACTGGGAGGCCTGATTAATTCAACAGGTGGATTAAAGTTGTCTTGCATGTTGGCGAGAGATGAACCGGGCTGGATACGGCCCGTCAAACAGACTGAGCGGAGGCTCGCTGGACTGACTCGCTTCTTGTTCAGCATTTGGATCACGGGAAGAGGCGCCTCGTGGACGGAGGCCGAGGAGAAGTTTTCAGCTTCTGTTGCTGGATCTGCTGGCGTGTGTCGATGGAAGCTTTAGATGTGGTCGTCCTGGTTTCGTCTGATGATCCTCCGATGGAAAGTGAGGCGAAGTTCATGTTCGCGATAAAGTGAGTGTGTTATGACCCAGGGTCATAATTTAGTGTTGTGTTATTTTTGTGTCATTGTTCCTCCCTGCCTAAGGGTGGTGCTACCACTTTAGGGTCTCTCCCTCTCTCCAGGTGCTGCCTGCCAATTGGTTAATTGACTTGTGGCTCAGCTATAAATGGCCGCCGCTGGATTCATTCCTCCTCTTCTCTTGACCTTACTCCCAATGGCACCAGGCCGTATTGTATTGTATTGTATTCTGTGAAGTTGTACTGGTCTGCCTTAGCAGACTTTAGCTTAGCAGTCCAGGTAGTAGTAGGGGTGAGTAGCTCTTTTGGTTTGTCTCCCTTTTCTCCTGTTTTTTTTTTATAGGGAGGCAGGTTAGGACCCTGTATTTTGTTTTCTTGTTTTGGTTAGGTAAGTTAGTTTTGGTCAGATTGTTTTGGTTGTTGTTTTGGGCCATGCTCACCCTGAAGCTTTAAACTACCACTTTTGAAATAATAACAATCATAATTAAAGTATAAATGATAGTTGGTGGGACTGCAGCTCTGTGGCCTTGGTCATTCTTGGGAGTGGGGAAAGAGGGGAGCACCCTTTTCTTGTTATGTTCGGTTCCCCTAGGCCGGACGTAACATGAAGTGGGGGCTCATCTGTTCTGTTTGATCTGTGTTAGTTCGCTTTATTTCCCACTTGTAGTCTTTGCTTGTCTGTTTGGCAGTTTTTTTTTTTGTTTGTTTGTGGTGGTGGCGGAAGTGAAATGGAGTTCAAATTAGCAGAGTTTGTGGCTAATCCGACTCCAGAGGTGTTAAAAAAGTGTAACAGTGCTGATTTGTGCCTCATCGCTAGTTTTTTTTAGTGTGCATGTGTCATCTAACACAAAGAAGGAAGAGTTATATGATCTGCTCTATGAGAAGTTGACTGAAAGGGGATGGATTGGGGAGCCAGCTGAATGAATGAACGTTGTTCGTAGACGTGTACTAGCGTACTTTTCTGAGTGTGCTCGAGGTGGTGTGGCGCGTTTCCTGGTCGCGTGCAGAATACAAGCGTAAACGGAACCACGGGGTTAAGGAGGGTATTTATAGGACTGTCGGAAGTGGCGCTGTTGAGGTGTGGTCCCGCTCCTGAAACTCCGCTTTAATCTCCAATTTATAAATCTTTGCATCCCTATGTTAATGTGATCTCAGTTTACCTTTTCTCTTGCTTCTGTATTTGTGTTTAGAACAATTCTGGGAAAGATGGGCCTGGAGCAGACTGTGCAGCCCCACCAGACTGCACAGTCTGCAAGAAAAAATATAAAGTAGGTGCAGATTTGGTGCGGCTACTTGGCCCTGGTTTGTCCTCATGGATGAGGCAATTCATCAGAGCCTTCTATTGCCCCCCTGTACTAATTGCCTCCATCCCTGAGAACACACCAGGGCCAAGTGCTGCAGTGGGGGACCATCAGGAGAATGCGGAGGAGGAGGAGGAGGAGAGCCATCCAGGGCCAAGCAGGAAGAGGAGGAGGGAGTATGACCTCTTCAACCTCTTAAAGGACATTCAGCTTCAGAGGGAAGCAGAGGAGAGGAGGGAGCAGGAGAGCAGAGAGAAAATGGAGAGGCTCTTCTTTCTGCTTGAGAAAATAGTGGAAAAAAGATTATTGTGTTTATTTTCCTGAAGGATGATTGATGCAAACAGTTTCCTGTTCAGGTAGCAGTGACCATCAGGGCCACTTGGTGGCTTGATCCTGACATGGCAGCCGTTGATCACTCCAGCAGCCTTTTAAAAGGCTCTGTGTCTTGCCAGTTCTGCAAACCCACGACCTTGTGGCAAATGGCCACCACCTCCCCAGTAACTCAGTGGACAATGCGGTGGACAGTGGAGCGAGGCATGCCAAACACCTTTGAGACCACCCTGTATGATGCCCCACTTGCCAGCCAAAAGGGCCACACCAAGGTCTCTATTGTGGCATCCCATCCATGTCTCTGATCCTGGTGGATCCTGGTTCAGCAGCACTGCCAGGGACTCTCTGCTCAGCCTGAAGTCCTGCCTGGTGTCAGTGTGATTAAAAAGCTGTCGAGGACAGGCACAGCCAGGTTGATTCTGCAGTACAAGGGTCTGGATTGGGAAAAGAAGGGGAGGAACAGGAGAAGAAAATTTGTTAATTAAACAATAGCTAGATACTTGTAGTTAATAAGATAATTCCAGTTCAATTCCAATTTTAATTCCAAGATAATTATAGTTCATTTTACAGCTTTGATAAATAATGCTAAACCTGTTTATCAATGACGACATGACTGTGGGTTAAAATAACTGGTTTACCTCTCAGTTTCCGCTTCTCCTCTTCCTCCAACAGCAACAAAACTACAAATAAAATCAACTTTGGTTGTGTCTAACATTTTTTTTCCTTTCTCTTTTCTTTCTGTCTTCGTTTTCTCCACTGACACTGACGACTAAGTTAAAAGTGCAAACTGCGAAGGCTGCGTCCTTCGAAGCATGCAGCCCCTGAATTGAGACACAGCTTTCAAACACACATGGAGGGAAATGGGGAACAGGTGGACACAATCAGGAATCAGGGAAAACAATTAGACTCGTGACACATGAGGAAGGGCAAGTGACCTGAAACGAGAGGAGAAGATCCAAAATAAAACAGGAAGTCACAAAACAAACATGGAGACAGGACAAAAAAACTCAACTTGACATACCGGTGTGACAGCGGAAAGAAGAGAGGAAAGATATGTATATGCTAATATTAGCAAGTTAACTGCATGACGTTAAGACACATGATTTTAATATGAAGTGGCTGGCTCAGACAATCTATTCATGGTTTGTTGAGTTTGTGCAATGGTATGTTCATGTATTTATGCAGTTGCTTAAAGCATGGAAGTTTAAATACACCTTCAGTGGAGCTGTCAAAAGTTGTATTTGCCTCTCCAAGTTGGGCCACTTGGATGGAAATGCCAGGGCCGTTTTTAAAACGCAGTAGGTAAGACAGGTTATTTAACATGTGCAGACCAATACTGTATTTAAAACCATGTAACAATTGTTATTGAGCATCACCTAATTGTGATAACAGAGTTGAACTTTTTGGCTGCCAGTCTAGTACAGTTGTATGCCATCATGTATGATGTGCAGGATGTGTTGATTGGCGTTGTGTACACGCCTGCATTCGAGTGCATTCAGTTTAACACAGAATTGGTTTGTGGCGTCACGTGGTTCACTAAATCCAAGAAGGTTTGAAGTTTGAACATCATACTTGGCTCCCAGTGTGCTGAAGTTGCGCTCAATGTGTGATGCAAGTCCATGAATATATCCGTACATTGGTGTTATTTGTTGTTTCACCAATTTATGTGTTAGCAATGCGTTTTCCCTCCCACCAGGCATAGACTTTTTATACAATTTCCCCAGACTGTTGGTTAGTTGGTTACACATCATAAGTATTTACAGATGTGAGCATGAATATAGATGCAGGGCTGACATGTGACTTCATCGATGATGAAGTGGAATGTACATGTGTGTATGTGAACATAATATACAGTCGGATACCATAAGAATACAGTAGATGTAATATTACGTTTATGAACATGTGAAGTTGTTGCATGTCATTTGTTTAGTTTGTTAGTTGTTTAGTTGCTGACATACTGATGTGTGTACATACAGCCAATGACAGAAATCCTGTTAGTCCTGCAGAAAAACAGAACGGGGCTAAACAAAGAGGAGGAGAGCAGACAGAGGAGAGGGGAGACAGAGAGGAGAAGGGGGGGGGGGGTTGATGGAGGATGGAGAGTGCTGAGATGGGATCTGGCCCATCTGTGTTGCTCCATGTCAGTTGAAGGGCTTTTTCAATCATCTGCCAGCTTCCTGTAGAGAGAAACCTGCTGACGGGAGGAAGATCCTCTCAGTTGGGTCAAAGTCTCCTCCACATGTTTCCTGAAAGCCCTGTCAGAGCCTGTTAAAGACCTGAAGTATCGCTGATGGTTGATACCATCAAAGCAATCTAGTGTGAAAACAGCTCTTTAACAATCACAAGAAGTGTTAAAATGCTGACAGTTCAGATTAGGAGGGAAGATAGTGGACTGAACGGGCTAAAGTAAGAATACAGTGCAAATTATTATTTGTGTCCCAGCTGGTGAATTTTTCACACTTGCTCCATTCAAACAAAAAAACAAAAACAAAACTTTTTTCATCAAGTTATGTGCTGGTCTATTCTTTGAGCTGTTCAGTAAGTAACTGCCAGTCAATCTCAGCTGGATAGGGATAGGAAAACCGGTTGTTGTTGAGAACCAGTTCCCAGTGTTTCAGTTTGCAAAATTGTCAAACGATTCCCTTATCGATTCCAGTGGGCGCGAATGACCAAAATCAGACGCATCCTGTCCCAAGCGGATGCAGAAAAACTAGTCCATGCATTTGTTACTTCTAGGCTGGACTACTGTAACTCTCTATTATCAGGCTGCCCCAATAAGTCTCTTAGGACTTTGCAGCTAATTCAGAATGCTGCTGCACGTGTTCTGACAGGAACCAAAATCAGAGATCACATCTCTCCCATTTTGGCTTCCTTGCACTGGCTACCTGTTCAATCTAGAATAGAATTTAAAATTCTTCTCCTTACATACAAAGCTCTTCATGGCCAGGCGCCATCATATTTAAAAGAGCTCATAGTACCTTACTACCCCTCTAGGCCACTGTGCTCTCAGAATGCTGGGTTCCTTGTGGTTCCTATAGTTTCCAAAAGTAGACTGGGAGCCAGAGCTTTCAGCTATCAAGCTCCTCTTCTGTGGAACAAACTACCTTTCTGGGTTCGGGAGGCAGACACGGTCACCACCTTCAAGAGTAGACTTAAGACTTTCCTTTTTGATAGCGCTAGGGCTGGCTCAGGCCTTCCCTTAGTTATGCTGCCATAGGACTAGACTAGACTAGACTAGACCCCCTGTGTTTTTCTGTGTTTTCTCGTCCAGCAGGTTCTCATAGATCATGGCTGCTGCTGTGGTCTGCTGCTGACGTCCACCATATATAGCCTTACTGTCATTATTGTTACCATATCTCCACTACAGCTTAGTTGGTTAATGATTTACTGCTGCTGTGCATCTGTGTCTCTCTATCTCTATCACAGGTTCCACTGCTACTGTAATCACTCATTTATTGTAATTCATTGTAATTGTACAATATGTTTGTGTTGATTGTTCTGTGCATGTGACATCCATTGCACGTCTTTCCGTCCTGGAAGAGGGATCCCTCCTCTGTGGCTCTTCCTGAGGTTTCTTCCACATTTTTTCCCTGTTAAAGGTTTTTTTTGTGGGCAAGTTTTTCCTCACTGGAACCGAGGGTCTAAGGACAGAGGGTGTCACAGATTGTAAAGCCCTCTGTATAGCCCAAAGTCACAAACACATTTAGCCTCAAATAAAATTTGATTTGATTTGAATGACATCACCACACACATTCTGTAACTTACACAAGCCATGCAACGTGCCTGGCGACTTCAGTGCAACTTCAGTCAACACAGCATACGATAACGATTACTGGAGGGGGTTTGCCATCATTGTGGACGCAAGGCTGCAGCAGTGATGTGTAGGGACTGTTTACCACGATCACTCTACTGCAC
This sequence comes from Nibea coibor, assembly GCA_023373845.1. Classification (NCBI taxonomy): domain Eukaryota; kingdom Metazoa; phylum Chordata; class Actinopteri; family Sciaenidae; genus Nibea; species Nibea coibor. The sequence goes on from CM041725.1 coordinate 24,238,479, forward strand.
AGCCTGTGACCTTTCCACACATGAGGCCCTGGTGCTTCATAACAGAGCATCCATGGTGGAAGGGTTCTTCAGACACCTGTCACCATCCACTTTTGTTCAGCAGCGTGAGGGAGGGAAATTCTCCTATCATGAAAAAGGTAGTTTTTAAGTCTCAGGTTATAGAGACTGTTTTACATTTTACACAAAACCTTGTTTACTCCAACAAACATGCTGGATGAAGTTTTGTTTCATAGAAACAACACCCTCACTGTTGAGTTTTTGGTTTCATTTACTCTAATATGTAAACTAATTCTGCTTTTTAGATTGCATGTTACCAATCATTCCTCCCTGCTGCGACTGCTCCACTAGGCAAACAAGCTTTTACAAGGGAAAGCCAGTTTTTTTAATTGGAATGAATGGTAACATTTTTTATTTCTTCATATTGTGTTTTTTGTTTGTTTCTTGTGAACAAGAGATAATTGTTTTTCTCTGAAATTTCAGGAAGATTCAACTTCTTCCTTCCATCAGTAAACTCCTCTTGTGGAAAAACCTTGTACTGGCTACCAGCCTCCGGGAGGCGGCCCCAGGGAAGACCCAGGACACGCTGGAGGGACTATGTCTCTCGGCTGGCCTGGGAACGCCTTGGGGTCCCCCTGGAAGAGCTGGACGAAGTGGCCGGGGAGAGGGAAGTCTCCCTGCTGAAGCTGCTGCCCCCATGACCCGGCCTCGGATAAAGCGGAAGAAGACGGACGGACGGAGATGTATTTCTTACCATTTGTACAACACATTATGACTGTCTATCCTCTGCACCTACTTTTTGTTTTCCAAATTATAACATTTATGTAAATGTGTTACAGTTAAAATGGGGGGGGGGGGGGCAATGGAGAAGGAGGAGTTTGAAGGTTAACAGCTTCCTCTCCCGAGCAGCCATATGTCAAAAGCTGGTAAGCATTTTTCATGTATGCATGTTTTTTTAATGTAGCGTTATTTTTTATTATCGTCTTTGGTCTTCAAGTGGTTCTGTCAGAGCTTTGAGGTGTCACTGAGATCATTATCATGCTGCAGTATGATCTCTACAATAGAGTGCTTCCTCATGGTCAGGTGGAGTCAAATCTCTGCAGGTGGTCAACTTCAGAGAAGACAAACAGCACCAGTCTTAAATATTTCCCATATTCCGCCTTTCTGAGAAGGGGTTTGTCACTGAGAACTCACTGTGAACCTAAATTAAATAAATATCTATAATAACATTTTTGTTTTTAAATTGTGTCTCAGCATTTGTTGGTTGTTAAATGTTGATTGTTTTATATTCTTGTTTTAAGATGCCAGGGTCAACACCGACTTGTGTGAGATGCAAAGCAGCTATTGGTGTGGCCACCAAGACTTGCAAGTATTGCAACTCATCACAACCAAAAAAGCAAAGACTGGCAAAAAACACTGCTGAAATTTGAGGCCAGAAAAGAGTCGTGGTTGAAAAAAAAACCAAAAAAAAAAACAAAAAAAAACAACAAACCACCTCTCATGTTATTGATGATGATCATCTGTCTTGGGATGTGTTTAATTTCTGTAGTTATTATTTACATAATTACAGCCCACAATGTTTCAGACATTTATAATTGCTTATATTTCTGTATATATTATATAATATCTTTTTCAGGTCAAAAAGTTAAATGCATTGGGCTACACAGCTATCGTTTTTATTGGCAAAAAGAAGAAGAAGCAGAACACCTGTTCTGGACAAGTCCTCCATCCAAAATGGCAACTAGCCGAGCAATCTGAAGTGTATGCGATTATTTAAAATCTTACTCCACAGTCAACATCAGTCCACAGTCATTCATATATATATATATATATATATATATATATATATATATATATATATATATATATATATATATATATATATATATATATATATATATATATATGTATATGTGTGTGTGTGTGTGTGTGTGTGTGTGTGTGTGTGTGTGTGTATATACATACATCATCTTTGACTTTGGGAAACACTGGTCAACATGGCAAATGAGTCAACAGCAAGAGGCATTGCTCAATTCAACTTCAAAAACTATAAACACATCTCCACTTCACATGAGGTAATGAGATCCCACAATTTGCATCGAGTCCATAGGGCAGCATTTATAGACAGAAGAATACAAAGGGCATACACTCTCTGCTGCTAGAAAAAATGGACATTTGTTCTTATTACAGGAGGTCAATAATTTCCTCTTTTTGTACCATTGAGGTTGTACTAACCAGCAGCCCACCAGCAGTCCTCCTCCCATCCAGCCCACCAGCAGTCCTCCTCCCACTCAGCCTACCATCCGTCCTCCCATCCAACCCACCAGCAGTCCTCCTCCCATCCATCCTATCATCCAGCCCACCACGAGTCCTCCAATCCCACCCATCACAGAACCACCTCAGCAGAAATGCAGTAAGTTCTGCTGATATTTTCAAATAGCATATAAGTCATGATTCAATTACTAGTCATGTTTCTTTTTCATGTTGTTTAATCGTGGTATACATAATAACCATGTTAAACATTTAGTCTCTCCTTAAACTCTCCTTAAAGTGAAACAATACTTTATATGAAGAAATGTATTTAAATTTTGAAAAAATATATAAGTGACTGATTAGTGTGATTTCTGAGGTGTTATACCACAAACTACTGTAATATGTAGGTCTGGATAACGTGCCTAACGTAAGGGAAATATAACGTTTCATTCTGACAGGATGATTGACAGATGCTAAAGCAAAAACATACAAAACTTTTTGCAAGTGAATTTGTGAGCTGGTATAGGCCACAATGTGCCACCACTGTACAATGTACAGTGTACAATGTATGTACAATTGTTTTGATTGGAATAGCCTAATTCTTAGTACTTCAAAACTTCAAGTTCAAGTTGGCCGGGTGTGTGAATGCGTGGGAATCTAATCCCCAGAGCCTGTCTGCAAACAGTGCTGTATGAATGTATGTAAAAAGTGATGAACATTGTAAAAGTGCTTTGAGTGGTCCCAGAGACTATAAAAGCACTATATAAGTGCAACTCCATTTGACATCCAGAATTGCTTCAGCCACAAAACTGAACAGGTTGTATTTGGGACAGCCATCTCTTACCTTTAATTTATTTTGTATAAAACTCTTGCTCAAATCTAAATTAATTATAATTTGGTGCATGTGGGTACCATGAGATTAACTGGATAGATTAATTGTTTAGAATCAAAACTAATTAATGATGTGTTGCATGCTGCCTAAAGTTTAAACATACACACTAAGTAGCAGTTCCTCATTGCCCTTAACCTTGTCATTATTTGAATTTAATTAATGGCTGATGTAAAGAACTAATTGAATAACAATCTCCTTTTATTACAGTGGGAAAGCTTGGCAACCACAGTGGGCGACAGAGGACAACACCACAAATTAAGAAAATGTAAAAAATGTTCCTTTGTTTTGTTTCATAAGATCAGTTCCATAAACTTTGAATTTCCACTTCAGGAATGTGTGTGTGTTTGCAAAAGCTTGATAGATAGATAGATTGCATACTTCCGAAAATATAAATACAATTGGGAAGGAAAGCCTAGCACAAGTGGATGTTGCGGTGCCTCAAAAAGGTGGAAAGTTATCTGTTCTGTGTGAGAGTCGGGAAAAATCAGTGTCACAGGAGAGGTGCAGTGGGTAACCAGATACATCACATGGCCATCTAGGGCAGTGGCAGGCACGGGGGTGTCTAGCGGGACAAACGAGAGGTTAAGTTTCTTGGCCAAGTCTACATCAATGAGACTAGCATCAGCACCAGAGTCAATGAGAACAGTATGGGAGAGAGACAGAGATTCTGGAGAGTGTGACGTGAGAGAACTGTCGGCAAGATCTGTTCTTACTAGGGGAGGCACATACCAGCACAGATGTTGGACGGGAGGGAGTGCTGCGGCGAATGGGACAATTCTCCAGGAAGTGACCCATCTGGGCGCAGTAGATGCATCGACCCTTGTTGCGTCTTCGTAAGCGTTCTTCAGGAGTAAGCTGAGTGCGTCCAATCTGCATAGGTTCCTCCGTGTCAGTTCTGGTGTTGGTCGTGAGATCTGGAGCCGGAATGCGTCTGGGCGAGGACCTCCAAGAAGGGTAGGTGCCTGATTGCTGACTTGAAGGGAAGTTCCTGGTCCGGTCACGCTCCCGCAATCTCTTGTCGATCTTGGAAGCTAGGGACACTAGTGCATCAAGCTCAAGGCAGGTCAAGAGGAGTCAGAAAGACTTTAACCTGCTCCGAAAGCCCATTAAAAAAGGCATCCAAAGCTGGTTGGTTCCATCCACTCTCTGCTGCTAATGTTCTGAAAGAAATGGCATAGTCCATAACACTCCGCCTGCCTTGACGCATAGAAACCAAGGCCTTGGCGGCCTCTCGACCCGGAGCAACAGTCTGAAAAATCAGTGTAAGAGTCTTTAAAAATAGTGGCAGGGAAGTACAGATGGCCAAACGGCAGTTCCATTCCGCTGTAGCCCAGGCCTTGGCTCGACCAGACATGAAAGAAATCATGTAGGCTATCTTGCTGCGATCCGAGGGAAAGGCTGCTGCATGAAACTCAAAATGTAGCTCGCACTGGGTAATGAACGGCCTGCAGTCACCAGACTCACCAGAAAACCTCTCAGGTCTAGACAGCTGTAAATTAGTCATTTCAGGAGATACAGTCGCTACTTCCTGTCTCAAAGAAGCCATTTGTTCTTCATGCATACGAAGCCACTGGCCCTGAGTTTTCAGTGCTTCGCGGACAGCCTCTGAATCTGCGGGGTCCATGGTCTGGTTAGATTGTACTGTCAGGTTCAGAAAGACAACTGGACCCACAGAGCAGATCAGAGACTGACAGGTGTAGTGAGGCGGTTTATTGACAGTCCGGATACGGTACACAAAAGGCAGTCAGCGGGGCAGAAGTACAAAATCACGAGGCAGGAGGAAAATCCAAGAACAGGCAAGGGTCAAGAATCCAGAACACGCAGCAGACAGGCAGAAGTACAGGACGCTAGGCAAAACGGGTCAAGGAAACAAACAGTGTTGGTACACGAGGAAACAATGATGAAAACGCCAGAGAGCTACTCACAAGGATGAAGACAATCTAACAAGGACACACTGGGAGAGGCAGGCTTAAATACACATGAGGGGAGGAGCAAACGAGACACAGGTGAAAACAATAGGCAATCAGGGAGTAAAGACACCAAGAATGAACACAAAAAGGAAGTGAGGGAAACCAAAATAAAACAGGAAGTCTACCCACAAACTAAAAGCCTGACACTAGTCTACTACTAAAGTTAATAGCCCCAACCTAAAACACTACTAAAAAGACATACTATTGTATATTCTTAAAAAACATGCAATTATAAGTTTAACAAAAAACATGCAATTATATACTTCATATTTTGACATAAATGATGAAAGGATTTTAACCTACATACTAATACTACAAACTTATACCAAAGCCCAAAATTTTACACAACATGAACCAGCCGTCTTCACGCGAGATCACACGAGAATCCTGAGCGTAAAAAATAAAAAAAAATAAATAAAAGAAAATAAAAGAAACAACAACAACAAACAGCTAACTTTGCTTCTTCGACGTAGGAGAGATTATAAAAAGGATCTGTTGTGTCAAAAATTATTGTTTGCTGTTCCACTTCAACAATTAGTCTCTCATCGTTCATGTTGAGACCCTTTGATTGATTGAAATCATTTATAGCTAGAAACATAGGAAAATTTGTTGTCATCGCAGTGATAACACTGCTAAAGCAGTTTTGGTGAGAGACGCAAGGATTTGGCAGCAACGTGCATCTCCTGCCCTATATACTCCCATGTTAATTTGAGAGGAGACATTTCCAGAAGGGCAGGGAGTACCTGCTCTTTACCACATGATTCAGGCCAGAGTTTTTAATATTTAGCTCTAAAACTGGGAAGAGAACTGGTCGATAGGAAGCCCCTGATCACGGTTATTTTGGTTTTTGGATACGACACAGCATTTGGCATTGAACGCCACCTCTTCAAGGGGCTTCATTCAGAGACTTTCTGTGTCTTTCAGTATGAGAGACAGACTGCATGCAGCAGATGTGACTAATTGCTCTGACCTGCAGCTCACCCTGGTTGATTGGCACCCTCAAGCCTGCCTTTGACCAACTTTGTTGAAGTCTCTGTATGATATCAATGACTTATCAAGACTACATTTTCAATGTTGGCCATTTTATCATTCTCTCTTTCTTTCTCTCTCTCTCTCTCTCTCTCTCTCTCTCTCTCTCTCTCTCTCTCTGTCTGAGTCTGAGTCTGAGTGGTGGTGGAGAGTGTTGGAGTGTGATTTGGAGAGTGGTTGTGCTCCTGTTCTGAAGGTTTGTTTCTTGGTGTTTCATGGGTGATTTTCACAGTCTCGTTCTGCAACCACATCTGCGGCAGCAGACAGTGAGCTGAGTCAGATCAGTGTTGGAGAGGGACAGGAAGGAATGAATATTGACGAGCTTGTAGATGATGGGGAGAAAAGTGTACTGGATGATGGAAACATTTTCAAAGTGCCATCCTCTAAGAGGAAAACAAGGAGAGACTCAAGAGCAGTTAAATCGAAGAAAGGAAGGAAAAGTGACACAGGCAGTTTCTCTGAGACTGATAGTGAGCGTGAGCTTTCAGATGCGTTTATTCCAGATGGACAGAAGAGTAATGGCTACAGTCTTGAGCAATTTAGAAGTTTCCTAGAAGTGACCAAAGGAAAAAGAGATGTGGCTGTAGATGATTTTTTTCCAAACCAGTTGTTGTTCGTTCATTCATTCTGCTAAATGGTTAATGAGACAGAGAGGTGCTGACGGGCTGAAGGACACAGAGATTTATCGTCTTAGGAAACTAGTTTATAAGGTGAAAGCACAACATGACAAATGAATCAAAAAGTTCCTTTTCTTTTTTCTTTTCTGACCACCTTATGTTTGGTCATGAGTAGTTTTAGAATTGCATCTCTCTTAATGGAGCAAGAGATGTAAAGAAAAGAACAATGTGCTATGATCTTTTAAAGACAAAATGTATTGATATTGCTTTTGTTCAAGAAACCCACAGTAATAATGAAAATGAAGTTGACTGGAAGAGGGAATGGGATGGGAATGTTGTTCTAAGCCACAAGAGCTCAGTGAGTGCTGGGGTGGCAATTATTTTTTCAAAGAGTTTTCTGCCTATTTCTTTTGATTTACAAGAGATTGTTCAAGGCAGATTAATTAAAGTGGTTGCTACATATGAGAAGTCTGTCCTAGTCTTGTTAAATGTATATGCCCCAGTGAATCCTGGTGAACGACACATTTTCCTAGAAGAACTAGAAAACACCTTGTTAAGTTGCGCCTCAACAGATATTTTAATTGTAGGTGGGGATTTTAACTGTACTACTGATGATCTGGATAGGAATCATTTAGAACCCAATGCTCAGTCAAGGAAGATGCTGAAACGGATTATTGAGACCTATCAGTTGATGTGTGGCAATCTAAGCACAGAAACACAAGACAATATTCCTGGGCACATAGTAAGGATAACTGTATCTCTCTAGCGAGGCTGGACAGATTTTATTGTTTTAAACATCAAGTGCAACTTTAGATCTTGTTTCTTGTGTCCAGTAATTTTTTCAGATCACTGTTTGGTAATAGGAAATGTTTTCATAAATGGGCTCAAACCTAAGAGTGCATACTGGCACTTTAACACGGTGCTGTTAAATGATGGGCATTTTAGAGAATGTTTTTGTTTTTTTGGAAACAATGGAGGTCTGCAAAGTCTCAGTTTTCATCTTTACAACAATGGTGGGATGTTGGCAAAATACAAATAAGTTTTGTAAACATACAATTTCAATGTCACAAGAGAGACCACCCAGTCGATTAGGGAGCTAGAGACTAGTATAATAGAGTTGCAGAGTTTAAGTGCTTCCACGGGAGATCGAGGCCATATTCAGACACTCAAGGACAAAAAGGCTACTTTGGCGGATCTGCTGGGGCTTAGAGCGCAGGGGGCATTGGTCCTATCACGTTTTCAAAATGTCTCAGAAATGGATGCTCCATCTAAATTCTTCTTTAACCTTGAGAAGAAGTATGGTCAGAGCCAGCTCATTCATTGCCTTCGATCAGTTGATAGGAAGGATCTCACTGAATCATCTGACATAAGGAAAAGAGCCGTAGATTTCTTCTCCCAACTCTATGCCCGTGAATACAAAGAGGATCAGCTGATGTCTGAGGTTTTCTTTTTTGACAATCTGCCACAGGTAGCAGCACAAGACAGCGCACAACTGCAGGGCCCACTGTTAATGCAGGAGCTGCAGGTGGCGCTGATGAGCATGGAAAATGGTAAAGCCCCAGGTTTGGATGGTCTTCCGGTGGACTTCTATAAGTCCTTTTGGCCCATATTAGGGGAGGACTTGTTTGAGGTCCTAAGTGACAGTGTGTCCGGGGGTAGATTGCTTCTCAGCTGTCGGAGAGCAGTCCTTACTCTTCCCCCTAAAAGAGGAGACTTGTGTGAAATTAAGAACTAGAGGCCAGTGAGTCTGTTGTGTGCTGACTACAAGATTCTTTCAAAAGTGTTGGCAAATAGGTTAAAAAAGGTGATGGAGCAGGTTGTACACATTGACCAATCATATTGTGTCCCTGGCAGATCTGTTAGAGATAATATCTCTTTAATTCGGGATTATTTGGATGTCTCTAATTTTTTGGATTTAAAGTTTGGTCTGATTTCTCTTGACCAAGAGAAAGCTTTTGATCGAGTGGAACACAAATACCTATGGAAAACTCTTGAGGCTTTTGGTTTCCCCCCAGGTTTCATTGCCTTGACTAGGACTCTTTATTGTGACATTGAAAGTGTAGTGAAAGTTAATGGTGGTTTAAGCGCTCCTTTCACTATAGAGAGGGGTATTAAGCAAGGTTGTGCAATGTCAGGTATGCTGTATTCTATAGCTATTGAACCTATGCTATGCCAGGTGAGAAAAGAACTAATAGGGGTAAAATTAAGGGATACCTTTTTACCCTTGCATCTTTTGGCTTATGCAGATGATGTTATGGTGGCTGTAAATGGTGAAAGTGATATCGAGAAGCTAGTAAAGATTACAGTATGCTTTGGTAAAGTCTCCTCTTCAAAGGTAAACTGGGACAAAAGCATGGCACTGATAGTAGGGAAGGGCAGGGGAATTAGCCTAAGTTATCTGCTGGTATTAAGTGGTTGAAGAGTGGGATCAATTATTTAGGTGTTCACCTGGGTGACCAGTCAGAGGAACTGAAAAACTGTGAGGGAGTGGTAGAAAAGGTGGAGGGGAGGTTAAAGAAGTGGAAGTGGCTGTTACCCCGAATTTCTTATAGAGGGCGTACACTTATTATCAACAACTTGGTGGCCTCTACTTTGTGGCATCGCTTAGCTGTAATAGAACCTCCAGCAAATTTATTAGTGAAATTATCATTGTCGACTTCTTTTGGGACAGATTACACTGGATACCTTATCCACCTTATCCAACCTTATTTTTGTCAAAAGAGGAAGGTGGGTAGGGTCTGGTACATCTAGCCAGCAGGAAGGCGGCTTTTAGATTAATTTTTTTGCAGAGGTTTCTCTTTACCTTTTCTTTACCATTTCATTTACCATTGAGACAGGTTGCTGATTTAGTTAGGTTTCAGGAAGGCACTGTTTTTTATGGATTGTTCAAATTTAAATTTGCATTGTGTGTCACCTTTTTATAGCAGTGTGTTTAATGTGTGGAGACAGATGGAAACAGGCAGACTGGGCTGTAGCACTTCCTTGTTTTGGCTTCTGAGGGAGCCAATTCTTAGGGGTGCTCGGCTAGGTGTTGCCTGGGAAGAAGCACCACTGATGTATGAGACTTTTAAGGACAAGAGCATAACAACATTCCGGCATCTGCTGGAGCTGGCTGGAGCTCACTTGGACACTGCTGCAAATCTAGTGAAAAGACTGGGGGTCCATTCTGTTCGGGTGATCGGTCTGGTGTTGGACAGCTTCAGGAAGGCGTTGTCGAGTGAGAACAGAGCACTGCTGTCAGGATGGTCTGCTGGACAACTGATGCCTGATGCATATCAATGTAAAGCAGTTCGATAACCCTTAGAGTCTGCATAAACGGGGCCTGAGGTTTTATTGTTCTGTCAATCATTATCTCTCTCTCTCTCTCTCTCTCTCTCTCTCTCTCTCTCTATCAATGTAAGGCAGTTCGATATCCCTTAGAGTCCGCATAAACGGGGCCTGAGGTTTTATTGTTCTGTCAATCATTATCTCTCTTACACCTTTTCTTTGGATATTACTAACTACACTTCTTCCCCGGAGTTTCTGTGCTTTCTCGTCCAGCAGGTTCTCATGGATCGTGGCTGCCGCCGTGGTCTGCTGCTGATGTCCACCATATATAGCATTACATGCCATATATAGTCATTATTGCTACCATCCCCACTACAGCTTTGTTGGTTAATGACTTATTGCTGCTGTGCATCTGTGTTCCACTGCTACTGCAATCACCTTACCATTTATTGTAATTCATTGTAATTGTACAATATGTTTGTGTTGATTGTTCTGTACATGTGACATCCATTGCACGTCTGTCCGTCCTGGAAGAGGGATCCCTCCTCTGTGGCTCTTCCTGAGGTTTCTTCCACATTTTTTTTTCCCTGTTAAAAGGGTTTTTTGTGGGCAAGTTTTTCCTCACTGGAACCGAGGGTCTAAGGACAGAGGGTGTCACTCCCTGTACAGATTGTAAAGCCCTCTGAGGCAAAATGTGTTTTGTGACTTTGGGCTATACAAATAAAATTTGATTTTGATTTGATTTGATTCTGATCCTTTTCCCAGGTTGTGCATTAGGCCTAATCTTATAGACTGTGGAGGTTCCCTGCTGGAGCAGGGTAAAACGTGGATGGCACTGGACTCTGGATGGGGAAAGATACTCTATCAAGGCTGTGTCAAGGTCTTAAATAAAGGGGAAAAAAAAGGAAAGGAAAAAAAACTTAATGGAAGAATAGACACACCTTGGAGGGAACATTTCAAAATGCGGTCAGAGGTGAAACCTGTATGGGCTATGCTCTATAAACTACCATTAACAAAAATGACTGGAGAATTGCAGTGGCGAATTTTACATGGGATTGTGGCAGTGAATGCTTTTGTGTCACTGTTAAATCCAACAGTCTTAGATCAGTGTCCTTTTTGTCCTACCAGAGAGACTATTTTTCACTGTTTTGTGAATTGTCCAAGGCTACTGTCTCTTTTTGGAGCACTTTGCACTTTATTGCTGACCTTTAAAGAGCAGTTTACTGAGCAAATGTTCATTTTTGGCTTCTCATATGGTAAGAAGAAGAAGAAAAAAGGTCGCTTATTGAATTTCCTGTTTGGTCAGGCAAAGTTGTCTATTTATTTAAGTAGAAAGGAAAAGCTGGACAGAGGGCAGAGGTGTGATTGTTTGCAACTTTTTAAGAGGTTGGTGAGAGCACGTATTATGTTGGAATACAGATATTATGCTAAGATGAAATATGTGGGAGCTTTTCAGAATGTGTGGGATAATGAGGGTGTACTTTTTTCTTTAAATGAACTGGAAATTGTTTGTTGATGTGCTAATTTAACTTGTTGTTTTGTGTTTTTATTTTTTTTCGTTTTTTGTTGTTTTTTTATTGTTTTGTTTTATTTGATTTGGTTAAAACTAAAAAAAACTCTCTCTCTCTCTCTCTCTCAAATTTGCTTTATTTGCATGAATGTCACAGACAATGTTGCTAAAGCATAGAGTAAATTAAACAAAACAAAAATACACTTCATAAGTTAATATATACACATATAAATAGAATAACACTTAAGAGAAATAAAATAAGAAAAGAACTGTGTGTGCATGTTTCTGTGTGTGTGTGAGTGTGTGTGTAAAATAATAAAATAAGTGATAATGAAAACAGAGATAGCAGTAATAAAGTTACAACAGTCCTACATTGAAACATTTCTTAATCTGTGGCATGCAGTGATGTAATCAGCTGCCAGTGAGTTTCTGTCTCTACTTCTCGTGTGTCACAGTGGATACATTTTTTTTTTGTTCTTTCTACCCATTCTCTTTCATGGCGATCAGTTTCAATAGCAAGTTTATGGTCACTGAGTCTATATTTTGTACGGGTTTGTCTTTTTGTTTTTTTATTTGGGTTAAATGTTGGGCCAACTGGAATTCTCTGTTCAGTAGATTATAACATTCTAATTTATTGATTGTTTGAGTTTCTGCTTTCCACTGTCTGCAATATTTGAGTGTGCCTGAAACAGCACACTCTATAAAATTCCTCGGGCTTATTGAGTATGCCTGAAAGAGTACACTAATTAAAATCTCTTGGGCTTATTCTTATTGAGTGTGCCTGAAAGAGCACACTCAATCGAAAAATAAAACTTTTCTAAGCATTTCACCGAACAGTTTTGCCAAATAAATCCGCAAAATGCAGCTCACCGTGGTTGATTGGCAACCTCAAGCCTGCCTTTGACTAACCTTGTTGAAGTCTCTGTATAATTTCAATGACTATCAAGACTACATTTTCAATGTCGGCCATTTTATCCTTCTCTCTCGCAGACACAAACACAGACACATAGATAAAGAGACAGACAGACACAGACACACCACACACAGAGAGACAGGGCAGACACATTAGCGCACACACACAGACAGACAAGACAATCACACACATACATACAGACAGACAAGACAAAAGTCTTTCAAAATAAGAGTTCCTTCAGAATAAAAGACTTTGTAAAACTCTGTCATTAACAGACACAAGACTACACACACACGCAAACACACACACACAGACAAGACAAGTCTTTCAAAATAAGAGAAAAGATAAAAGACAAGATAAAAGACTTCATAAAACTCTCTTATTGACAGACACAAGAACACACACAAGCACACACACAATCGCAAGACAAAATAAGAGCCCATTAAAAGGCAATTATGACACAGCTTGTTGTATTAATACTGAATTTACTGAGCACTGTCAATAATAATGCATGGGGGCGACGGGGCCAGAGTCAGGCACACTCAAATTTCTTTAGAAATTTTTCCAGTAATTCTTACATTTCTGTTGTTTTTGTCGCACATACACAAACAAAGTGTCAAAACAACTGGCTCGGCCGGGATCAGTATGCTAAGAACAGTTTTGCCACAAAACGCCAAAACACCTGCTCTTTACCAGAGGATTCAGGCCAAAGTTTTTAATATTTAGCTCAACTGACACAGAACTGGTCGACAAGAAGCCCCCGATCATGGTTATTTCGGCTTTTGGATACGACACACCATTTGGCAATTAATGCCACCTCTTCGAGGGGCTTCATTCAGAGACTTTCTGTGTCTTTCACTGTGAGAGACAGAGTGCATGTGCATACCTGTGACTAATTACTCTGACCTGCAGCTCACACTGGTTGCTTGGCAACCTCAAGCCTGCCTTTGACTAACTTTGTTGAAGTCTCTGTATGATATCAACATTTAAATGTCGGCCATTTTATCCTTCTTCTCACGTAGATAGAGACAGAGACACTGCACACAGACAGACAGACAGGGCACACACATAAGCACACACACACAGACAGACAAGACAAACACATATGTGCACGCACACACACAGGCAAGACAAAAGTCTTTTAAAATGAGTCCCTTCTTTGTAAAACTTTCTCATTAGCAGACACAAAACTACACACACAGACAAGACAATAGTCTTTTCAAATAAGAATGCCTTTAAAATAAAAGTTGTGTAAAAGTTCGTAAAATTTTCTTATTGACAGACACAAGAACACACACAAGCACACACACACACACAAACACAAGACAAAAGTCTTCCAAAATAAGAGTCCCTTCAAAATAAGAGCCCATTAATTAAAAAAGCAATGATGATACAGCTTGTTGTATTTATACTGAATTTACTGAGCAGTGTCTATAACAATACATGGGGCAACAGAGCCAGAGTCAGGCAAACTCAAAATTTCTTTTGAAATTCTTCTAGTTGTGTTTATTATCTTTGTCCATTTGTTTTATTTGTGAGTATGAGATTATTTTTGTAGTATTATTTTTGTAGGTTTATGCCGACTGCTCAATTTATATAATAATCATAGAGTATGTCCAGATATTCCTTGTTCTGTTTGTGATAGTAGCTATCAAGTAGCTTGATCATTTTCTTACATTGTTTAAGGACTGTGTAGTATTCATGGCGCAGTTCTTGATTTTCAGGATCCTTATGTTTCTTGTTTGACAGGTTTCTGAGATGCTTTCTTAATAGGAATCAATCATTGTCAAACCATTGTTCTTCTGCTTTCTTTTTGTTTGATTTGGTATTTGGTCATTTTAGACTCTTTTGCTAGTTTCATAAATATCTGAATATCTAGGTATTGGTTACACAGAAAATTATTTAGCATGGTTTGTATATTAGTGTTGCTAAATGCATTGGTGTAGTCAGTGAGACTTTTTCTGTCCATTTGTAATGTTTTGGGAGAGGTAACAGGTCGTCATCGGGGGCAGGTTTCTGGGTATGGGTCTCTGCTTTTTTCAGATAGAGCATGATTTGATTGTGGTAAGACTATTAACACATTTATACTTTCTGAACAGATATCTTTGATTGCATAATCAATTACATTATTTCCTAATACAGAGCTGTAGGTAAACCTGCCCAGAGAGTCCCCTCATGTTCTGCCCTTAACTATGTATAATCCCAGGGCTTTGCACATTTAATAAAACTTATTTTCCATTCGTGTTCACTATACTATCATAGCTATGTCTATGTGTTGTAACAAAGGGTTGGTATAGAGGGGATACATAAAAATGGTTTTTGCTATAAATATCAATAAAATCTATTTCTCTGCCAGTTCTGACATTGAAGTCTCCACATAACAATGTGGAGCCAAGTGACTGGAGTTTCTTTCTGAATTTCATGGAGATATCCTTCTGAATAATATGGTGAGCTTGAAGGTGCTAAATAGATAGCATACATATAAACATCTTTAGAATTTTCAAGAAGTCCTGATTTTTAACCGTTTAGATGTGTTTTTCCTTTTTTGACTGGTAATATATAATTGTGATGTTCTTGTCTATACCAAATAATTATTCCACCAGAGTGTCTTCCATTTTTTTGGTGGGGATATTTTAAGAAGGGCAGATTCCGTTTGTTATAGTTACTTGGGCAATTTGAAGGAGTGTTATCATGTTTCTATGTTTCATGTAAGATAATTAAATGTTATTTATATGTGGCCAGGTCAACGAATGAGGGGACCGGACACAGAAAATATATTTTAGTAGGATCTTTAATACTCCGACTGCCCCCGAGCGAGCACAGCATTACTTCTCTAATTTTGAGATATGTTTGTTCCAGTAAAACAAAATAAATAAAAAAAATAAAATTGATTGTTTCCTTTCTTTCCTTAACATTTTCTGACTGCCTTAGTACAAAACAAAAGCAAGCACCAACAAACAACAGCAGTGGCCTTATTCTACACCTGAGCACCATTGCGTGCATTAGGGAGACAGCAGTTCATCCTTTTTAGTCAGTCTCGTGATCTCCTAGTTCTCACAGGATTCTGAACCTAGCTGGCCTTAAAGTGTCAGTACACATTCTATTAGGGCACAGTTAACACAAAAAAAACCATAGTAATCCCTGTTCACTTGGCTACATATACTATCTTGACTCAATCAACCAGCCAAGATAGCGTCTGCATTCCCCCAATGCCAGTTAGTGCATATTTGTTACGTACCTAGAAACCTTCGACAAGCATTTGTTTCCAGTGGTGTGAAATTAAAAGTGAAAAAAGTGATTCATTTCAATTAATTAATTAATTAATTAATTATAATGAATTAATTAAAAAAGTGAAATTAATAATCTCAACATTATTTACCATCTACTTAAAGGCAAAAACACACATAAAACATTTATATACAGCTATATAAATTCAGACCTTAAGGGGTTAAAAAAGTAGTGCTTCACAACAAAGTATTCAATATGTCATTAAATCTAAATGAATTAAAGTTTGTACTGTACTTGAGCAGATTTAAGTACCTAATGTACCTAATGGTCGGTTTAACCTATTATTGTGACAAATGAGTAGATAATGTCTCTTAACTGATTTTGCTCTAAAGGGACCCTTTTCTGGAAGCAACAGCAGTGTAGGAGTTTCTCTGCATGGGTGTATGCAGCTGTGGTCTAGGGAGCTGCTGCTGGGTCTGGCCTCGCTGCTGATAGCGGGGATGCAGCTGCTTCTGCTGGAGATATCTCTATTGGGGAGGAGCTCGCTGGTGCTGCTGGAGGGACTGCTGGTCACTGTGGTTCTCCTGGGTTGGGGAGGGGACCTTTGATGCACTTAGGAAAGGTGAGGGAGGGGCTGCAGGTCTCCCTGGTGCTCCTGGTGGATGTGAGGGTGTCTCTGGTGCTCCTGGAGATGATGGAGGTCTCTCTGGTTCTGCTGGTGATTGTGAGGGTAGCTCTGCTGCTTCTGGAGATGACGGAGGTCTCTCTGGTGCTGCAGGTGATTGTGAGGGTACCTCTGCTGCTCCTGGAGTTGATGGAGGTCTCTTTGGTGCTCCCGGTGGACATGAGGGTACCTCTGCTGCTCCTAGAGATGATGGAGGTCTCTTTGGTGCTGCTGGTGATTGTGAGGGTACCTCTGCTGCTCCTAGAGATGATGGAGGTCTCTCTGGTGCTGCTGGTTGTTTTGGGGATAGCGTTCTCTGTTCAGAGCTGTCTCTTTAATCTTTTTCAATCTTCTTCAAAAAGCTTTACTCCTCTGTCATCGAGATGGATGTGATCATGCAGATATTGGTAACTTATTTTGCTGTGCTGTGCTATACTTACATTAGGGAGGTGAGTACAGCTCCTGGTGATCTCTGAGTTAATAGTGTTAATGATTTGGGGAATGTCTGAGCAAGGAAGTAATGTGGATATCATTACTTCTAAAGTTGGGAAGTTTTCGATGGCCCTTTTTGCCAGCTGCCATAGTGCTGTGGGAATATCGCTGTCTCTTCTGGTGAGGTAATTTGAGCCGGTATGGATGAGGATATGTTCTACACCTGTGAACTTTCCACTGGACAGGTGTTCGATGGCCTTTTCTGTGGTGGGACTCCAAAGTTCCACATTTTTCTTCTCTGAGAACAGATGTGCCATATTGACGTGTTTCCCATTGGAGTCACAGAGAAACAATATTTCTTTGTGTGAAGGTTTGCTGGGTCTGTTTTTAGGCTGTGGTCAGCAGAGAGGTCTGAGGACTTCCATTCTGAGGGTTCCATTACAGAGTGTACTGCTGTGACTGATTGTTTTCCAGGCATTAATCAGATCCCATGTATCTCCATGGAAACATAGAGCAAAGAAATGTTTATTTAGAGAGCAAATTGCCCCAAAACATGAATATCTTTTGATTATATATTTTACTGAAGTTTTAAATTTTGTTTAAGTTATATGATTGCATCATTTATCTCACCTCACCACCATCATGCTCTGTGCTTAAAAAACATTTAAAAAATCTAGAATATTACATTACAGACTGGGCAAGTGAGTGCTTGTAAACATAATCTGAAATCTATAAAGAGATTACAAAAATATGTTACAACTAGATTTCAATACAGTAAGAGTTGGCATCCCTGTAGAGGTTAAACTAGACATTAAAAGTAAAGATTAAAAACATTTTTATTTATTTTAACTGTTGTGAAATTACAAGAAAACTCACTGAATGTCATCAGTTTTTTGATATTTATTTTGACTTCTTTGGAATTGTTTGGGGGGGGGTTATGCTATTTAGCTTAGCACTAGAGAGTACTTCAATTTAGGTTTTAGCTTATATAGTTTATATCAGAATTGAATCTAATAGGTTAACTCAAGGGAGGAGAGGTGGACTGGCATGTAAAACAACATGTTTCTCTGCAAGTGGCATTTTAAGGTTATTATAACTAATGTTTAGGAACAAGACAACGCCTGTCTGCCTCATTAATCAAATCAGTTGTGCCTCTCTAATTCAATCACCCATGCATAGCTGTATAAGTATGTATTCTCTATTACATGTATTGTCTCCTATTTGTCTCCCTGCATTCTCCTTCCCCTTCTCCTTGTTATTTGGAATCTGAATTTGATGATAAAATTATAACTATTAGAGACAAATTCATCACCTCTTGTCCTCAACAGGCACTGATCTGCGTTCTGATACAACAAGTTTGGAAACAGCTGTAAAACCTGATATATATTTAGACTGTTTTTCTCCCATTGACTCTCATCAAATAACTTCAATAATTTCTTCATCTGAGCCGTCAATCTGTCTCTTAGACCACATCCCAACCAGGCTGCTCAAGGATGTTTTACCTTTAGTTAGCCCTTCTTTACTGGATATGATTAACCTGTCTTTATTATCAGGATATGTACCACAGTCCTTTAAAGTAGCTGTAATTAAACCTCTTCTTAAAAAGCCCACTCTAGATCCAGAGGTTTTAGCCAATTATAGACCGATATCAAACCTTCCCTTTCTTTCTAAGTTACTCGAGAAAGCTGTAGCTAATCAGCTGTGTGAATTTCTTCACAAGAAAAGTTTATTTGAGAATTTTCAGTCAGGATTTAGAGTCCATCATAGCACAGAGACCGCACTAGTCAAAGTCACAAATGATCTCCTAATGGCATCAGACAAAGGACTCATCTCTGTACTCGTTCTGTTAGATCTTAGTGCCACATATGACACCACTTGACCATCAGATTACTAGGACCACTTCTTTTCAGTCTATATATGCTTCCTCTAATATTATTAGGAATCACTCCATTAATTTTCATTGTTATGCTGACGATACCCAATTATATTATCAATAAAGCCTGATGAAACCAATCAGTTAACTAAACTCCATGCATGCCTTAAGGATATAAAAAGTTGGATGACCAACAATTTTCTGATGTTGAACTCAGATAAAACTGAAGTTCTTGTAATTGGACCCAAACACCTCAGAAACTCTCTTTCTGGAGACTTGGCTACCTTAGACAGGACCACCCTGGCCTCCAGCTCCTCCGTAAAGAACCTTGGAGTTATTTTTGATCAGGATTTGTCCTTTAATGCCCACATAAAACAAATTTCAAAGACTGCATTCTTCCACTTACGCAACATTACCAAAATCAGACGCATCGTGTCCCAAGCAGATGCAGAAAAACTAGTCCATGCATTTGTTACTTCTAGGCTGGACTACTGTAACTCTCTATTATCAGGCTGCCCCAATAAGTCTCTTAGGACTTTGCAGCTAATTCAGAATGCTGCTGCACGTGTTCTGACAGGAACCAAAATCAGAGATCACATCTCTCCCATTTTGGCTTCCTTGCACTGGCTACCTGTTAAATCTGGAATAGAATTTAAAATTCTTCTCCTTACATACAAAGCTATTCATGGCCAGGCGCCATCATATCTAAAAGAGCTCATAGTACCTTACTACCCCTCTAGACCACTGCGCTCTCAGAATGCTGGGTTCCTTGTGGTTCCTATAGTTTCCAAAAGTAGACTGGGAGCCAGAGCTTTCAGCTATCAAGCTCCTCTTGTGTGGAACAAACTACCTTTCACAGTCACCACGTGTAGACTTAAGACTTTCATTTTTGATAGAGGATTTTTGGAGGAGAGAGGAAAACCAGCTGCAGTGCCTCATGTGTCCACTGGGAGCAGCAGTGATTGTAATGTTCTGCTCTCACTGTAGACGTATAAAGACACATCTGAACAGATATGCTGGGGACAATGGGGTGAGCACATGAGCCGATTATCTGAGACAGAGCATAATCATGAATGTGGCTAGTGGCTCTCTCTCTCTCTCTCTCTCTGACTCTGTCTCTCTATCCATCACCCTTGCCACCACCATCTGTAAACAGACATGTCTCATTAATGCATGTTAATGCATGTTACTAACTTTTAAAGATTCTATTCTCTATTGTCATTTCACAGCACTGTAAATCACTGAAATTGCAGGCTCAGATTAAAAACACCACAGAATATATTAAATAAGAAGATAAATGTAAATGTAATTTAAGAATTAGTGGCTTTAGTTTGATTCTAAGTTCAGTCATCTGATGGCAGTGGGGCAGAAGCTATTTTGAAACCTCACAGTCTTGGTCCACAGACTGTGATAGCTCCTGCCAGTGGGGAGAAGGGAGAACTGTGGCCGGGGTGGGTGGAGTGAGTTGATGATGCCTTTAGCTTTAGACATGACATGCTGCATCTTCTGTGGGCCAGCTCCTGAACGGTAGGAAGATTGTGCCAAATGTGTGCTATACAAATAAAATTTGATTTGATTTGATTTGATTTGAATGTCTGTTTGGAACATTCAACAGGTTTAAAGGTAACAGCTGGTTGTATTATTTTTAGGTATCAGAGGGACATCCCTGACTCAGTTGTTAACAAGCAAGCATAGGGAAAGATTCACCACTTTGTGAAATGTGTTGGCAAACAGTCAACAGTTTAAGAATAATAATAATCATGTACAATGATCTACACCCTGAAATGAGGATGAAAATAAAGATTTCTTAAGCTGATCTACAGACTTTTTTCTTATAAAAGACATCATTTGTCTTTCTTGAGTCTTTCGGCTGTGACACTGAGTAGCCACACGAGTGCAGCAAACACAAAGTCATGACCTATCATCATGCTTAGTGGATCAAGTCCATTGAATTAATCTAGAATATTACATGTCAGACTGGACAAGTGAACACTTGTAAACACAGATCTGAAAAAATGATCAGCTATTACAAACAGGAGGTTTACTTTTTTCTAAAACTATATAATGTTAACAAAAAAATAGAAACTAGATGTAGTGTGGTGCAGTTATATTTTGCTAAAACTACTGAGACCACAAAACGACGAGAAGATGTTCACTGAAATGATAAATCAATAAGTATTGGGTCATATCTCCATGAGGCTTAATGCAATCACACATTCATCAGTGTGTAAGAGTTGGCAGCCCTGTAGACGTTATAATGGAAAATGAAAGTAAAGATCATTTTTATTTATTTTAACACTTGTTAACAAATTACAAGAAAATTCATAATAAAAAACTAATAGTGGATCAGCTGGTTAATAAATATAAATGAAACATAAATCCAGAAGCCTTAATAGTCACTTTACTAGTGCAATTAGTAAGGCAGTTAACAGTAGTTTAGCTGTGTGCTTTTGGATAGATGAGACGAGTTGATCATCATAAGTTAGCACCCAGTTACAGCAGACCACACATCTTTGTTTTGTCTTCTTGAATTAATAAATCATGTTTCATCATATTTTATTCAGTCAAGGAACTGAATATAGACTAACTACCTGTTTTCAGCAGTGTTGACCTTGTCCATTTAGACTGCCATCTCATATCTTTTGCCCTGTCGGCTCTAATCTCCACTGAATATCAGCATATATCACAGGTCCTCTATATTGGTATGAATGCTGTGACACCTTTTAGATATATTTGTGATGAGATGAAAATGGTGTTTATGTAAATCCATCCATCCAATGCACAATCATTGTCCTTAATCTGGTCCTCCTTTTTGCAGTCCTGTAAGAACACTTACTGATGCACACTTGAAAATGAAATGAATGCTGTATCTTTGATGCCCATCTTCCATGTGCTACCCCAGTCTCTTCCTGCTCCATTTTCACTGATGCCAAGCAAATTTTCACCTTGCCCCATGCTGCACCAAACAGCAGCTTCTCTTTCCACTGGGCCACTCTTAAATATCATTCCCCAAGGAGAAGCTAAGAGTGAGCTGAGGATAATTCCAGGTGACAAACCGAGACAAACAGCCATTCACATTCACACCTCTGGGCTAGAGCCACCAATTAGCCTGCATGTCATTGGACTATGGGCTGGGAAAACCCAGAAAGAACTCACACAGACATGAGAACATTCGGCTGAGGCCTTCCACAGAAAGGCCTCAGCCGAGGTTTGAACCAAGAAACTTTTTGCTGTGAGGTGACACTGCTCGCTGCACTTTTCTTAGAAGATACTGTATATATATATTTATATTGTTTATTTTTTAATACTTGTTTTTTTTATTTTCTCATATTTCTTATATTTTCCTTCGACTTAATGTTTATTCTGTACCAATTATACCAAGTCAAGTTCCTTATAAGTGCAAACCTACTTGGCAATACATTTTGATTCTGCAGTGTTTTGTGACATCCCTAGTGCCAATCATTGATCTGTTAGTCTGTTAGTCGTGTATTTATCAGTATAAATGTGGAATGCAACAGCGCTTTGTGACCAAACTTTTTTCTGAATGTTTTCAGATTCCTCAAACTAAAATCATTCTAATACAATAATTTTTTTTTTTTTTTTATTTGTTTGTTTTGGGCGTTTTTCAGACAGCACAGTAGCTGGAAAGCGAGTGATGGGTGGCAGAAGGATGATTCCAGGACAGTACTGCTCCAAATAATGGACTGATGCTATGATGCCGTGCTACATCTCAGTTTTCCTGTGCCATGCAAAGGGCAACCTGAGCATACATCTTCAGGCCTTTTAATGCTCTATAATTCTAAAGCCTGTCCGGTGTTAACATGTTCTTCACGCATTCATAGCCATTTCTTCATTTTCAGATCTTCCTTTTCTGACTTTCTTATCTCTGCCAGTCTTCATCATCTCTGCTTCTATGTTAGCATGCGCCAGATCTCCTGATCCCATCTCCCCACTCCACCCCCTTGTCCTGTACACCTTTGCAAACACCACCTGTTGCTGATTGGTTGCCTAGTGTTGTGTGTCTCTATTTCCCATGTAGAGAGCCAGTGCTGCATAAAAATACTTCTTACATACACACAGTAAACGGACAGCAAAATGTAAAGAAATATTTGCTGAAAGGTGTACTAGATAAGAATCACATACTAAACCTTAAAAAGAGCTTAAAGAGATATAGTGTGCATACATACAGAAGGTGATCAATTACAGTAAATGATGAGGTTAACTTTTTTTTAGCATCGTGCAAGTGGTTTTACTGCATTACTAGAGTTATTACAGTTTATCAGGAGTTTCAAGGCCATGCAGACTGAACAGTCTGCAATCAGTTATAGATATAGAAGTGTTTGTATACTGCATCTTAGTGATTATCATTCAGTTTCTTTTTTTTATCTTTCTTCCTCTGTCTCTCTGTTGGCCCTCATCCATACCTCTCAAAGTTAACTCCAGGTTAAGACCATATCAGCCCTTGATAGCTGCCAACTCAGAATTGGGTAAACCATTTTCATATGCCTGATAATTATTCTTATCAGATAATATCGGAATATCAACAGGTTAGTGTTTGATATCAGTATCTGGTGGTTTTATAAAACCAATAAAGTGTCTGGGGATGTGTAACTGTTAAATAGTATCAACTATAAATCACCCAGCATGATGACGCACAAATGCTTTTAACTGTCCAGTGTCCAAACCAAGCCCACCATATCTCCATAGTAACCTTGAGGCTGTTCCAGTCATTAGTTTTAGCCACACGGTCAACTGGTCCACCACTGGACCCAGACTTTTCAGCAGAGCAGCTGCACTGCTTTAAACACGATTGAAACCTGCTGTGACTGATAAAATATAAACCCAATTAAATCAAATCAAGCAAATATCTTTTAAGCAAAATATAACTTGAAAACTCAGGAAATATGTCAGTATCCAGGGATCTTTTTCTTCAACTGTCCTTACAGCTGCTGTAGCATATTGGAAAGAAACAAAGATTTAACCCTACATTTTAGTAGTAATTTTATTTTGTATGTATAAACTATACAACCCTTCAGGTCTAAAAAATGCCTGCGAAGCTTTTTCAAGGTCCATGCCCAGTTGGTTTTTGACAAGGGTACAAAGTCTGGACTGCAATATGATTAGCAGATAAGACACTGAAAAGTGTCAAACTAATACCATGACCTTGACACATTCAGTTCAAGGTAATTTGTTACATATAATCATACAGGTTCAATTATAGTGAAACATGTTTGCTACATTTGTCTAGGACAATAAATATCACTATTTATTAATATTTATAACAGCAGCTCAATTTATCATCAAAGATGGGAAGAATGCAAATAATATGTACACAAATTGACAGAGTAACACTGTAGTGAATTAAGTGACTTTGACAGACAGAACCATTCATTACCTTAAACCTACAGTGCATGAACCTCCCTACTCCCTTACTGACCTTTCTCAGGTCATCTGTGCCTTCTATTCATATCTGTGTTTGCGGGCATCACAAAACTCCTGTGCACATCTTTACATCTCATCATCCCCTTTTCTACCCTTCCTTCAGCCACTTGTAGCAGCTTATGGCTCCCTTTTCATAACCGACACAACAGCTCAAGATTTTTTAAGCACATAACATACAGAGACTTGCATATTGATCCAGATTTCTGACATTTCTTCAGTGTTTGCTGGAAAGGAGCTGCAGAAGTAGTCACACCATCGTTGACTCTCTTTCGGAGCCCTGTGCTGGATCCTGACCAAGATTCACACAACCTTAAATATTGCATCTTCTCAACAATTCATTCATTTCTCCACCACCCTCCCTCTCTATGGACAAAAAACCTCAGGACCTTGTACCTAGCCTTTAGGCATGACCCTGGACTCATTTTCCTTCCAGGCACAATTCAAGTGTTCTCTAATTGTTGCTGTCCAACCTCTAAAGTACTAAAGGTACAGCCATTTCTTTTCTCCATGATACAATCATTCTAGACGTTGCATACAAAATGGAAATACGCCTGTGGCAACATTTCCTTTCTTATTGGAATTGCATCTTCTTTTCTATGATGACTCATCAAGATCAACAACAGCTTCAAGATTCTTTGTGGTGGAGCTGGAGGCCAGGGTGATCCCATCTAAAGTAACCGACGTGCTGACTTACTACAGTAAGCGTATTCTGTCACTTCCAATAATCGGTGTTACTGCCACGGTGTTCTGGCCTCTGCTCACCTAAACTGATTTCACATCAGTGATTATCTACATATCTTTACACTATCCTAAGACTTATTCTGTTTGTGCATGAACAGGTTTCTTTGGTAACCACAATCCGATAATTTTACCAGTTTCTGTTACACTAACGCTACTTTATTTGTAGCTTTGGAGGTAAGTCTCAGTGATTTAGAGGCATGGTACCACCCCACCGAACAGTCAGTAGCTGCTATAGTTAGCAAGTCCCCTGTAGCCGGTGTGGTACCACTGAAGGCAGGTTCAGCTAGCCATCCCCTAGGAGTTCCCAAGCAGCTGGGAGGCTGGGTGACTGTCCGAAAGAGGCATAGCCCCAAACTGAAGCCCACGGTACACCACCAACCACTTCACATTTCAAATAGATATTCTCCACTCAGCGACACTTGCTGATTCCAACTCTGGTCATTGGCAGTAGGTGTCTGCATTGGGATTGGGTCCCGCGGGACGCAAATCTTGCAGGAATGGGTGGTTTGAGTGATGCTACGGGCAGGAGCGGGCGGTGGAAATAGCAGTCGGCACCGCAATTGGTCAGCAACCTCCTCTTCCTCCATAGCAACACTGGCAAGTGATTAATTAGTTAAATTCATTCGTTAACTTTATTTTAAGTTATGCTGTTTAATGCTGTTTGAGTCACACAGCCACAGAATGTTTGTGTTCCTATTTTTTTCAAGCAGAATACCTGCGGCATCTGACGAATAATGTTTATCATTTTTTGTGCATGCAAAGCAGTCTTCATGTGCCATGTGATTGCGCAAGGTTTTTTTTAATAAAACCAAGTTATATTTTAATGCATGTTGCGTCGTCATGTCCTTATTAAAATGATAGTTTAGTAGGTCATTCAGGCAGCCCTGTTGCTAGCGTTAACTACTTTGGAGAAGAACAATATAAAGCTGTCATTATTTCATTTAAAAAATTGAATGAAAACGAAAAAGAAGCACTATTCCCATGCGTCAAAAGACGTGCATGTGGGGGTGGTACGATGACAAATGAAACAAACAACCCGATGAATCTTTTCTATGAAGTGAATTCTTTCTAGGGAGAAGACACAAAATCACTGTATTTCTATTACGGTGCAGACATGGAGTCTAATTTAAAATTACTGGCTAAAGATAAATGTAGATACAGTAAGACTGTTATTCACGTCAGCAGTAATGACACCTGGGTACGCCAATTGCCGTCACTAAAATCAATGTTTCATCGGTGTGTGCATACGTCAAAGTGACGTCGGACTCCGTAGTTTTCTCTGGACCTCATCCAATGTCACCAGTAATGACATGTATAGCTGCATGTCGTCATTCCACTGTTGCATCCATCCCACTTTCTCTCTCATTTAGTCTGCAAGATAATCTTGAAACATACAGGAAGGCTCTACGTAATGCCATTCACCATTTAGAGTCAAACAGACATGTCTCATCTCTGTACCACTGTGCATCAAGCTACTGGTTGGCTAGGTTAAAAATAATCATGGTAGCAGTCAGAGTGGCAGATTCTCCCTCAGTTGCAGACACAAGGCCAAACAAGGTAATGTTGATTCTAAGGATATGGCTCATCTTCCTGCTTGAATCTGATCTAATCTAATCTAGACCATGACAGTGGCCTGACTACAGACCTGTCCATAGCCCATAGGGGCCTGTGGTGCTCTACACGATCTTCCCCCAAAAACATCATTCTTCTAAAAGTTATAATGACTATAATTTTATATTACAAAAAAGTTAATGTTGAAGAATTTGGGATGCACTAGGCTACCTGTTAGCCTCATATATGCTCAACGAAAATAAATGCATTTTAGTACAATGCAAATGCATTAAAGAACCATACTGTGTGCATTAACATGTCTTTCATGGAGTGGAAGATATGATGACTAGTTATATGCCTAAAAGTATTATAATGGTATACATGCTATGCTATGTATATAAAATTAATCCAAGTGATTAATCAAAAAATTATAACTCTGAAAAAACAACAACTCAGATTTCTCTGGAGTTCTCTTGGGTCTCTGCCATTGACATTTTCGACTTAAGTAAGGTAACGAAGTATTTGTACTTTGTTACTTGACACCTTTGGTTGTTACTAGCCACAACAGTGTATATTAATTACTCATTTATGTCCACTAAATTAACCCTATCTATTTGAATGTATATTATTTATATATACTATAGATCATTTTTATACATTCCTGTGTATACACAGGAAGCTACAGACCCAATCAATCATCTTAACACAGGAACACTTCAAAGCACAGTAATAACTTTTTCCTTGTTTGATCTTAATCAAATTATTTTGTGGACAGACATGTAACAAATTGAACACTTTTTCAGGCTTTAATATAACCCCCCTTGGTTGGTAATTCCAACCAGAACTACTGCTCTGACAGCACTCCACTCCTTTCTAACGGACAGACCACATTTATAACACAACAAACACAGAACAAAAAAATCACAAACAAACACAGAGCATAGTCCTAATTTGAAGCTTTTTCTTAGTATCATTAAATTTACTGTAATCAAAATTTTAATTTCTTTACATTATTTTCTTTACAGACTTTCTCTTCTCTATTTCTGCTTTATCTTCTCTTTATCGACAGCTGTTTCTTTTCATGCATCCCTGAGTTCTTCAGCGACTTACATAAGGCGTCCCCCACATGCGCTGCATCACTCAGGAAATGTGCGACTTTCATTCATACCTCCATTCATACTTATCTTATATGCAAACCTGAGTTCTTCAGTGACTTACAGAAAGCGTCCCCTACATGCACTGTCACAGCCCGCTTGCATCACCAGCACATTCATTCTCTAGCACCTTCTATGCTTCTTAATTTCCCCCATTCACTTTCGTCCACAGCCATTGTACTATTCCAATCACACACATTTCACTGTCCTTCTAACAATACAATGACGGTACACTACTTAATGCCTGGCCTTTTTCTTTTAGCCTATTTTAACTTTTTTTTTTTTCTTGCGAACCCACCACCCTGCAAAGAAACCTATACACAGTATTAAAACCCACATTTTTGAGGTTAACTCGCATCCTTTTTGTGCACTCTTTGGGTTTTACACTGTATCAAGTTGATCCCTGTCGGCAATTTTGCGCATTCAGTGAATCCTGTTCGTGATGCCAAATCTTGTAGTGAATTCTTGTGGCTGCTGAAGTCGGTTTGTGGATGCTTGAAAAGAAAAGAGCCGCAACTCATCTTGACTTGAACAATTGGGACTTTATCCAAAGAAACAAGTGAGTTGGAGATGTCTTTGAGTCTTCATGCCGAATGGTCCAAATCCTGTCCCAATTGTGTGTCCTAATCCATCTCCCTTTTTCTCTCCTGGGCTAGGTCTTATATACCCCAACTCATGAATAACATTCTTAAACCTGTCCTTCTAAGGAATCAACTGCCTTCCTAAATTTACCTGACCACCTGTTTCTATACCAAAACAGATAAATGAGCAAAGGTCATCCTGTAGATACCATAGGGTACTTATTTGGCAGAACTGTACACCATCCACCCAAATGGGAGAACGTAAATACTAACAAAGTGTTATTTTTATAAGACAGGAGTCATTGCAGGTCCCCACAAATATGGACGTCCTTTCAGCTGTAATCTGAGGAGAACAATGAAATACTATAGAAGACTTATAAGAAAATAAACTACATGTGTTAGGATTTTCATAAATTATGCTACTGTTCAGTCATGCCAGTTGCTTGCCTATTCCGGTCTGCTCAACACAATAGCATAGACCAGTAAAACTGCTCCCCAACTTGTAGTCTGACCTTCATTGATGACCTTTAAGCATGACATTTAATACAGTGGAAGTCCTAGATAGTCTGAGCTTGTGGTTCGAGAGGAATAATATGAATCTCTATCTGTGCTGTGCATTTATTTTCTTTACAGAAGAAATACCCCACTTGTCTAGAGAGGTACACACAACTTCAACTTCAGCAGCTCTCAAAAGGAAGTCATCCACTGAAGGTTCATTGGCCCCACCTTCCAAAGTACGCTGTGGGAGACTCGAAGAGTGTCCCAGGCAGTTGTGGATAAAGTAGTCCTCAATTTCCTTGTCCAAGGCTTGCACTCATTGCAAGCACCACACATTGTTGAGCATCAAGGCTTCATTGATCTTGTGCAACATCTTCAGCAAAATACAAATATTGTTGTAAACAAAGTCACAAAGGCCTCTGCTGAAATGAAAAGAAAATTGAAAGCTGCCCTTAGTGAAGTTTAGTTCATAGCAACAACAACAGACTGCTGGATGGCACACCGTCGCTGTTTCATTGGTGTCACTGTGCACTGGTTTAACCCCCAGACAATGCAGCGATCCTGTGCTGCCTTGGCATGCAAGTAACTTAGAGGGTCACACACTTTTTCTGCCCTGGCTGGTGCCCTAAATGATATTCACACAGAATTCCATATCAGAGAGAAGATCGTTCGCACTACAACTGACAACGGATTGTAGTGTAATATTATGAGCTTTGTTATAAATTTGTATTAGTATGTAGGTTAAAATCCCTTTTCATTTATGTCATAATATTGAGTATATACTTGCATGTTTTTGTTAAACTTATAATTGAATGTTTTTTTAAGAATATACAATAGTTTTCTTAGTAGCTTAGGACTATTAACTCTTTAGTAGTAGAGTATGGGTATGAAGTGAAGATGTCAGCAATACACTTGTAGCCAAGAACTTCAAGAGGGGAGTTTGAGCACTCAGCCAAGATCCACAAGGGTGGGTTTTTGCACCAAGTGTTTTCCACAAAGGGGGTGTATGACTCACCACTATAAACCTTTATTAGAGTGAATCCACAAGTGTGAAATCATGAAATATCTTATTGTTTTGTGGTAGACTTTCTAAAAAGTGTGCAGCATGACAGGTGAAACTTAATTACGAAATTTGATAAGAAAGTATATACTGCACTTGCCACCTCCTCAATTTAGTGTCTACAGTAGACAAGCGCCTGCTGAGGTCCATATTTGCCAAATGCTATAGCTTGTGGAACAAAAGTTCAAGATCAGCCACTGCCTCTGAAGTAATTGATGACAACTGCAAACTCCAGCTTGTAAGGCCTGTCCTGACAAGGTGGAATTTGCTCTTCTCAGCCGTAGAAAGAATAATGAGAATTAAAGCTGCAAGCAGCATTGAACGGGCCCTCGCACTCCCACACAACTCGATGGGCTGGCACGTCGGAAGGCAGCAGTCGGAAAACGCGCGAGCCTTTGACGCTTTCAAAGCATTTCGCTCAATCGAACACACACATTAGCCAGAATTGGGACAAACGGTCAAATCTGACGGAGCGCAACGCACACACCGTTTCATCAAAATTCATGATTTTGATAACTTTTACTCGGGAAGGCTCTATGAACTCATCTGCCAAGTTTGAAGTCAATTGGACAAAATACCTAGGAGGAGTTAGTTCAAATAGGACCCCTTCTCAGCCAATCTGAAACGGTAAAAAACAGTGATTTTCATTGTCCATTTTAGCCCATTACTCCAAGAGATTTTTTTGTAGGCCTTTCCATGTTCACAGTACGGCTGAGGTTTCAAAATTCTGTGTCCAAAATTGTGGCATGGCTGCCTCAGAGAAAACATCAAGGGAGGCGCTATGGAGCAATTTTGCCCCGCCGCCTAATTAATGATGCAGCCGAACTTTGCATCTTATTCATCTTAATAACCACAAGAAGTTTCAGACAGCTCTGACAAGGTATAAGAAAGCCCAACGGTTTTGTCTCAAAATCATGCAAAAAGTCGATCCAGCTGGAAACAGCGAAAATGGTGACTTTCATTGTTAAATATCTCGCTTCCTGTTAATTTTGGCCCCTTGCTGCAAGAGACTTTTTTGTAGATCTTGCCTCCCTCTACAATTCAGCTGAGGTTTCATAACTCTATGTCCAAAGCTGTGGCGGGGCTGCCTCCAAGACAAATGCAAGGGGGCGCTATAGAGCGATTTCGCACCGCCCTCTCATTAATTATGCAGCCGAACTTTGCATAATAGTGTTCTTAACAACCACAAGAGGTTTCAGACAGGTCTGAGAAAGTATCTGAAAGCACAGCAGCTTTGCCTGAAAATCATCCCAAAAAGTCAATGGAGTTTGTTTTTTTAGCGAAAAAATCTGCACGGTTGACTTTGACGCGCCGTCACGGCCACGCCCTCTGATGAAAAGTTGAAATTCTTTCTCAAATGTCAACCCCAAGGCCTTGACAACATCTCCACCTAGTTTGAGGTGGATATGGTCAATATTTTCCGAGCTGGACGTCATTTCGTAAAAGTGGT
This sequence comes from Nibea coibor, assembly GCA_023373845.1. NCBI lineage: Eukaryota > Metazoa > Chordata > Actinopteri > Sciaenidae > Nibea > Nibea coibor. The sequence goes on from CM041725.1 coordinate 24,269,601, forward strand.
CTTTTCTCTCGCCACTAGGAGGCGCTCTGAAAATCTCCAAATATTTTTATGGAAATGTATTCTAGGCCAGACTGCGATTACATATGAGAAGTTTGGTGAAGATTGGAGTATTTTTGGCGAAGTTATAGCACGTCGAAATTTCACGCCAAAACACCAAATTTCGTGGCCCCGCCCCTCTCACACAGTAAATCGAAAACTTACGATTTTGATAAATTTTCATGGTCGAGGCCTTATGAAACCACACGCCAAGTTTCAAACAGATGGGACGAAAGCCCTAGGAAGAGTTCGTTCAAATACGACCCCTGAAAATGACCCCAAAAACACGAAAACGCCAACTTTGGAACAAAGTGCACGGCGTACGCTTCGATATAGCCCGGGTCTCCGGAGACTTTTTTGTGTGTCTCGGTCGTTTACATACTCCCACAAAGTTTCGTACACGTGGATGAAACCGTGTCCAGATGCTCCTCCGAAAACGAAAACGTAGGTGGCGCCGTAGAGCCATTTCTGTACGCCCATGTGCGAGACCCCCAAAATACGTAATTTTACGCCCGACTTTGGGGGGGTAGGCAAATTTTCGCAACTTTTCGAGTACATATAGGCCGTCGAAAACCCGATTTATTTCGCGGAAGAAAACGTCCAAACGAAAAACAATAGGGCCCTGCACACAGTGTGTGCTCGGGCCCTAATAATGAGAGAGCAAGGCGAAGGAGCCCATGCAGGTGTCTGCACTGAACTAGATACACCTATGTAAGTGCTTGTTTTTTCTGTCTTTCAGTTTCAATGAAGTGATTAACAATAGATTAAGTCACATTGTACTGTACAACACATGTATGCACCATGCCAATATGCAGTCCCCATATTTACTATTAATGTGATTTGTAGCAACACAACTGCATTTCTAAAAGTCTCAGATTACAATATTACAACAATAGATTAAGTCACATTTTTATGCTTTGAATACTGTACAACACCATGCCAATATACATTCCCCTTATTTACTATGGATATGATTTGTAGCAAGCTGGATGGATGTTTGATTTTTGGGGATTTTTTGATTAATCACTTGCAGCTAAGCTCAGATGTTCATTTACATTCAAATAAAGGTTTTTGAAAACATGGCTTTGAAGTTTGACTTTTTGCACCAATACAAGACTTAAACACATGCTAGACCACTGCGTTCTCAGAATGCTGGGTTCCTTGTGGTTCCCATAGTTTCCAAAAGTAGACTGGGAGCCAGAGCTTTCAGCTATCAAGCTCCTCTTCTGTGGAACAAACTACCTTTCTGGGTTCGGGAGGCAGACACGGTCACCACATTCAAGACTAGACTTAAGACTTTCCTTTTTGATAGCGCTTATAGTTAGGGCTGGCTCAGGCCTTCCCTTAGTTATGCTGCCATAGGACTAGACTACCGGGGGACCCCCCCCACCCCCCCCACTAACTAAACTTCTTCCCCGGAGTTTCTGTGCTTTCTCGTCCAGCAGGTTCTCATGGATCGTGACTGCTGCTGTGGTCTGCTGCTGACGTCCACGCCTTACTGTAAACCCTCTCTCTCTCTCTCTCTCTCTCTCTCTCTCTCTCTCTCTCTCAATGTAAAGCAGTTCGATAACCCTTAGAGTCCGCATAAACGGGGCCTGAGGTTTTATTGTTCTGTCAATCATTATCTCTCTCTCTCTCTCTCTATCTATCAATGTAAAGCAGTTCGATATCCCTTAGAGTCCGCATAAACGGGGCCTGAGGTTTTATTGTTCTGTCAATCATTATCTCTCTTACACCTTTTCTTTGGATATTACTAACTACACCTCTTCCCCGGAGTTTCTGTGCTTTCTCGTCCAGCAGGTTCTCATGGATCGTGGCTGCCGCCGTGGTCTGCTGCTGACATCCACCATATTTAGCATTACATGCCATATATAGTCATTATTGCTACCATCCCCACTACAGCTTTGTTGGTTAATGACTTATTGCTGCTGTGCATCTGTGTTCCACTGCTACTGCAATCACCTCACCATTTATTGTAATTCATTGTAATTGTACAATATGTTTGTGTTGATTGTTCTGTACATGTGACATCCATTGCACGTCTGTCCGTCCTGGAAGAGGGATCCCTCCTCTGTGGCTCTTCCTGAGGTTTCTTCCACATTTTTTTTTTCCTGTTAAAAGGGTTTTTTGTGGGCAAGTTTTTCCTCACTGGAACCGAGGGTCTAAGGACAGAGGGTGTCACTCCCTGTACAGATTGTGAAGCCCTCTGAGGCAAAATGTGTTTTGTGACTTTGGGCTATACAAATAAAATTTGATTTGATTTGATTTGATTTGATTTAATGCTCAGTAACACACATATATGGTTCTTTACTGTACTTGCATTATGTATTCGCATTATACTAAAATGCATTCGTTTTCATTGGGCATATATGGGGCTGAATTTTTCAACATTAACATTTTAATATAACATTATAGTCATTATAGTCTTTAGAAAAAAGCCTATTAACATTTGATGGCTTTTTTCCCTTTACATTACTTTTACTTTTATACTTTAAGTAGTTTTGAGCTTTTACAAAACTACTTAAAGTAAAAGTAACTTGTACTTTTACACTTCTACTTGAGTAAAAAGCTAGAGTTGATACTTCAACTTCTACAGAAGTCTTTTTAAACCCTAGTATCTATACTTCTACTTGGATAATGAATGTGAATACTTTTCACACCTCTGCAGCTAATTCAGAACGCTGCTGCACGTGTTCTGACAGGAACCAAGATCAGAGATAACTTCTGTTTTGATTTGGCGCTACATGAATAAAATTGACTTGAATTGTTGCGTCACACAAGCCTCAGTTATCTTTGTGATTTTTTTTATTTTTCTTGCTGTTTTGCCATTATTGCGTTTGTCATTTTATGGATGAAAGCCACCAAAAAAGCTTTGGTTTTGAAAAATGCTGTGTCAGCAATTACCCAAGGGGTAGAGATGGCTTATTGGATTGAGTTTAAGGTATGACTGATTTTTCAGCATAATTTCATTACTCAAATTGCATCCTCCTGAAGATCATTCTAAACACTTTATGCACTCATGGAGATACATCTGTCCTTTCTTTGTCAGTTGCTGTGACTCAAACTCCTGCTGATTCCAATTTACGCTACTCAGTGAATTCCCATGCAGGGCAAAAAATTATGTTCATGTATTATGTTTTTCACTCTTTATCATACTTTAACCACATGACCAGTGTGTGAGGACCTCTGAACCTCCTCCTGAAAACAATTCTTCTTGTCTTGCTGATTAATTAATGACAAAGACAATATTGGAGTGAGTGAACTTTATTTACTGATCTCTCACTGGAATTTTCTTCCACAGGCAGTTGTTAGATTCCAACATCAGACCCTTTAAATAGAGAGCTGGACCAGCTCCTCTAGCCAGTGGGTATTATACTATCGGGTCATGTCAGAGGACTGTTTAAGCTGGTGGCAAGGAGACATGCCTAGCTTCTAACTGCCTTCATCTGCACATCTACCCTGCCAAACTCATGCTGGTGGATAGACTTTAAACCCCGAGATAACATCACAAACACTATACGCCCCGAATTAGGTAAAAGAGAATGTTTTTGAATGCCAATGGCAAGCTGTCTATTATGTCTAAGCATACAGCGCCAGCGTCCTTCGACCCTGGCAACCACAGTGTTGAGATAGGATGGCACCTGCTACTGCCAGCCAAAGACAAACAACTAATGCTGCTGAGGATCTCAAGGCCCACATGTGACTTCATGTAACCTTGTATAATGTCTGTATGTTTGTGCTTTTATTATATTCCATTTAAAAGTATGTATGTGTCACTCAGAACACTACAGGAATAGAAAATTCCATAACAATACTAGCTGTGTACGTGTAACATAATTTCACTCAGTTTGTTTATTGGTTTCATATCCACTATTTCTCCTGTCATTTCAGATCCCTCCTTGCAATCAGCTCATTTCCCTCACCTGGTTTTCCCCGCCCATCTCACCTGCAGTCCATTTCCTCATCAGTCCCTCAGCATATATACTGGTTCACTTCCCCTTCATCTCTGCCAGATTGTCTTGTTGTATTTTTGCCAAGCTCGCCAGCGATTCCTGACTAGTTTTCCTGTTCTGACCCTGCCTGTACTTTGGATTCCTGCCTGCCCCTCATTGGATTTGTTCGCCTATCTGCTCTCCTGGTTTTGACCCTGTACTTGTACTTTGGATTCCTGCCTGCCCCTCATTGGATTTGTTTGCCTATCTGCTCTCCTGGTTTTGACCCTTTGCCTGTACTTTGGAACCGACTAAACTGATTTTTCCCTCAAACTTGTCTGCCTCCATGTTGTGCTTTTGGGTTCTCCTCTCCAGTACCATCTTTGTTACAGAACAATTTGGCCAAGTATGAACCCAGCCGACATGGAGAAAATGAGGCAGGAAATGGCAGCACAAGCTGCTGCTCTACACCATCATGAGAAGCAATTCTATGGAGCTGGCTCTCCAGGAGACTTCTGCATGCCACAACCAACAGTTGGAGACCCTGAGTGATCAGCTCCAGCAGCTCATGCAGCTCATGCAGGCCAAACAGACGCCAGCAGTTTCACCACCCATCAGTCCTTCTGTCCCCACTGTTCCGGGTCCAGAACCCCGCTTAATTGCTCTGGAGCGCTTTTCTGGAGCCCCAGGTACCTGCCGCTCTTTTCTCACTTTGTGTAAATTGACTTTCGAGCTTCAGCCTCTCACTTATCCCACTGAGAGGTCAAGAGTGGCTTTCATGATCACCCTTAGCTTACTGGGTGGGTTCGGTATTGGGGTACCGCTGAATGGGAGAAGCAGTCAGCTTGCTGTTCTGTGACTGCCTTCTCTGAGGGTCTTCGGAAGGTGTTTGAGCATGCTACCCCTGGTCGAGAGGCTGCTCATGGACTGCTAAGTCTAGTTCAGGGGAACCGGAGAGTGACTGAGTATTCTATTGAGTTCCGGACACTTGCAGCGGAGAGTGACTGGAATGCTTCCTCTCTGACTGACACTTTCTACAACGGCCTTTCTGATGACATCAAGGATGAGCTGGCAGCTCGGGATCCTCCGGCCATCCGCATCGACGGACGTCTCCAGGAAAGGAGACGAGAGCGTTGCTCAATACTGCCCGGAGCCTTCCACATCCTCCAGCGTCACCTTCCACTTCAATGTTTTCTCCTCTCACCGCTGCCTCTGGAAATCCAGTTAAGTCCATGCAACTTGGCCGGACCAGGCTGTCAGCTGCTGAATTACAGCGGCGACAAAGGGAGAACTGCTGCATGTACTGTGGGCAGGGAGGTCATTAAGTGTCTTCCTGTCCCGTAAAATACGGGGCTCACCAGAAATCCAGAGGGCACTGGTGAGCCACATCATGAACTCTGAAATGCCCTCTCATTCTGTACTTCATGCTCAGCTCAACTGTAATGGACAATCACATGCTGTTTCTGCCCTTGACTCCAGGGCTGACGCCAACCTTCTGGATTGTGGTCTTGCCACGCAGCTGGGTATTAACCAGGAACCCTTGGCCAAGCCTATCAAGGGTACTGCTCTGGATGGGCGCCTCCTCTGCAGAGTAACCCACCGCACTGTACCTCTTCAGCTGGGCATATCAGGTAACCACACTGAATCGCTTGTCTTTAACCGATAAATGCTCCTCAGCACCCAGTCATCCTGGGATTTCCATGGTTAGCAAAACCCAATCCACATAGATTGGGGACTGGTTCCATTCTACAATGGAGTGAACATTGTCATGCGGTCTGTCTGAAATCTGCTTTGCTACCTGCCTTCAACGCCTCTTCCTCTAAAGAAACAGCTGAACTTGTTTTGCATCATGTTTTCCATTTGCATGGCCTCCCCTGTGGTATTGTCTCCGACCGGGGGCCGCAGTTTACTTCTCGTTTCTGGACAGTTTTGCCAGCTGTTGGGAGCCACGGTCAGCCTATCCTCTGGTTTCCATCTGCAATCCAATGGACAAACCGACCGGATGAACCAGGAAATGGAGACTGCATTGCGTCCCAGGCACCATCCTCATGGTCCAAACAGCTTCTGTGGGTTGAGTACGCTCATAATACACTCCCAAGTTCGGCGACGGGGCTTTCTCCCTTCCAGTGCTCTCGGGGATATCAACCGCCCCTGTTCCCTGAGCAGGAGCGAGAGGCCAGGGTCCCATCTGTCCAGGCGTTTATCCAGCGTTGTCGGCGCACCTGGTTCCGGACCCGTTCTACTCTCCTGCGTTCATCCAACAGGTACCAGAGAAATGCCAACCGGCGTCGGATCCCTGCACCATGCTACACTCCTGGTCAGAAGGTTTGGCTGTCCACACATGACCTCCCACTCTGGGTGGGGTCTAGGACGTTGGGCTGTCCATGACGCACAAATTCCCTGTTTGCTTCTGTTCCCCGGTTTGGTTGCAACATTTTGTCACTCAAGATTTCAACGTGATTTACTTTTATCCTTGTTTCTCTTAGTTCTTAATGTATTTCCATACATTCATAATTATTATTGATGATTCTTTTATCACCACAATATTTCATGTCTTAATACAGAATAAACTTTAATCAGTATACAGCTTTGGCTTTTTTTTTCCTGATATCTGACTGATATCACTGATAATGGCATGTCCCCTGTTTCCCACTCTCAGGCCTGTTGCTGGAAAGTCCTTTACTCTCTACCTTTTGGGCCTGATGATGGAAAGCCCTCTATTTTCTACTTTAGGGTTTAACAAGTGTCTTATCTTTCTGCTATTTTTAGCAAGTCAGGCATTTCAACTTACTTGACACAGTGTTGTCCGTATGTGCTAAAAGTACCATTCATTGAACATGCTCATGTTTTTGGTGAATGGTAAACTGAATTTCTTCATTTGCAACTAATGAACAAGGACTTAAATAATGAATGCTCACATCTTTTGGTTTTTAAATTAACCATGGCAACCTCGGCTTCTGAGGACTGAAGCCAATGTAAACATGCTAAAAACTATAATTGCTTGAGCGGCATCTTGAGACAGAAGTGAGTCAACCTACTGCATTAAAATGTCCAACTCCACAGCGGAAAAAAAATAGTTTACAGCCAGTACAGACAATGGTTTTGGTCTCTATAGCTAATTTATCTGCTCATGACAACTGTGAGGGGGGGGGGGGTTAATTAACTCTTAAAGCTATGCATAATTATCAGCATGACTGATTGCCATTGCAGATGGCTTATTCAAACATCCAGGAGTCATTCAGTCTGCTTTAGGTCCACAGATGATCCAACATGGCAGCTTATGCATAGTTTTGGGTGCTTCAGAAACCTATGTATAACATGTGTATCACTCAGACTCTGTCCATTCTATATACTGTCATTGGTTATCTCTATAACTCTCCTGGTTAAAACAAAAGCACACAAGGAAACAATGACACTAGAACTATTTTTGAGGTTGGGGTCAGTCAGAATACACATAACTTTGTCTGTGGTAATAGCAAAAAATGTTATATTGTAGCCAAATAATCACACTTGTGGCCAATAAAGTTTTTAGTTTATAGCTATTTCATTCATATTTTCAACTCCAACTCTGCTCCTTCTGTAATTTCATTATTCCTGCTTGACCTCTGGCATTATAAACAGATACTCTACACCTAAAAGGGAGAGAGGAGGTGACCAGTCACTAATCAATATAGACAACTTGCCTTACACGAAAGATGTCAATTTTGAGGGTGATCGCTGAAGATTGGAGAAAACAAGATAGTGGAAACACAGAGGTCTCTATGGAATTTGCCAGACACGCCGACATCTGCTACCTTGTTTTTCACCAAAACCTGGCTCGGTGAGCACACTCCCTGACATCTCACTTCACCTGCTGGGATTTCAACTCCACCAAGCAGATAAACAACGTGGAGAATTGCTTAAGGGGACTTTAACAGAGCAAACCTCAGCCATGAACTGCCAAAATACAAACAGCACATCAAGTGTCCCACCAGGAATGCTAACACTCTGGACCATTGTTGCACTGTTGATATGACTGACTGATATCACTCAGTCCCCTGTGCAGCCTTGGGACTCCCAGTAGAATTAGAATTAGAAAGTAGACTCTCAGAAATTCGAATTACTTGATGCATGTAAATGTAAACGTACTGACTGATCACTGCTCACTGGTTTATCTTATCCTGACCTACATGCAGAAGACTAAAAGTGGCATTTGTCCATGTGTGTAATGTGTGTTTCTGTTACCATTTCTATCAAAAATGAGGTCAAGATTCCATCACTGAAATGGACAGAAAAGCAAAAAACTGTTGTCAAACTGTACTGTACAAACAAATTGTGCTGTTGAGCTGAGGGGGTTGTGGTCTTGTGTTTTTTTAGCTTTTATTTTTCACTTTTGTTTTATTGTTTCCACAATATTCTCCTAACCCTTGGGAGCTCTGTATAAGGTAGTTCTGATAACATTTGTGGACAAGCATTACAGTGTTTTAATTAAGAATCCTAACTATACAGTATATTTATTATTAAGTAAAATCAAAACATAGCATAAAAGGTCAACGTATATGTAACGGAGGTGCAACAACAGCAGAAAAGGCAGAAAAATGAGAATCCTCCTCCAAATTGTCGGTAATCGTCTGGATCTTTAGTGCTGCTGGAGGACACACACACACAGAAACTTTACTGCAAAAATTAGGACTTCATTTATAGTTCACTTAGAACAGTTAGAACGTGAAGTTCATGTTAGGAGACCGCACAAAACCTGACTCTACCCCTGTGTCTATATTTCCGTGTAGTTTATAATTACTGGAATCACACATAAATTAACATATGGGTTGTTAATTTACAGATAATGTCTTTAATTTTACTATTTACTGTTTTATACTGTTTTTAAAGGATAATTTACTTTAAAATTCTGTATGTTTGTTTTTTTCTTTTCTTTTCTTTTTTTTACAGTGCAGATTTTCAACAAATCACTGGAGCTGTTTGAAGTCCCCTCATTCATCAAACGCTCCAAAATAATCAACAGGAAACCCACCATCACACAACTAAATGACTACAGGCACATTACCCTCACATGGTCCTTTGAGAGACTGGTGTTGTTGCACCTGAAGGCACCCCCCAGGGGTGTGTGCTCTAGCCACTGCTATTCTCCCTTACACCAACACCAACTGGTCTGTTAAACTCCTGAAGTCTGCAGACGACACAACGGTCATCAGCCTCATCCAGGACGGTGATGAGTCTGCCTACAGACGGGAGGTTGAATGGCTGGTTTGATGGTGCAGTCAGAACAATCTGGACCTAAACATGCTCAAAACTGTGGAGATGACAGTGGACATGGAGAAGCCCCGTGCCCCAGCCTGCCCTCCAGTCACGTAACATCTCTGCAGACCCAACACACCCTGGACACAAACTGTTAAAACTCCTCCCCTCTGGGAGGCACTACAGAACTCTGTATGCCAAAACAAGCAGACATAAAATCATTTTAAATTATAAATTATTTATGTAAACATCATCAATTATTATTAACATTATGGTGCATACTGTATATACAGAATATTTACCTCATGTACATAAGTCAACCTACTGTACAGTCTATATTTATTATCTCATCAGATAGATAGATAGATAGATAGATAGATAGATAGATAGATACGAAGTTGTCTTTCTGGATAAACTAGATTTAGACTAACTGGCAAACCCAACAAGTCTTAACAGGCCACACTTGTCGCACACCATGCACTAATGTTTAATCCCGCTCTCACCTGCACTCATACGCACACACACACACACACACACACAGAAGCACATAAGGGACCTTGAATCTATTTACTAACCAAGAATCATTACCACAGCACACACCTTCAGGTAACTCTGTCCATGAACTCTAGTCAAGGCCGTCACACGCACTCACGCACACACACAACATGCTTAGAATCATGTTTCCTAGATAAATCCCAATGAGATAACAGGCTTGATCATTTTATAATTTATTATTTTGTATTTATTTCAACTAAAATTTCCACAAATACTAAAAAAGTCATTTTAATATGAATTCTGTGGAATCATGTTGTAAATTTGAACACATGATTTTGTTGATGTGAAATTATCAGAATTTTTCAAGAGAAATATTTTAAATACTGATCAGATCTTGTAACTATATTTCCAGGTTTTTCCAGGTAAATTTAAAGATCATTATTGTAGATAGGTTAATAAGTGCTCATTTTGTTGCACAAACAAAAAAGAAAAGAAAAGAGTGTTTCCTGTGGCTGACTCTGTGACGTCATAACATTCTCCTGACACCTCCCTGCTGACCAAGCAGGTATAAAAACCAGCCTTGCTGCCTGTCATCACACTGCTCACACTGGTTGCTCACATACATTTAAAAGTGACAGGCACTGTCACGTTGAAGTAGGCAGTAGTTGGTTAATCACAGCTATTCAGGGTGATCATTCTGGAACATTAGTGAGTTAGTGAGTCGGTTGCTGTGTTGGATCTCCCTCTTCTTCTCCTCCTCCTCCTCCTCCTCATCATCATCATCACCATGATTATAAGCATTGCTCTGATCTGGGCAATAGTGGTGGGATTCTGCTGCCTTCTATGGCTTGCTGTGGGAATACGACGCAGGTAAGGCATTTCTTTTTCTACTTTAAGTTCCTGTATTTTACTCACACAGTGTCTCTAGTACATTCAGCATTAATAAGAATATCCTCAGATCAACACCAACATATTTTTTCCAGGCAAATAACAACAGTGTGCATGACTCATGTGGCCATGTAAATGACATAAGTATGCAGTGTGTTCTCATCAAACAATTTGTTTTGGTATGCTGTCAAACCTATTTTAGGTTTATTCATATTCAGAATGAAGATGTACCTGGGCCCTCTGGTGGCCGAGAGGTTCATGATCAGCTACAATTTCTCCCCTCATTTTCTTATGAACTGTCACCATCTAATTAAGCAAAAGGTGCCCAAAAATAGAAATAAGCAGTCAGTCCCCCAGAACCCCATTTAGTATTGCTTTAATGTTAAATATGTTGATAGGATGAGGGATAAATACGCCAAAATAATTCTCATAACCACGCTCTGTCCAAACAGCTGAGGGCTAAATGCGGCGAAGTTGGTTAGATTAAATTAAAACTTGAAATAAATGTAAAATCTGGCAACGCTACTAAGGATTTTTTTGTAGAAAAATTCTACACCGGTTGGTGTCAGGAGTGAGCAGAGCTAAAGACCACAAGGCAAAAGTTCAGAGCTCAGAGAAAGTCTGCATGCTCTTCCTGCAGTCAGGGATAGCGTCCTGCTGTCCCCCTAGGCTGAAAGAGTGAAACTGGCTGATGCACTTCAGGACTATCTTGCTTTAGTGGTGGCTGGCTCTTGCGGACAGACAGTCCGTTTCATCCAGGGCTCCGCATTCTCCCTCCTACAGTGCTTGAGCAACTCTGTGTGCAGTTCAGGGGTCATAGGAAAAACAAACTACCGCATGCAAAGCACTAAAACACAGAAATAAAACACAGCAAAGGTGTGAGTTGCCATGGGCGTGTCTGTACGTGCTAAATGTAACTATTAATTTCTCTGATTAATAACAACTTTATTGAGGTCTGTGTTTGCTCACTGTTATTGTTACTCTATGTCTCTCAACCAAAGTGCTCTCTCTGATATAAACAAACACACAAGTAGATGATCAGAGTTCAGTCCATGAATCCACCTAGATAGTTTCTGCTTCAGAGGCATTTCAGGCTGCTTGTGGAGGTTTAACCGTCTGATTGGATCTGAATTAAACTCTCTCCCTCAGATGCGATGTGGTGCTTTTTTTTTTCAGCAATCCACTGAAATGAATGAAAGACTTCTTTTCTGAAAGACCTCTGATCCTGCCTGGACCTCCACTTAGTAATGAATATCTTTCTTTCTCTTTCTTGTCAATACCCACAGGCACCCTGGTGAGCCAGCAGTTGAGAATGGCTTCATCCCTTATCTGGGCTGTGCTCTGCAGTTTGGGGCCAACCCTCTCCTGTTCCTCCGCAGCCGGCAGAAGAAGTATGGGCATATTTTCACCTGTAAGATCGCAGGCCAGTACATCCACTTCCTGTGTGATCCCTTCTCTTACCATTCAGTCATCAGACAGGGTAGACACTTGGATTGGAGGAAGTTCCACTTTGCGACATCAGTCAAGGTCAATTCATGTTATTTTATATTTTATTCATTTCATATTCTGTCAGGATATTTTTCTCCTTCCATAGAATACTTTTTCATGTTATCTATGAGTACTTCAGTGGTCCCAAACGTCTTCTTCCTTTCCTGAACAGGCATTCGGCCATGACAGCTTTGACCCTCGCCATGGCCACACCACAGAGAACCTCCACCAAACATTTCTGAAGACATTGCAGGGTGAGGCTCTGCCCTCCCTGATAGAGACCATGATGGGCCACCTCCAGGATGTCATGCTGCGGTCAGACACACTCAGCCCCAGCAAAAACCACTGGGAGGTGGATGGCATCTTTGCTTTCTGTTACAAGGTCAGTAGTAAATAGACTGTACATATGCAGTGCCTTACAACTCTCCCAACCACTCAAGGTGGTTTTACATTACACATCACATTCACAGACAGATGACCAAGCCATTAGAATAAATTGAGGCTCAGTATCTTGACCAAGGATACTTCATTATACAGACTGGAGAAGTAGGGGACTGAACTGATGATATTCTAACAGGTTTCTTCTTCCCTGGTGTCCTCCAGGTGATGTTTGAGTCGGGCTACCTGACTCTGTTTGGTAAAGAGCTTGGTGAAGATAAGTGTCAGGCTCGCCAGGCTGCTCAGAAAGCTTTGGTGCTCAATGCTTTGGAGAACTTCAAAGAGTTTGACAAGATCTTCCCAGCATTGGTAGCAGGCCTGCCCATCCACGTCTTCAAGAGTGCCTACAGTGCCAGAGAGGTAAGTGTAATTTTTCCATGGCTATCACTTGAAATGGAAAATTACCAAATAAATATAGATACGCATGTAGATGACTGTCTTTTCATTTCAAACATCTAGAATCTAGCAAAGACCATGCATGCTGAAAAACTGTCCAAGAGGGAGAATGTTTCTGATCTAATCTCCATGAGGATGATCCTGAATGATTCCTTATCTACCTTTAATGACCTGAGCAAGGCCAGGACCCATGTTGCTCTGCTCTGGGCTTCACAAGCTAACACCCTACCTGCTACCTTCTGGAGTCTCTTTTATATGATCAGGTGTACTCATAGTTCTATATTCTGTTTCATAGTGTACAATAGTACATCCAAACAGTGCCAGTAACATAACTAACAGATTTCCGTATCCATTCTAAGGAGTCCAGATGCCATGAAAGCAGCTCGCGAGGAAGTGCACAAAGTTTTGGAAGATTCAGGTCTGACTGCTGACCCCAACGACCCCACACTGAAACTCACCAGGGAGCAGCTGGACAACATGCCTGTTCTAGGTATGATTTCTATAGAAAAAAGCAATTTGCATGACAACTAATATTAAAATGTTAAACTAATGTTAATTACGTCTTACAATAAAAAAGTCTCTGGTCTTTGTATAGAATTTGGATGTCTTATCCTTTTAAATAAATGCATATGTTTTCAACCTATTTCTGTATGTCTTTCTTTCTGCTTTATATTTATAGACAGCATCGTAAAAGAAGCCATGCGTCTTTCCAGTGCCTCCATGAATGTGCGTGTTGCCAAGGAGGACTTCCTGCTTCACCTCGACAACCAAGAAGCTTACCGTATAAGAAAAGATGATGTTATTGCCCTATATCCGCCTATGCTGCACTATGATCCAGAAATCTACGAAGATCCCTATGTAAGACTTCTTTATAATTACTGCTGAATAAATGTGAAAATTATTTTCGTCAGGAAATTACAATAATTTGTGTTGACAAACTGAAACTCATCTTTCTCCCTCCTCGTCACACCACAGGAATATAAGTTTGACCGTTTTCTGGATGAGCAGGGTCAGGAGAAAAACACCTTCCAGCGCAGTGGCCGACGGTTGCGTTATTTCTACATGCCCTTTGGCTCCGGGGTTACAAAATGCCCTGGCAGATTTTTTGCTGTGTATGAGATCAAGCAGTTTCTGACTCTGGTGCTATCATATTTTGACTTGGAACTTTTGGACCCTGCTATCAAAGTCCCTCCTCTTGATCAGTCCCGTGCTGGTTTGGGAATCCTTCAGCCTACCTATGATGTGGACTTCAGGTACAAGCTGAAATCAAACTCCTAGGCTCTGTCTTTCAGGGGAGTACAGTGATTGAAGCTTAGATTGTACATAGTGTATATTTAGAGAGTATATGTAAATAGATTGAATTATATATTTTGTTGCTTTAATTTGCTGCTGAAGGACATGTATTCTAAACATACTTTTGGAATACTATTGGAATTTTCAGTTGTCCAGTAATATTGAGCCAATATTAACTTCCAGACTGTTTGATCTCAAAGTAAAGTTTTGAAGTAGTAGCAACTTTAATCCCTGATAAACAGGCAATATGAATTCATTTTATTCAGCACGTGTATGTTTTCATGTTTTGCCTATTTACTAAAAAATCTTGTGGAGTTACATTATTGTTTTTATTTTTAATTCTCTCTACTTGGAAGTTTTTGATTTGTTACCCATATGTAGATCTTTTGTATACTTTACAATAAAAGAAAAGTGTAATACTGCTTCAAAGCCTTCTCAACATATCCACAACTCCCTTTATTTCTCAACAATGAGTAGTTAAGTAGCACAAATATTCCTTATATTTAAAAGAAAATCATAATGTGCACAAGCTCAGTGTCCTTAGTAGTGATTACTGCACTGATTAAAAAACAAAATTTAATCTTTGATAATTTCAGTCAGGTGTCAATCTAAAAATGGAACATTACACACAAGTGCAGGCCAGTACACTGCAGCAAAACTTTTATCTGTTAGCCCTCTCATACTGTGACGTGAAATTGCTGAGGAAAGTGCTATGGAATTTACTATTCCTGTAGTGTTCTGAGTGACACATACATACTTTTAAATGGAATATAATAAAAGCACAAACACACAGACGTTATACAAGGTTACATGAAGTCACATGTGGGCCTTGAGGTCCTCAGCAGTATTAGCTGTTTGTCTTTGGCTGGCAGTAGCAGGTGCCATCCTATCTCAACACTGTTGTGGCCAGGGTCGAAGGACTCTGGTGCTGCATGCTTAGACATAATAGACAGCTTGCCACTGACATTCCAATCTGCGTAAACAGACATCTGTGTCTCCAGACTTAATCATGTTGACGAAGACACCATTCTTGGTAAAAGCATTCTCTTTTACCTAATTCGGGGCGTATAGTGTTTGCCCTGTTATCTCGGGGTTTAAAGTCTATCCACCAGCATGAGTTGGGCAGAATGTGAGACCGACTCAGGCACTTCTGATGCTTTATGAGAATGTCTCTAATTCTCCTTGATCAAGTGTTAATAAATAATACAGCATAAGACATCAGAGGCTCCTGAACACTTTCTTTCTTCCTGACCTCACCACTGACCTTTGGCTTCAGCGATTTCTCCACAACAAAAGGATAACCAAACATTTTTTTAAATCAATGAATGAACTACTGCAATCAGAATCTTTTAGTCAGTTCACTTTGTAATAGACGATAGAGCTTCCATCAACCTTGGAGTTTGCTCTGGCTTTCTCTCTATCCAACACTGCTATCATTTCAGATGTGTCTGACTGTTGGCCAATGCTGAACTTTATACTGTATGCCAGTGTACATCTACCCTCTCAGTGTTATTATTGCTGCTGCTTGACATGCTGCTTATCAGTGAGATAATTTGTATTTTGTTTTAGATATTTTCATTTGCATAATTAAAAAAGTGAGGTCAGAACATCATATATATATATATATATATATATATATGATGTATATAGTAACAGGACATACAGGATAAAAAACAAAAACAGAAAAACAAACAAACTGGACAAAGTTGTCGCAATATCTCCAGAGCAAGGTAAGTTAATCCAATCCAACACCATACTGTAGCCAGATATGTCTGTGTGGTTGTCAGGTGATGTAACACTGTGCCAAGAAAGGTGCCCCTGTTTTCTCAAACCTATTTTGTGTATATTTTGTGTATACTCCAGACATCTGTATAATGGACAGCATTTCTTTCAGCCAGTGTACAAAGCAAGGTGGAGTGGTAGACTTCCAGGTCTCTTAGCCACCACCATTCCTATCCACTAAGCCATCTGCACATTGCAGGGTAGTTCAATAGTCATTACAGAGCATCCAAAGATGGCCAGGTCATGGGTTAGGCTGAATGTCTATGGAATAGGCTAGCGAAAGCTGCTCAAAGATTGCAGTCCAAAAGCTATGCAGAACGAGGCAGGCAGAACAAGAATAGATGCACTAGCAGCTGAACAACACTTCTTACTTTTCTTTTTGAGTAGTGTAGTTTATGAATCACCTTATACTGAATTAGCCTATAGTGTGAGTTAATAGAACAAAGAATGAAGAATGAACCTGGGACATTACCTCTTCCCAGAGCTTTGCTGATATCTCTGAATTCACGTCACTAGCCCAGGCATCCTTAATGTGATCTGAGGAAATAGTAGTAGTAGTAAAGTAGTGGTAAAGCAGTTCACACATTTTGATACTAGCTGCTTCGAGCCTGGTGGGAGTAAGAGATTTTCAAGAAAAGGATGAGTGTTAGGGTGAATTCAAAGTGTGGGCCTTTCTGTAAAGTCTGACTTGAAAATATCGAAAGAAATGGGAATTTGGAAGATTGAACTTAGTCCCTAAGTTGAGTAAAATATATAAATTTGCCATCAATGTACAGATCTAAAAATGTTTTGATACCCCTCTCTGTCCAGACCTTAAACACCCCCATCTAGCAGTCCAGGCTTGAATGAGTGATTTTGATATATTGGAGCATGAATGGAAACACTGGGAGTGTGACAGGCCATCTTTATCTGATTCAATATTAGCAGAGACTGCTTTAGGGCAAATTTTGTTTAATTGACTTGTCTACCAAGGAAGAACCAGAAAATCGAAGGGCAGGAAGTGAAGAATTTTTGACGCAGAGGCTTCTAGTTGTAAACACAAAGGCTCCTATCAATCAGTTCACCTCAACTTTTCCAACAGGTAAAGGCCCTGGAGTTAGCCGTCCAATAGTAGTGTTTAAAAATAGGCAGACCAAGGCCACCTTTCTTAAGAGGTTTGTGTAGGTGAGCCTTGGATATCCTGTGTGATTTGTAGCCCCACACAAACGCCAGTATAATAGAATCAAGCTTCTTAAAAAAGAATGCAAGGATGCATTTAAATATACAGGCAGAAAAAGATAAAGAAACCTAGGTAGGCTCACCATTTTTTTCACTTAATTTTTATTTCAGTTTGTTGTGGCTTATACATGCATATGTATGCAATTTCACATTTAGTCTGCTGTTATTCATTTGTGATCTGCTTAATACTGCATTAGAGTATATGCATCAGGTTAAACACATGTAAGTACATGGTGAACCAAAAGTAACATACAAACATAACACTGAATAATTGCATAATAAACAGTGAGAATGGGGGTAAATAAAATAAGATGAAGTAAGATAAAATAAAATAAAATAGAATAAATTCAAATCCGCGTGATATGACTTTTACTGCATTAGTATAGCCATAGCAGGTCTCCATCTGTTAACAAAAACATCTTTTTGAAGTCTCAGGGAATAAGTTATTTGTTCCATATGGTAGATTTCCCAGATCTTCTCAATCCACATGCAGTTTGTTGGAGGGTCAGGTTTTAACCATTTGACTGTAATGCATTTAAGAGCTGAAATTACTATTATTTGTAAAAGGTATTTTTTCCCTTTTCCAATTATGTAATTTGGTATTAGTCCAAGCATTGTGATCTTTAATAATATTTTTCTGACATACTTTTCTGAGTGCCTCAAAAACCTCATCCCAGAATTTTTCCAATTTAGGACATGTCCAAAGTATTACCAATGTGTGACACACAGCTTCTCCAGTATTTATCTGAGTGCATGGGTCTCATTTTTGATATGATCGCTGGGGTCCTAAAGAATCTTATTATTACCTTCCCCCTAGATTCCCGCCATGTATTAGAGTTAGTTACTTGATGTGCTCCTGTACATATTTCCTCCCATTTGCCTTGCTGTATGCCTGTGTGCATTTCATTTTCCCATTTGTCTTTAATCTGAAGCATTTCATTGGGATTCATATCTAGAAATATTTTGTAAAAATGGCTGATGATTTTCTTATTCCAGGATTTTAGTCACAAAGTCCCTTAATTGCAGATGTGTGAATGCTTTACCACTACTTTACTACTACTACTATTTCCTCAGATCACATTAAGGATGCCTGGGCTAGTGACGTGAATTCAGAGATATCAGCAAAGCTCTGGGAAGAGGTAATGTCCCAGGTTCATTCTTCATTCTTTGTTCTATTAACTCACATTATAGGCTAATTCAGTATAAGGTGATTCATAAACTACACTACTGGGGAGTGCAAATTCCATTCTTAACCGTTAAAATGATTTGAAACACCCATCTTTATGAAGTTGGTGTAGGTTTCTGAGTCCGTGCTCAGACCACTTGCCCTGTCATTGATAAGGGAAGCATCAACCATCTGTCTAACTCCTTACTAATATTGTGTATTATGATTCTGTAATTCACATAAAATACGTTCTTTAACAGTGGAGGGATTTTGATACCGGCTCACCATTTTAATAGCGTTAACCCATCCGTGTCCTCCAGGACAGAAAATTTTCTCTAATGCTTCTATGAAGTTCAATCTGAAAAGATGCCCTAGTTCAGTTTCATTCCCAGATAACAGGATCAGTCCTTCACTAAAGGCAACTTACTCAGGAGGTCCTCAGTAAATTGATCCACTAAGGGCATAAATTCACTCTTTTACCCATTAAGGGTGTAACCAGAAATCTTCCCAAAGGAATTTATGTAATCCAGTAGAATGGGGATAGAGACTGCTGGGTTGGCCAAACAATTTTAATAGGACATTACAGAAGGAGTACCTGCCTGGGATGAAACCAGTTTGGTCTGGATGAATGGTACTACCTATGTGCTCGCCCAAGCGGTTTGCTAATACTTTTGCAATTATTTTCAAGTCGTAGTTTATGAGAGCAATGGGCCTGTAACTGCCAGGGTCTGTTTCATCTTTATCTTTTTTTAAAAATAAAACACAAATGTTTACTTCACTGAGCGGATGGGAGCCCCTTGTTTTTAATGTATCTTGAATCATTCACAGCAAAATAGGAGCAAGGAGATCATGGAAGGCTATATAAAACTCTGGCCCAAACCCATTTGGTCCAGCTGCCTTTGCAGTAGGAAATGGTTTGATGGCTTCCTATAACGGAAACAGTGTAAAATCCATGTCTAAATTTTCCCTAAAAACTTCATCCAGCTGTAGGAACTGAAGCGAATCAAAAAAACTGGTCAAAGTCTTCCTGTGTAGCTGTTGATATAGGAGAGTAAATTTCAGAGTAGAACTCACTAAATCGTTTGTTGATATCCTTGAAGTCAGTTAGCATCAGACTTTAATTTTACTTTAGACTTTTATTTAATTTTATAGATGGCTCGCTTTACTTGTTCTCCCTTTAACTGCCTGGTTAAAGGGAGAACTTCTGTGGTTTGTCGCCAAGGTCAAAATGTCTCTGTTTAAGTTTTAGAAGTGTCTTGCCAATTTGTTCCCCTAAAATGGAATTGTATTCATATTTTAACTTAAGAATATTATTATAATCCATTTAGAGCAACAGAAAGCCTGTTCTACAGCCAGCAATTCCTTCTCAATCATATCCAACCTGCCCTACTTAGTCATTTTCAATGTTGCTTTGTAAGAAATAATTTGACCCCTAATATATACTTTGAGTGTCAAATACATGAACAAAACCTCCAACCAGTGCGTCCCCAAACGAAGCAAAGTAACCCTCATCCACATCAGGGACCACCGGGCAAAGAGAGAGAGAGAAAAAAAAGCCCTCTGTGGCACACACATTGCAGGTTTAGCATAAGAGGAAAAAACACCACAATAGAAGTTCACTCAGTACACCTTTAGACTATCAAAGTTAGTGACTTTAGTTAACTTTCAAAGTTCTTGGTCGACAAAGTTCTTAGCTTCTACCAGGTTGCTGAATACCTTCACTTGATCCTGGTAATGAACATTGAGCCTGGCCACGAAGCACAGTGAGTGGCAAATATCCTTCTTTCTCAGCAGCTGAAGCACCTCACGAAAGTTCTGCCGCTACTCCATCACCTCTGCAGTATAGTCAGGAAAGATCAAAATACGCTGACGATTGCTGTCTCCTGAGCCACAGAATCTTTTCTTTATCCTGTGCGAGGCGTACCCGTGCAATTATTGTGCGGGGTCTGGAGCCTTAGATAGACTTTAAACCCCAAGACAACATCACAAATGCTATACGCCCAGAATTAGTCAAAGAGAATGCTTTTACTCATGGAGATGTTATTGTCAGCATATTCTAGTCTGGAGCCACAGATGTCTGTTAACACAGATTGGAACGTCAACAGAAAGCTATCTATTATGTTCTTTGACCCTGGCTACCACAGTGTTGAGATGGCACCTGCTGTTGCCAGTCAAAGGCAAACAATTAATACTGCTGAGGACCTTAAGGCCCACACATGACTTTGTGTAACCTAAGAATAGAAAATTTCATAACATTTGTGGTCCGCGGTCTGGTTTTCGTTGACAGCCTTCCTGTAGTGCTCTGTGAGGTGCTTATCGAACCTCTCGTTAAAGGCAGCTTGTTTTACATTTTATGCCAAATAAGCTCGTCTTTCTCCTCGGCTGATGACATGCCTGCAGGTTTCGTGCTAGCTTGATCATGACTAGCAGCAGCTTCTGTTAGTTACCTTCCTGCCTTGTGAGGTTTTGGTTGATACAGTATATATGTGTGTTGCCCTTTTCGATAAGGATGAACACAAGGCGAAACCTTTAAGACAAAAATAGAGAGTTATTATAATTTGGTGTGGCACGAGGAGCTCAGAAAAACATGTCTACTCTGTCTGCATCTCACAGTGCCCCCTTTTACGTTTAATCCTTGTCATTCTGAAAGTTTTGCTCTGTAGGAAAGTGCAACCCACAGGCTTGTGGTGACCAGTGCATGATGTACAAATGTATAATAAATATTTACTAGGTAATATGAAGGCTAATCTAACAAAAATTTTGCCATTAGAGCTGAACTGAAGTCAGTTTATGTAACCTCCAATAACCCCATCAGCCAGCAGTCCTGACACAAACATTTTCACAGTGGACAGAAATTATGTCACACTAAAGTAATGAGGTGATACGTGTTTCTGATAACAGTGACACACACAGTTGTCAAGTTAAGGCCAGCTGCTCAAACACGTGTGCATGCCCTGTCTACACAGTGACAGTCAATGTGAAACCATTTATTAGATTTGGTTTAATGTTACATTGGTAGTCAGGCTGAAGTTAGGGCAGATTTAGGGCTTTACTTATAGCAGTTACAGTAAACATTAGAAGATGATTGTAAGACAATAAAAGTATAATGACAGTATAATGTAAAATATATACAAGAGTGTAATGAGTATGTACATGAAGGAACACAGCACAATTTCAATCATAATATGTATAGATTTATTTATATGTATAGTTTTCAATGAGTATACTGTTCCCTCTAGTTTGACTTGTGTGCTTTTTCCATCTCACAATTTTACAAGGCATTAGAACTCATTATAGTACAAAGGGTACTAGAAGTTATTTTGTTGTTTGCTTCACTCAACATGAAATCTACACCTGAAAAAACAAAACACTGTAAGTAAGCAGAGACGTTATCAGTATCGCAGTATCTGTGTCACTGCTTCATCATATTTATGTTTATCTGTATGTTTCATGTTCTTTCGTTCATACTTCACCACAGGTTATTATGATCATATTTACACCTTTTCACACAGGAACAATTAGCTGTAGCTGTAGAACCGTTATGCATGGTAGACATAAATGCTGATAACATAATAGACCCTAACCTGAGGTAACTTTATGAGAGGTTACTGCAGGTGAAACCATGAGAATATGAGTCAGCAAGAAAATGACCTTTATTTGGAATAGATATGTATACTGTATGTGTGTGTAGATAGATGTAGATTATGACACTGATGTGTGTTGTGAAAGGCTGAGACCACAACCTGATTTCATCTGACTCAATTGTTTTAAAGCATGTACATGAAACAGCAAGGCTTTCATGGGTCTTGTTATTATGTTGTATGTTGTAACCTTTGTCTCATGTCCCAGGACACGTGTGTATGTATTTGAGACAGGTGGACATACAGCTGTAAATGGCCCTTCTCTCCCCTGTCACATCTGTATACACAGTGTGGGAGAACAAACATGTTATTGAGAAATGTCTGGATGAACTGGAAAAGACCCCACAAGTGACCCTGAGCCTGAGTGCTTGACAGGTTCCTACTGGTCAAATGCAGAAGAAATTCAACACAAGCTTTTTTACATCCATTTTACAAATTATATTAAACAGCATTCTGTGAGTTCACACTGGCCTCAATCAAACCAAAAGTTCATGTGTCAAAGGCAAAAGATCTTGCCTTGTCTCATCCTCACTGTAATGTGCATACACCAGCCCTCATGATAGTATGGGAGTCTTAAAAAAATGCTGTTAAGCAGAGATAACTGTTGTTGTTTGGGGGACTGCTGTGACAAGTAAACCCTGCAAGACTTTATTCGTCTTGCTTTCCACACGTGATCCTCAGAAAGACCCTGGTCCACTCTCACTATGACTTACTTCTTCTCCATGTGGAGCCATGTTCACATACGTTTTCACTATGTTATTTTTTGGCAGGAGGAGGTTCGTTCTATTTGCAGAGGTCTTCATGATGCCACAAACTGAACAGTAAGTTGGACTTTGAGTGACAGGATGCACAGGGGAGGGGTGATGTGCAGTGTGTGTACACACAGTGAATGACACTGTGTTAGAGATTCCTGGCTGCGGTTGTGTCAGGCCTGGTCAATTCTTGCAAATATAATTAGAAGCAATTAAGAAGCATACGTTAAGTAGGAACCAGAGAAACACACACACACACACACACACACACACACACACATATATATATATATATATATATATATATATATATATATGTCCTGGATCATCAACTAGAAATGCATACTGAAAACGTCTCTCTGCTTTCAGAAAGACAAACACGGTCCAAGTCATGGACACTCATGGTCCACACTCCGAACACAAGGCGGCGCTGCGGCGCTGGGCCTGGTTCTCAGCCGCCATTGTAACCCAAAAAGAAGAAGAGGAAGTACTTCCTGTGTGTGTGATACAAGTCATTGGACAGTTCAGGGAGAGACTAAATATGTATTCCGTACATATGCTGCGTAGATTGCGGCCCTTTGTCGCGTCTCAGGCGTACACTAACATCCATACCGCGCGACATTATGTAGCGGTTAGCGTGTCTTTTTCCGGAGCTGTGAGTGGGAACCAGATGACCTTACGAGCTTTCAGCAGGACTCTTCTTAACGTGAACACGGTATGTGACTCTGAACGGACACTGTGTCATCTTAATGGATACACAGAGGTCAGCTGGGAGCTGCACACGACCAATGTAAACATCACTAGATGAGATTAGGATTCACTGGACCCTCCTTTAGGAAAGGAAAGGAAGTAATGCCATCCCTCAACTCCTTGCGGCAGCACTGTGCGTTCATTCACTAGCAGACAAAAAAAAACGTCAATTGACTTAGATCAGAAAACACCAATTGAATTTTTGTGATGCCGACTAATGGTAAGTTCTGTGTTGTTGGCTGTGGAGCTTCTCTGACACACAGCAATAACTTTAACTGTGAACGTCCAGCATTCCTGCAGATCATCATGGAAGTTACTTGATTATTAATCATCCATCTTTTGCCATAACCCTAACCCTAACCCTAACTTGCTGTGGAGGCTCCCACATATAAGAAGGAGATCTCCCACAGGTCCTTCATTACAACAGACTCTTCAACACCAACATGACTTCATGACTTTTTATATATTTCTTACTTGTGAATAACTTGTGAATAACTTTTTGTATATTAGCTACTGAGAAGTATCTCAGCTGCACATTTTGTAGTCCATCTTCTGAACTTTGTAGTTTTACCACAGATCACGTTAATAACATCCACCGTCACATGATGACAGTCTAGTGTAAGAGATTCTCTAGGATACCACAGAGATCTTTTTTTTAAGTTGCCATGAATTCTCCTTCACACCTTTACTTGATCTCATGATGTTTTCCATAGAGGTCAAGGAAAAGTGGTTAGGATAGGACAAAAAGGAAGGATGTCATTTTTTTCAATTTTTTTTTGTGGCCTTTTCAACCTTTATTTTAATAGAGACAGCTGAAGAGTGACAAAAATGTGGAGAGAGAGAGAGACAGGAAATTACATGACCGGAAAGAGCCATTTGAACCCTGGGCTTCCTATTGCAGTCCAGTTCAGCGCCAACACACACTGGGCATCAATGCTGTTTTTTGTGCATTGTGATAATAATAATTATCTCAATTCAAAGATTGTTCAAAGTGAGAGCAGTGGTCAAGTGACCTAGAAGGTGAAAAAAAGCAACGAATCACAGTTATGAGAGAAGTTTTGAATGAATAAACACAGCAGGTGGCTGTGGCTTGGAGTTAGAGCGGGTCATCCACTAATCAGACGATCGACAGTTCGATCTCCTCCAGCCTGCATGTTGAAGTGTCCTTGGGCAAGATACTGAACCCCAAATTGCTCCTGAAGGCTGTGCCATCAGTGTGTGAATGTGTGTGAATGGGTGAATGAGATATGTAGTGTAAAAGAGCTTTGAGTGGTCAGAAGACTTGAAAGGTGTTATATATTATAAGTACAGTCCATTTACCCAGGGGCGTCAAACTAGGGCCGGTGTGGCTGCAGGTTTTCTTTCCAACCAAGCAGCAGCACACCAAACTTGACTCGTCTAATCAGCTGATCTCAGTCTTCAGAGAGTTGATTGGTCAAACTGTGTGCTCTTGGTTGGTTAGAACAAAAACCTGCAGCCACACCGGCCCTTCATGGAACAGTTTGACTCCTGTGATCTAGACTTTTATCAGCGTACTCAGTTTTGTGTTTTTCTGGTCTTATCTTGAGTAGGTGCAGTCTCGCTTTCCATCCACCCATCGGCTCTCCACGGTGACACACACTGAGGACGGGAACCTCATTTACACTGGCAACATGGATCGTGTTGTTCGAGGTGGGTTTGTTTCAAACAGGATTTTTTATTCAGATGTGATGTTACACCTGATCACCATCATTATTTCATACTAGTTGTTATTAAGTCACAATTCCGCAGAAAGATTATTATGATTGCTGCTCTTGTCACTAGAGTGACAAAAGAATCTCCCCTTTGAGGGATTCATGAAGTAAATATTCTTCTTCACATTCATGTGGATCAAACAACCTGAACATAAACCAGTGCTTCTATTTGACCTGAGAACAGGTTCCCTTTAAATAGTGCTGTATTGTAATGTGGTCTGTTTTCTGGATTAACTTCATTTATTCCTTCATTGATCACCTCAGGTCTTTGATTGTCCTCCATAAATAAACCAGTTATATCAGAGCTGGGCAAACTGTTCCACAAAGGGCCGGTGTGGCTGCAGGTTTTCTTTCCAACCAAGCAGCAGCACACCAGACTTGACTCATCTAATCAGCTGATCTCAGTCTTCAGAGAGTTGATTGGTCAAACTGTGTGCTCTTGGTTGGTTGGAACAAAAACCTGCAGCCACACCGGCCCTTCGTGGAACAGTTTCACACCTGTGATCTAGACTTTTATCAGCGTACTCAGTTTTGTGTTTTTCTGGTCTTATCTTGAGTAGGTGCAGTCTCGCTTTCCATCCAAGTAATAATTAATCTAATTAAATTATAACAAACAGTGACATTCATGTCCATCTGCAGTATCTGCTGCACGTTTATGGAAATTTTATTGTACAATAGTGATGCAACAACCTGCTGATTGAATTTCTGAACATACTTGGATAAAACAGATGTATGCCTGATGATAGCAACGTAAGGAAGAATGTACTGACCACTGACTGTCTGTGTTTTCTGAATCTTCTCTGTTGTCAGGGATAAAGCTGTTCTCTTACAGCACCACTGGAGCCAGCCTCTTTGTCATGCCTTATATCCTCATGAAGACCGGACTTGGACTCCAGAGTTTTGCCATACAGGCTGCTTTCTGTGGATTCATTGGCTTCTTCACCTTCCTCACCCCCATCCTCCTCCACCTCATCACCATGGGCTATGTGAGCCGCTTGTATCACAACCCAGACAAAGACACCTACACTGCTGTTACATACAGTTTTTTCCTCAATGAAAAAAGGAGAGTGTTCCACCAGAAGCAAGTCAAGATCCCAGCTGTCAGCAAAGTGTTTACCACCTTCTATGCTGACCACATGGGGCTCCTGGTAAACCCAGACCTGTTCCCCATCCCACATGATTACAACCACCTCATGGGTTACGATAAGCCCTTCATGTTCGAAACCGACAGTATAAACAGGCCTGATGAGAGCTGAAGGACTGACTTCAAACATATTTCATGTAAAAGCAACATCCACAGACTACTTGGCAACCCAAATTATTTCTCAGCTTGACTTCCAGATGTTTTTTTCTTTGTCTTATTATACGTCATGTTAATAAATTCTAACTTCATTATCATTAGCAAAAGAGTTGATTTCTGACTTTGAGGATGTAGCTTGTTCAGTGAAATAAAAGATGGTTCCAACATGAGTCCTGATCTCCATCAGAGCTGTCGGTACAGTTTTAATTTCAGGTTTCAAGTCTATCAATATTTCCAATGAAACGTCCATCATTAAAAATTAATAACATTTGGCAGCTGATGGTTTGAATGACAAAAGATCTTTTTTGTATTCCGTGCCTTTAATGGTCCTATTCAGTCATGTGCTTATTGACAGCCTAGATGTAAATTACTGAATATTATGGTATACCATGTCCCGTGTCCTTGAAAATAACGGATGGCCTTGAGACTTTTTTTGACGTTAAAAAAAAACACCTCTGGTCCCACATAGCATATCCATGGAAAACAGACAAGGTCAGTTTAATAAATAATTTTGTAATTATTTTTTTTTTCAAATAATAAAAACAGAGAACAAATCATGTTCCAAACAGAAAAATCAAGCCAGCCTTTAAGAAGTGATCAGGGTGTAAACCAGATAAACTAGACACTAGAAAGTGGTGAAACATTAACAACGGGTTTACATCCTAAAAGATGGTCACTAATATCCTAGATGTGAGATGTATCTAATCTGACAACATAAAAAACTGAAAATGTTGAGACTGAATCTTAAAAAGAAAACAGTAATCCAGAATGTGACCTGACCACATGTTACTCTCTCTTTTATATTCAAGCATTGTCCAAATTGAAGATTGAAGTTATACAGTAGTTTGTTACTCCATTGTTTGGAAACACAGGTCTGAATTTACAGTACCATGTGTACATTTGTCTTCAGTAAGAAGAATCTCCACCAATGAGTAAAGTTTTTTTTTTTTTGGAATTTAGTCTTCGATTTCTCTCTTTATAGATATCTCATATATGCCATGTTTACTTTACTTAAACTAATTTTCACACTAACTTTCTCACGTTGAAGCTTCCTCGAACATTGAAACAAAACGCAGCATATAAAAAGGCAGAGGTGAAAGCACCAACAATGGCACTACAAGCTTAATCCATCATTTCAGTATGTCACCTCATTGGTGCAGCAGGGTGCCAGGAGAAGAAGAGAATGACACCAGCAGTATACAGGATGTCCAGTGTTACAGAGTCGATATACTGCATGGTCAGTATTTCACAGATAAAGAGTGACAGGACTGGCTGCTGATGCAGTGGAGGAGATCATCACTTCTGATTTGATTTATCCAGAATTCTGTGAAGCTCTGGTGACATGAGGAAAGGTTTTTCTGAACTACCATCATTCCGCTCCAAGTCATCACCTAGTAGACCGACAGATTAATGTATGGATCAAGGCAAAGCATGGCAGGAAAAGCAAGTATGATTTTTAAAATGCTCTACACTTTATTTGCTCAATATTCTGTATATTAGAAATAATAACCCTTCTTACTAAGTTAACATTTTTCTCCTTATTTCCTTTATGTGCAAGTAATTTAACTTGAACAAAAATGATTTAAAGCTCAATAACATTGTGTCTGTTTTTAGTTCAGAGCACTTCAAAATGAAACACATTGTACTTACAGAAGCAGAGGAAGAGTGTATCAACACATATGGAATAGATGCTGAAGAAACCATCAGCAATAAGGTAGGAACCCATCACCACCGTCTGACATGAAAAACACAAAACCGATAAGACATAGTTGTTTTGAATGATTATTAGTTTTGGATTAATATGAAACATACAATGGAGCCCAAACACTCAGTCAGTGCCACAGCAAAGTCTATGTAAAGGTCCAGTTCACTGATTCCTGGTATATAATAATAATACTGTAATATCCTGTGGCCTTTTCTTATATGCGGACTATGCCACCAGAGGGCCCCCAAGCTGCAAGTTCAGCTTTAAGTAAGTTTGGAGGTTGGTGATTGGTGGGGAGAGTTTTTATGTCACAAAGTTGATTTCAAAGTTGACATTAAACATTTTTCAGGAACATGCTGCATCTGTTGCATTTATGAATGTACTCCAGCCTGTTTTCCTCTCTTAAATTTAACAGACTGTTGAAGGTTATAAACAGCTAGATATGATAAGTGGGCCTAAGTGGGTCACTGGTCAAAGATCGATGATATGCAGATTAAGGTTTTCTAACATACACGCAGTGGTAGCTATGACTCTAGACTCTGACCAGTAGGGGTACCCAGTAGTAGTTGAGATTAGGCACTTCCTCCTGGATAATAGGGATCTTCCTAGTGAAGAAGAAGAATGCAACAACACCTGAAACACACACAAACACACAAAGTGACACACTGACTTGCTGTCTTTATTCTCTGATGTACTCTCACTTTCTCTCTCTCTCTCTCTCTCTCTCTCTCTCTCTCTCTCTATATATATATATATATATATATATATATATATATATATATATATATATATATATAAAGAAAGACAGAGTGAGAGAGAGAGAGAGAGAGAGAGAGAGAGAGAGCGAGAGAGAGAGAGACAAATCCACAGCACTCTGCAGTCACGGCCTTGCATTGTCTCTTACCAACACCCCCTGATATCAGCACTTTGCCCAGAAACAACAGAAAATCTGTCACTCTGTCCAGGACTGCAACCCTGTAGATACACAGTGAGCAAGTTAAGCACCGCCACTCATCTAACACAGGTCAGAGTACCAACAGAGTACCAGTGTACTGCTTACAGTCACAGCCAAGCTGTTCTGCAGAAGAATTGTGTGTTCATAGGGTTTTCTTTATCATGAACAGCATTTGCTCACAAAGATTAATCTTCACATCAGTAGACTGAACTGAACCTTACCTGACCACATTCCTCATCAGTAAGAAGAAGGCTTCTCTGGCGGAAGTACAGAAGTTCTTACCATAGATCGCCACCTGATGGACAAGAGACAAAACACAGCTATCACTACAACACAAGCTTGTTGTTGACAACATTAACAGTGGATAGCTAGTAATTATACTGCTCATGTTAAAAAAGCACTACTTTGACCAACTCACCATTATGTACGCATTACGGTTCATGTAACGTATTAATTTATCCAAACACCAAAAACAGCATTTCAGGCAGTGAGTTATGAACCTGGACAGGCTGTTGTCAACACCTACATTGATAAAGGCACATCAGTATAGTAAAAATGCAGTTGTCTAAATATGTGTGTGTGTGTGTGTGTGTGTGTGTGTGTGTGTGTGTATGTATATATATATATATATATATATATATATATATATATATATATATATATATATATATATATATATATATATATATATATATAAACACACACACACAATCAGTGAACCTTTTAATTTCTGCTCCAGGTATTCCAGTATGATCCGGATCAGTTGGACAGTTGAAAGAATCAGAGCTCCAAATGCCAAAGACCCTGTGTGATATCTGAAGACAGGCTCAGTACATTAGACTGTTATGTATTACCTAATATTATTAACTGTGGATGAAAGATGAAGCAGCTATTTGAAAAATGATGACCTTCACCAGGTTTGGTCTTGTGAGGTGTGTCCTGACCTGATAGCTCTGTTGAATGATAAAAAGAGTGGACATGGTGGAATATCCTGAGGCTTCCTCTTGGCCCAGTAGTAGCTAGCAAATGTCCCAGCCAGTGTGCACTGCTCCAGGGCCAAGCTGAAGTTGACCAGCCAGAGGAAGACCAGCAGGTTGGACAACTGTAGCAGGAAGAGGTTGCGATGGTAAGATGTCTCCCCACCATAAAAGGCAAACAGACACTGAGAACCATGACAAGGCGCTAATGTGGAGATGTTGGTTTGGTTGAAGGTCTGACGGAGACATAAAGGGACATACATAAAAGTTAATAATAGTGTTATGAACATGTATAGTAGAGAATCTGCATTAGCATGGTTAACCCAATCATTCCTGCTTTAGATTTGGTACCGCCACAAGAGGAAGTTAACTGTTTATAAGTGTATAATAAAGTATGTAGTTATTCAGAAAGCCTAAAAAAATAAATGTTATTTTTTGCATGCTTATATGTATTTTGTACTTACACTAACAATGAATAAAACAACGCATGTGTTTATTATAGTATTATTAAAACTTGTATAGTCTTAGTAAAATATGTTAATGTTAATAAGCATCTAATGATGCCTAATTCAAAACTTTGCTTAAAAACTGTCTAGTTTTCAGCTACATTGCCAGTCAAGTGTCAACTCTGCTGACTGGTCAATAGTATTCATCTTTTAACTGCTTATAGCTGTTTTATATTATCCCACTCATTTTTCTCTTTTTTTGTAGCAAATACATGCAATAAAATCATCCATCATCAGAGAACGAGTTCCTTAAACAGTAAAGACTGGAACGTCCTGTTTAGGCATTGCATAGAACAAATGGATAACTCCTAAATATCATGTATGACAGAACAATTAAAGACAATGTACTGTACCTCAGGTTTACAAGTAATATTGGCACAGGGACAGCTTACATCAGGAGACATCACTTTGTAGATGGCTTCACCTGAGGATGCTAGGTAACTGGTTTTACAGTGCTGATTAAAGACTCATTTAGAAAACTGGTTAGAAAGCTAAAGAAATGGAAAACCACTTTTCACGTGAGCATGACTTCTTCAAATAAAGCCCTGATTGGTAACTGAAACATAACATTAAATCTAAGTTTGTTTCCCTTTCTGTTGGGCTTTCTTGTGCTTGTGGCCACCGTGAAGGATACACTGCAGTAATCACCCAGTAGGAGATGCAAACAGTCAACAAGAGAAAGGTGATGACTGGAAATAACAGCGTGGACATGATGTAACCGATGGCCCTGCAACAACAGAGATATCATAATGGCAGGAAAACAACACATATACCATGAATATAGTTCTTTTTTTAATTGCATCATTTGAAGGACATACACACACCTATTTTTCTATTATCTATTTCATACTTGCTAGCCTCTCTGAGCAGGGTGATAGCCACTCGGACTCTTCTCCTTAAGAAGATCAGCATTAACAAGATGGTAGCTTCTGTCACTCCCAAAGACACCACTGACAAACACAATGACAACAAGTAGAAAACCAGCAGGGATGCAGCAGATTTGATTGATTGATTTGAATAAGTGTTTCTGCCACAATGATTCTTTTAAATAGTGTGATGTTTTCATCACCAATAGCATCTATATTAATTATTTTTTTGGTGTACTGACAGTTGATTCATTAAAGGTCCAGGGAAGAGGGATCTTCTCGCAAATAGTAGCTGAGAGATGTGAAGTTGCTCTTGACTTGATAATTAAACTTTTAACCTCCATAAAATGTTAGCAAAGTGTTAGGAACACCAGCAATAAACCTCCAGAGGTAACAATCTGAATTCTAATAACTGACATAACAGACAGACGTACAAAATATGATCCATGTCTGTGTGAGTTGTAGATAGACTTGCAGGTCAGTCTGCAGTCCGACTTCTACAATGGCAACGTCAGAGCCTGGTCTGTGTCTGAGTTGGGACAACTCCATGGAGCAGTACCACATACCTGCACACACATACAAACACACATGCAATTTGAATAAAGCTAAATGAGTGTTTCAGAAATATTTTCACTGCTTCTCTCAGTGATTTGCTGATCATAATAACATAATTAAGTTGAAGTACACACCATATGCCAGAAGCAGTACGACAGTGATGATTGTAGTCCACAATAGCAACCCAGCTGTGAACCTCAGCAACAGGATGAAGACCAGACTAACAACCAAAGATAATAGCAGACATCTGTAACACATACACACATACAAGAGAAAGTTAAAATAGAAGCTTCAGTTTGGAGAAACTCCAACATCAATGGAGGAATAATGAATCAAGTAAATTTACTGTAGATGTTATTCAGAGGTAAAGTGATGTGAAGCTAGTGATGATAATTATTAATTAAAGCCTCAAGCAGCAGTGAACAGGCCCTTGCGCATGTCAGACAAGTTTAAGTCAATCAGATGAATTTCCTGGAGGAGTTTGTTTAAACACAACATAAGATGCAACCACTTTTTTCTCATAGGGTCAAATTGAGACAAAATAGCCACACCCACACCGTTTCATCAAAATATGTAATTTTGATAACTTTTCATAGTCAAGGCCTTAAGAACACACACAGCAAGTATGAATTAGATGGTCAATTGGAGTCAATTGGATAAAATCCCTAGGAGGAGTTCGTTCAAATATGACCCTTTCTTATTCAGCCTGAAACACCAAAAATGGTGATTTTCATTCTTCTTCTGTTAATTTTAGCCCATTGCTCTAAGACACGTTTTCATAGGTCTTGCCATGTTCTACAATTCTACAATTATTGTTCCCTCGAGGAAGCTATAACTATAAACTTTAAATAAACTGAATAGAAGTGGTCCTAGTACAGAACCTTGTGGGACTCCATGACAGACTTTGGTATGTATGGAGGATTCATCATTGACGTGAACAAACTGAGATCGATCTAAGAAATACGACCTAAACCAGCTTAGGGCGGTTCCTTTGATGCCAATCTGATGTTCCAGTCTCTGTAAAAGAATTTGATGGTCTATGGTGTCAAATGCAGCACTAAGATCTAACAGGACGAGTACAGAGATGAGTCCTTTGTGGGTCTGCTGGCTATACCACGGTGCTAACCTCCTCTGTTTAATTATCTTCTTTTTCATAGGTGCAATAGAATCGGGAGCCGTCTGTAATGAGCCTGTAGTACTATTGTAGTGTATTTTTAGTCATCTGTAGTATTACGCTGTCTCTTCTAAGGTTAAAGTGCATATTTGTGAGAACTTGCAATGATCCTCTCTTTGTGAAGCCTAACCATTTGTGTTTGTGTTTACAATCTCTCTTGGTAAGAAAACAGGTGGTCAAGTAAGTTAGGGAGGATAATGACAGAGGTTGATTCCTTAACAGGACAGGGTTCAGAATGTTTATTCATGAGTTTGTGAATATAAGACCTAGCCCAGGAGAAGGAAGGGGATTCAGACCATTCGGCATGAAGATCCACAGAGATGCATCTCAGACTCGCTTCTTTCTTTGAATAAAGTCCTAATTATTCAAGTCAAGTCGAGTTGCGGCTCTTTTCTTTCCAAGCTTCGAGAGAATTGTAGTGAAACGAGAATTCACTACACTATCAACAAGATGATCTATTTGTGAGGGGCTAAAGGAAGCAGACAAGTCCTCTGCTACATTAAGACATGGCATTTAATTCAATACTGAAGGAATCACTTCCTTAAATTTGGCTACAGCCAGGGAAGAAATTTCACGAATTTGGCCTTGTGCCCTTGAAAAAAATCTATGTGGCGGCTTTGATGCCCCGCCCGCACAGCCCCAGTTGGTTTCGCGGTTTTCTAGTCTGCCTCTTTCCTGTCAACACAGCTTTAACGCCTGCATCTTTAGAGAAAAAAACAAAACGTGTTTTGATGACATTCATCATCAGTGGTGGGTTTGATTCGAGACCGGCATGAACCGCTCGGACGGGCTATAATGACACTTCATCAAACGCACCCCAACCCTCTTGTGTCCGTGTCCGCGAGGCTGTGATGTTGGGTCCGAGACTGACGTGAAGAGAGGAAAAAAATCACCAGGACAGTGTGTTAAATTAGTGAAAGAATAAGAGGTATTTCAACACAAGTTAGTTAATGTTAAACTGCGTGTACAGTAACGTTATATCACTACTAACGTGCCAACCATAGCCTGTAACATTAACCTCAACAAACACTTGCTAGCTTGCTGTCCAGTTTTTCCTCTGTCGAGCTGCTGGTTCCTGTCATAACGTGTCACTTTTTATGGATTTATGGTCTTGATGTTGCTGCTTGGGTAAGTTACAGCTGGTTGATGTGTGCTGGCTGTTCATTGTCGCTTTACAATAATCTGTTTGCAATAGTGACGTTCAGTAGAAAAGGGCAGGAAAGTTGGACAAAGCATGTAATGATTTCATTCTTCATTTCTTTCTTTGTGTTCCATGTTTTTAAAGTATTGCAGAGCCAACAACACGTGATGCTGATGGGTTTGGAGGCCATAATGCAAAAGTGCAGAAAACGACCTAAATCTGAGTGACAGCAACAGCAGCTGATGGAGCAGCTTCAACTTTGGAAAGACAAATGGTGTCAATATGTTTTTTAAATTGACTCACTCTTAATGTGACAGATATATAATATTTCAGATCTCAGCACGAGTGCTATTTTTAAAAATAAAAAGTAAAGTGTTTTCTTTATTGTCTATTTAGTTTATTTTATCTCCTCCATAATTTTCCTTGATTGAGAAATCAGTCTAGGCTCTTTCAGGTTAATCAGTAGTCTATATGCTAGTATATGTTTACAGTACTGTTTACAGTCAAACATTTTGATGCACCGTAGGCTTGATCAATCAAAAATCTGTGTAGTAGGTTGTTTTAGGCTGGACTATTGTAACTCTTTGTTATCAGGCTGTTCCAATAAATCTCTTAGGACTTTGCAGCTAATTCAGAAAGCTGCTGCACATGTTCTGACAGGAACCAAGATCAGAGATTTAACTGGCTACCTGTTAAATCTCAAAGCTCTTCATGACTTCATAGTACCTTATTACCCCTCGAGACCACTGCGCTCTCAAAATGCTGGGTTCCTTGTGGTTCCCATAGTTTCCAAAAGTAGACTGGGAGCCAGAGCTTTCAGCTATCAAGCTCCTCTTCTGTGGAACAAACTACCATTCTGGGTTCGGGAGGCAGACACGGTCACCACATTCAAGAGTAGACTTAAGACTTTGTGAAGCCTAACCATTTGTGTTTGTGTTTACAATCTCTCTTGGTAAGAAAACAGGTGGTCAAGTAAGTTAGGGAGGATAATGACAGACTGTGACAACTATTGCACGTCTGTCCGTCCTGGAAGAGGGATCCCTCCTCTGTGGCTCTTCCTGAGGTTTCTTCCACATTTTTTCCCTGTTAAAGTTTTTTTGTGGGCAACTTTTTCCTCACTGGAACCGAGGGTCTAAGGACAGAGGGTGTCACTCCCTGTACAGATTGTAAAGACCTCTGAGGCAAAATGTATTTTGTGACTTGGACCATGCAAATAAAATTTGATTTCATTTGAAAGCTACATACCAATTTTAGAAATTAAATTTAAAAACTTGCAACAAAACAAACAACCCTAAATTCACAGAATCCCCACAGGACTAATATTATCCTGTGACAATTTAGAAATTACAGACACGGCATCTTAACACAGGGTTAAGATCACAGATGACCTCCATTACAAGGGTTGTATTGTATTAGTTCCATGTAAATAAGGATACTACCAAAAAACCTTTGAAAAAGTTGGAATTAAAGAAGATATTTCTGACAATGACTGCTGTTTAAGTATTGGTGTAAAGTATTAGTCTGTAAAAATCAATTTGTAGATTATGTAGTTATGTAGATTATGCAGTTACATGAGTATCCATGCCCATGTTTTGGTATAATCTTCTGCTATCTTCACTCCGAGCTCCTTAGTGTCCACTAGTTCTGTTATACCCCTGCACAGAGGAGAGAGAAATGAATAAAAGTTTGCAAGGGAGTCCTGAATAGAGACAAGACAGACACTGGTTCCATCAGTGTTATTTCAAAATCATTGCAAATTCATGAACATCAGCTAGATGCTATCACTTGAACACATTATACTCTCTTGTATGATGGAATTTATAATTGTAAAACACACGTTCACGTGTGAAAGACTGTTTTGTGAAATAGTGACAGGGAAAACTTCAAAAGAAACGTCACACACAAACCACCCACTTGGGCTTTTGTCAGGTCAAAACAGCAAAAGCCAGACATGTTAAAAATAAGGTGAAAGAAGTTACAGTACTTGGCATCATGTTGGAGTTCAGCAATAGTGTGGGTCATCTCCAAACCATCTTTAAACCTGGTTCTGTTAGCTACAGTCACAGTCTCATTCAGAGTGTTATAGTTGGGTAGACATCTCTGGAAAACTGACACATACACACACACACACAAATATAATAATAACAACATTAAATATAACGTGTAAATATCAAGATGAGACTGACCTGACATAGCATCATTAGGATAACACATTCTGCAAATGATATTCCATTTTCCACAACAACTATCAACTATCTTGAGGATATACTGTAAAAATAAAACTATATATTAAACCATGGGACAGAGAGATTCAGCTCATGGGCAGGTTATTAAATGCATCAAATCTTCTCATGTGGGGACTATGACTTACTTTTAAATAGACACTGATAAGATAGTGTCTATAGCAATAGTGATAATAGTGATAATTTGTTGAAAGCGTTTCATGCTTACGTGGTCTACTAGGCACAATCATGGAGGGACAGTCCTCATCTCGTAGAACCTGAGATACTGACTTTAAGAGGACAGAGAAGAGGGTTATTGTTATATGTATGTGTGTTCTGCTCTTGATCTTGGACACTTTCTAATGGCTACACCCCAACATTTTTAAAATATCAGATTGACTCAAACAATATTATATAACTCTATGCTATGCTGTATATTACTGCTTTTGCTTAACACAGTTTATCAGACCTCATACAGTACTCAGTGTTGTGTTGTTTCTAAATAATAAATGTACCACTGAGATATTGGTACCTTTTCGGGGTTATTAAAGCCTGGCTTACAGAACTGTCTGTAATATTCCCAGTAACTCTTGCTGAGTTTGTGTTGCAGCTGCATCTCACTGTAGGTAGCAAACCTGTCTGGACACTTTGAAACACACATCTGAAAGAGAAATGACACACACACATACATACATACAAAATACAAATCATACTTTTTTTTAAATGTATTTAAGAAAGATATTTACTACTGTTACAGATATATGGCTCACAATACCAACAGACATCTGCAGTCAGCTAGTAATTATCAAGGTGCTTTTAACTCAACTAATGAGCCAATGAGACCACTTTTATTAAAAGTTACGACATATTCAATATAGTAGCAAAATCTGTGTTTTACTACAGCGTTTGAAGTGAAGAGTAATACCTTGATAAGACGATAAATCAGATGGGACCATGACAAAGCAATGCAGCAAATGTGCATGATTTATTGTTATTGTTATTGTTTTTGAGTACCTGAGTTGTGGGGCACTGTAAGTTGATGAGTGTAGCCGGGCTAGTACATTTCAAGATGTTGAAATAGAATAGGATGGGTTTCTTCCTGTAAATAAGTGTTAATGTTAAAAGACACACATACAATCTGATGTTCATCATGCTAGGAGTTATTTTGTGGTTTAATGTGTTTGTGTCTGTCTCTTGAGTGTGATAACAGTGACTTACGCATTGGATGTTCCCTTCTGACCACAGAACTGGCCATAGCTGTCTGTTGGATGGAGCACCTTTTTGGGGTCCCCGTGTAACCAGGCTGGCCATGCAGACAGGACAGACAAGAATAATCAAACAGGAAACATTAAAGCATCCTATAAGCAATTACTACTACTATTACTAGGTTTGGACCTGGTTATTACAATAATATTAAGCAATATGTGATTATTTATTGATATAATTGGAAAATTATGGACATAAAATTTGACATTTTAAAACTGGCAGTTTAACAGACAGATGGAGACATTTAGTAGCCATGGTAGAAATCTCTTTGTGTGTTTTCAACCATCCATCATAATTGTAGTTTTGAAATGTAAAATCAGTGTAAAATGTAACATTGAGTATGTATTAAGTTATAAGCTGCATTTCTCCTCAATGCAGATATGAACAGTCATTTGCTGATATCACACCACTAATGGTGGACAATTGGACTAATACTAGAGAGTACTCGAGTAATTCGAGTACAAAAAATCCTTGAATAATTTTTTGCCTCAAGTATTCGTTTAATTATTACTTTTGTTTAAGTAGTCACTACATCCTTCGAAGCATGCATTTGAAGGGTGATTACGTTGCAATGCCCAATTCGAAACTCAAATGCAAATGCGGCCTTCTTTTCCCACTTTTTCGAGGATGCACCAAAACTATCCTTTGCGGCCTCACATATCCCAAGATCCTTTGCACGCCACTGTTCAGTGCTGGCAAACATACAACAAATGGTGACACCAAGTGGCTATGTTAAAGGTACCAACTGACGGCATTTGCGCAGCTGGTGACGCAACCAGGAAAAGCTTCAAAGGCTAGATCGTTAACAACAGTGAATGTAGCCTTCGAAGGAGCCTCAGAAGGAGTCGCCTTTGAAGCATGCAGGACACAGCTAAAGTTGGCGCTATGGAAGAGAGCGAAGAGACTGTCCACAAAAGGCAAAAGATGTCCAAAGTTTGGGATCATTCCAAACTTAAAAAACAGAGAATCTCATGCAATGTGTGTACTGCAAACTTGAACTGGCCTACCACAGCAGCACTTTGTCAATGCTTGAATCCGTTTGTGACCAGGACCAGCTCATCCGAAGCCAGCACAAGGTGATGTGTCGTTCGTGAACGATTCCTTCAATATGAACTAATCTTTTATATGACTCAGGAGTAATAAATCGTCTCAGTGAGTGATTTGTTAATTTTCATGCACTACCTTCCCTTGCCACGTGGCAGGCAGCTGCATAAGCTCAGTCAGCAGGACAGAAAACCAAAATAATTCATAGTTCATGACTCACTCAACTGTGCGTCCGTCCTCAGGTCCATTTGTCACCTGTCAGCCAGGCCACTCAGGCTGTATGACGAGCAGTAAGCACAACCGTTCGTTCATAGACCATTTATACGGATCGGTCTCTCGTTCATTTGTCATGTGGCTGGCAGCTCAGGCTGAAGAGCAGTAGCACAGTTCGTTCACACACCTGGATTGTTCATATGGATCGTTCTTTCTTTCATTTGTCACGTGAGCTGTAACTCAGCTTTAGGACTTTGGACTGAGAAACGAACAAGGAAATGAATAATGTCTGATTTGTGACGTTGACAT
The DNA here is from genome assembly GCA_023373845.1 of Nibea coibor. Taxonomy (NCBI): domain Eukaryota; kingdom Metazoa; phylum Chordata; class Actinopteri; family Sciaenidae; genus Nibea; species Nibea coibor. Next base: position 24,309,076 of record CM041725.1, read on the forward strand.
GACATACATTAATTTGTGGTTTTCCGTTCTTGTAGATGTGTATAGTGTTATTGGGTATATAATGTAAAGTGTGTCTGTAAATAAATACTGAATTATTCTCTGCCATAAAATAATAAATATAATAATAATGTACATGTAATAAAAAATGTGATAATAATAATTAAAGCCGCAGGTAGCGTTGAGCAGACCCTCACACATGTGCGCATGTTGACATGTGTGCACAATCACATTAAGTCAATCAGATGAAGTCCCTGGGAGGACTACAGAACATAAGAAACAATCACTTTTTTCTCATAGGGTCAAATTTGACAAAACAGCCACACCCACACCATAAAAATTCATAGGCCTTAAGAACACACACGGCAAGTTTCAAACAGATAAGATGAAAGCCCTAGGAGGAGTTTGTTCAAATACGACCCCTGGAAATGACCCCAAAAACACGAAAACGCCAACTTTGAAACAAAATGGATGCCATATGCTTCATTGTAGCCTGGGTCACCAAGAGACTTTTTTTGTAGTCCTGGGGGAGATACATGTTGCCACCGAAAGCCATGTCTCTAGGTGAAATTTAGTCAATGGTGGAGGCTCCGTACAAGATTTTGTAGGTGGCGCTGTGGAGCCATCTTGGTCCGAGCACCCATGAAATTTCCAGATTTCAGCATATTTTACTGCTTGAGTTTTTCGTTTCGTGAGTTTTCAAGTGTGTTTAGCCCCTCAAAAATACCCCACCAAGAAAAGTAAAAGAGCCTGAACGAGAAAAGCCTGAACGTTGTTTGGCGCTCAGGCAGGGCCGGCCCGTGGCATAGGCAGTATAGGCAAATGCCAAGGGCGCCGTCCATCCAGGGGCACCAGAAGTGGGGGAAGAAAAAAAACATAATTTCCACTAGTATATTGTTATTATTATGTTTTAATTTAACTATATAGTAAAGCATATAGTAATAACAATAATAATAATATTCTATATTTATTAAATATTATATATTTCCTAAGACGCTTTACCTGCTACTTCAGCGGCATGGTCGTTTTTTGATGCAAAGACAAAGGTAATGTTACAGTAAAGATGATGTCATGATATTATTTTTCTGTTACAGAATGATGATTGATAACGCCATTAACCGTTAGCATAACATAGTTAGCTAATCAATAAATAGCCAGCGCTAACTGTGAGTTTTAACGTCAGTTTATGTTCTGGAAGGGCCTAAGCTGTCATGGGAAATAGTAATGTAACTACTTCCACCTTACCTTCCTCAGGCAAATGTGTAAATATTAGATCTATTCAGAAGGCGTTATAATGTTAAATGTGTTTACATTCTGACATCTGGTTAGCTTACGTTCACTCAAAATGCTATTCATTTCCCTCTCCTTTATATATTATAGTTGTAAGCCTAGCTGTTTGTTGTGTTAGTTCATATTGTCTAAAGTGTGTTTATAGTCTTAAGTAAGAAGTAAGAAGAGTCGAACTTCCCAACACTAGTAAATGTCTTCCACTCAACAGTAGCCTAACATTAGCCGATTTAATGTGGTTGCCAACTGAGAAACATAGCAGCGCTGTTTAGAATGTAAGCTATGCATTTGTTGTAGTCTTATAGACTAATGCAACAATGACGCCTAAGGTGACCAGATGTCCCGCTTTGTGCGGACAGTCACGCATTTCCATTACTTTTCACACGTCCCTCAAAATTAGGACGTTGTTCCGCACTGTTATTGACAGTCAAAACCCAGTTTCGAATTGCATCTTTTATAATCTGGCATTTATCAAATTGCTGTTTGGAGAAAGCAGTGAGGACTGCCATGAAAGGGTGGGGCGGGGTGTTTGATCATGTCAATTAAACTGGGATGCAGGCACGCCCATCAACAAGAAACAATGCAAATCAGGTCAGAGCGGAATGCAGCACGAGACATGGAGGAAAGCACAACCCGTACGACTAAGAAGAGGAAATGCAGCTACAATAAAGACTGGGAAACAACGTAATTCCTGCATGAAACCAGTGCAAGGGGGTCTGGTAAAGTTTTGTGTGAAGTTTGCTTGAGTCTTTTTTCTGTTTCACACGGAGGTGAATACAACATGAAACGACACAGACAATTCGAGACTCACAGAAAGCAGGTGTCCCAGTCTATGCATACATAGTCAGATGTGTTAACTGTGAAATAGCGTGAAAGCTCCATGCTTATTATGTTTTCTCATCTGTGTGAACTTGGGAAAGTTGCATTTGAATAAGATATATTTATTTTTATTTGGAGGCTGTTGTCGCAATCAACCAGATGGTAAAGCAGAGTAATGTTATAAGCAAAGGGGCAGAATAAAAATTGTATGCAATTGTATTTGTAATTGTAGAAATGTATTTTTAGGGCCCGAGCGCTAGCCCTATGGTATCCTTAGTATTTTTAGGGCCCAAGCAATGAACAATTTTTAAAAAAAGATTTTTTTCCTCCTCGGGGTACTCTTCTGGGCCATTTTTGAGGGGCTAAATGTGCTCGAAAACTCCCAAAACGAGAAACTCAAGCTGTAAAGTATGCTGAAATCTTTAGAATCCAGAGGATTAAATGGGTATGGGCACTCGAACCAAGATGGCTCCACAGCCCTTTGATCCAAAATTGTGACTCCATTGACTTTTTGGCTGGTTTTTAAGGCAAATGTGTTGGGCTTTCATACTTTCTCAAAGCTGCCTGAAACTTCTTGTGTTTATTAAGAATAATATTATTGAAATTTCGGCTGCATAATTAATTATGGGGCGTGGCAAAATCACTCCATAACGCCCCCTTGAACTGGGAAAGCGTTATGAAACCTGATGAAATGTAGAACATGGCAAGACCTACACAAAAGTCTCTTGGAGCAATGGGCTAAAATGAACAGGAAGGGAGATAATTAAGAATGAAAATCACCATTTTTGGTGTTTCGGGCTGGTTGAGAAGGGGTCCTATTTGAACAAACTCCTCCTAGAGATTTGGTCAGATTGGTTTCAACCTTGCTAGTTGTGTTCATATAGACTTCCTGAGTTAAAGTTATCAAAATTAACTCTTGTACCATCCTTGGCCATTTTTGTCCATTTTTCTCGTTTTTTTTATTTGGTGATCATTTTGGCTGTGTTACAGCTTGGGGCATGAATTTTTGCAGAGAATTTTCTTTTTAATGAAATTTTTCAAATCCAGTGTCTTTTACTTTCATGTGTCTTTTCTACTCTGTTGGTGCATTGCGCACCCTTTCAACACTCTACACACAAAAGTGTCCAAACACTCTAAAATCCTCATACATTAATATTTTTTTCATAAATCTCCTAAACAACTTCAGACTTGCTCAAAACTATCGAACATTCAATCATTTTCAGGATTTTAACCCTTTAAATGCCAGTTTAACAATTTGAAGGATTCTACAAAAATACCCACAAAAACATAATTATTTTCCATATAACTAATAGCATGGCGTGGAGTTTTGGTGGTAAATAGAGTCTTGGATATGTCAAAGATCAGCCACAAAATTGATTTGATTGCATTAGTATTTTTCATGTAATATCAAATATTTCTTTCAACACCCTTCGGGCCAAAAATGGCCCATTGAGTTCCATTCAAACCACATTTTTTAATCTCACTGTCATTGCTGTGTAAAACCATGCATTCTGGGATGTCAGCATTTCATTTTGAAGAAAAGTAGTCATATTTGACATTTTCACTGTATTCCACCACATTCAGTCATTTTCACACTGTAGGCCGATGCATGAAATTCTTGTATATTTGCCAGTTATATTATGGAGCTGTGTGACAACCTGGGGGTCCAAGAGTGTTTTGTGTGTGCGTGTGTGTGGAAAGTATTTTTTTTTTTGTAAAAAATAATGAATTATCCTGAAAATGATGACATTTGGTGTTTTGGTGTTTCGAGCTGATTGCGAAGAGGTCATATTTGAATGAACTCCTCCTAGGGATCTTGTCCAATTGACTTCAAACTTCAAAGTTCCTGAGTAAAAGTCATCAAAATGATTAATTTTGAGGAAACTGTGTGGGCGTGGCGCTCCGTCAGATTTGACCATTTGTCCCAATTCTGGCTAATGTGTGTGGTCAACAGAACGAAATGCTTTGAAAGCATTGAAAGCTCACATGTTTTCTGCCTGGTGCCTTCTGACGTGCCAACCCGTCAAGGGTGCTGCTTGCAGCTTTAATTAATTAATTCATTTTTCCTCTGTGCCTCTTCCGGGCCATTTTTCAGGGGCTAAATGCACTTGAAAAACCTCAAGCAGGAAAGTATTTTGATGAAATATTCTGAAATTTTTAAATCTGGAAGTCTCATGGACCAAGATAGCTCCATAGTGTCACCTATAAAACCTTGTATGGAGCCTCTGCCATTGACAAAATTTCACATAGAGACATGGTTTTCGGTGGCAACATGTATCTCCCACAGGCCTACAAAAAAGTCTCTTGGTGACCCAGGATATAATGAAGTGTAGGACGTCCATTTTGTTTTAAAATTGCCATTTTCGTGTTTTTGGGGTCATTTCCAGGGGTCGTATTTGAACAAACTCCTCCTAGGGCTTTCATCCTATGTGTTTGAAATTTGGTGTGTGTGTTCTTAAGGCCTTGACAATGAAAAGTTAGCAAAATCATGAGTTTTGGATTTACTGTGTGGGAGGGGCAGGGCCACGAAATTTGCTGGGGTTCATGAAATTTTGACATGCTTTAACTTAGCGAAAAATACTCCAAACTTCCCCAAACCTCTGATATATAATGATATTTCTGATATGGAAAATGTGTTTCGGGCTGGTTGAGAATGGCTCATATTTTAACTCCTCCTAGGGATTTTATCAAATTGACTTCAAACTTGGTCAGTGTGTTCATATAGACTTGTGTGGTGTGGATCACTCGGTGGAGTAGTGTGGTCTGGCGGTTGGAGAAGTTGTGGGGTATGATAGTTTGAAGGCAGCATCATGTCATGATTTTTCTTGATTCAATAGACAAAGTTGGTATCGTGGTTGAGGGAGGAATTGTTTTGAAAAAGTTTTACCCCTGGTTAATCCAGAGAAACGAATCGTCTTGTCCAATTTACCACCTTTCATCAGTGATACAGTATTGGAGAGAGAGCTTTCAGTGAGCGTGAGCTTTCGGATGTGTCTGTTCCTGATGGCCAGAAGAGCAATGGCTACAGTCTTGAGCAAAAGTTTCCTAGAAGTGACCAAAGGGAAGAGGGATGTGGCTGTGGATGAGTTTTTTTTCTAAACCAGTTGTTGTTTATTCAGTCTGCTAAATAATTAATGAGACAGAGAAGTGCTGATGGGCTGAAGGATACATAGATCTATCGTCTTAGGAAACAGGTTCATAAGGTGAAAGCACAACATGACAAATGATTCAAAAAGTTTCATATATTTTTTTCTTTTCTGACCACCTTATGTTTGGTCATGAGTAGTTTCAGAATTGCATCGCTAAATCTTAATGGAGATGTAAAGAAAAGAACAATGTGCTATGATCTTTTAAAGACAAAATGTATTGATATTGCTTTTGTTCAAGAAACCCACAGTAATAATGAAAATGAAGTTGAATGGAAGAGGGAATGGGATGGAAATATTGTTCTAAGTCACAAGAGGACAGTGATTTCTCTTGATCAAGAGAAGGCAATCGGGTGGAACACAAATACCTATGGAAAACTCTTGAGGCTTTGGTTTCCCCCCAGGTTTTATTGCTTTGACTAGGACTCTTTGTGACATTGAAAGTGTAGGGAATGTTAATGGTGGTTTAAGCGCTTGTTAAGACTGGTAGCGGAGTGGAGGAGAAACACAGCCTAAATACACAAGAGAGGGGAGTGGTAACAAGACACAGGTGAATCTAGTGATGGCGGGGCAGACAACCAACACTGGAGGGAAAAAACACAGGAGCGGGAAGTGAGGTGGTCTGAAATGAGAGGAGAGATAACGGGAATCATAAAATGAAGAAAAGCAAAACACATGACTTTAAGAGGATTGCCGAGATGTGTCAGCGCTCCTTTCACACCTCACAGCAAGGTTGTGCAATGTCAGGTATGCTGTATTCTATAGCTATTGAACCTATGCTATGCCAGGTGAGAAAAGAACTAATAGGGGTAAAATTAAGGGATACCTTTTTACCCTTGCATCTTTTGGCTTATGCAGATGATGTTATGGTGGCTGTAAATGGTGAAAGTGATATCGAGAAGCTAGTAAAGATTACAGTATGCTTTGGTAAAGTCTCCTCTTCAAAGGTAAACTGGGACAAAAGCGTGGCACTGATAGTAGGGAAATGGCAGGGGAATTAGCCTAAGTTATCTGCTGGTATTAAGTGGTTGAAGAGTGGGATCAAGTATTTATGTGCTCACCTGGGTGACCAGTCATAGGAAGTGGAAAAACTGGGAGGGAGTGGTAGAAAAGGTGGAGGGGTGGAAGTGGCTGTTACCCCAAATTTCGTATTTCGTACTTTGTGGCATCGCCTGGCTGTAATAGAGCCTCCAGCAACTTTATTAGTGAAATTACAGAGTATTATTGTCGACTTCTTTTAGGACAGATTACACTGGATACCTCAGAATGTTTTATTTTTGTCAAAAGAGGAAGGTGGGTAGGGTCTGGTACATCTAGCCAGCAGGAAGGCGGCTTTTAGATTAATTTTTTTGCAGAGGTTTCTCTGTGGCCCACCAGATTTTTGAGACTTACTCAATTGCTTGCTTGCTGTGGACAAACTGATGAGTTAGATTTTAGGAAGGCACTGTTTTTTACATTGCATTGTGTGTCACCTTTTTATAGCAGTGTGTTTAATGTGTGGAGACAGATGGAAACAGGCAGACTGGGCTGTATCACTTCCTTGTTTTGGCTTCTGAGGGAGCCAATTCTTAGGGGTGCTCGGCTAGGTGTTGCCTGGGAAGAAGCACCACTGATGTATGAGACTTTTAAGGACAAGGGCATAACAACATTCCGGCATCTGCTGGAGCTGGCTGGAGCTCACTTGGACAATGCTGCAACTCTGGTGCAAAGACTGGAAGTTTGTTCTGTTCGGGTGATCGGTCTGGTGTCCTGGACAACTGATGCCTGATGATTCTGATCCTTTTCCCAGGTTGTGCATTAGGCCTAGACTGTGGAGGTTCCCTGCTGGAGCAGGGTCAAACGTGGATAGCACTGGACTCTATGAGGGGAAAGATACTCTATCAAAGCTGTGTCAAGGTCTTAAATAAAGGAAAACTTAATGGAAGAATAGACACACCTTGGAGGGATCATTTTAAAATGTGATCAGAGGTGAAACCTGTATGGGTTATACAGGTTTATAAACCACCATTAACAAAAATTTCTGGAGACTTGCAGTGGTGAATTCTACATGGGATTGTGGCAGTGAATGCTTTTGTGTTACTGTTATTTCCAACAGTCTTAGATCAGTGTCCTTTTTGTCCTGTCAGAGACTATATTTCACTGTTTTGTGAATTTAATTTGTTGTTTTGTTTTGTTGTTTTGATTTATTTGATTTGATTTGTTGGATTGCGTAGTTTGTGGTGTAAAGGTGTATTTTTTTGTGAATAAATGATAAGTGAATAAGAGAAAAAATGATTTAAAAATGGTTAAAAACTCAACACACTCTGCATCTTAAGTTGGATACCTTTGACTCTTTTGAAAAGGTTGTTTTATTTTTTTTTATTGTTTTCTATTTGAAAGAATTGTCCCCAAAGAGGAAAGGGCAACATTAAAGCCAAATGGGCTTCACTTGTAGCTGACTTATTGTTTTTATCATTTATTTATTGTATTTCATCAGCTTACTGTTTTGAGATCATGTTTTAGTTCACTCCCGTGTAAATATATCTGCTATGCATATGTTGCAATGATTTGTTTGGTGAAAAATTAAAAAAAATATATTTCAATAGTATGTGTGTATCTGCAAATATTTCTGTGCATGTGAACAATGTGAAGAATTCTCTACAGTTTGAACTATGTTAGTATTATAGCAAAGCATATTCAAGATAAGAGTGCTTTTCATTATGCCCAGCAGTGTATAGTTGGTTAGACAAAAATCTGAATATGAATGAAGTGTGTGCCATCTGGTGCAAAAGTTTGATTTTGGTTGCAGTGCTTCATTTTGCAGGATATATGAGGTATATATTTGAGGTTTGGGTGTGTGGTTTGGTGAATTGTGTTAGTATTTTGATAAAACCAGCCGAGCTTGGAACAATTGGAACAAACTGTAAGCCGTTTCAGTTTGTACTTTCAGGAGGGAAAACAGGTAATTTGCCTCTTTGTCACTATGTATTGCATTTGTACATGCACAGTAATGTTGTACTATATGCTGTGTAGTTTTTACTAGAGTGTACTGTGCCACAGTACGCCATAGGTCAGTAATGGTAGTTTTTTGCAGAACTGAGAGGCAGCCATCTATTGGAGGCAGGCAGCAATTGCTCACTGCTGAGCGGGATTCTGGTTCGCACCTGGTTCAATGACCACACCAGGTTCAGGGTCCTTTTTCTGCCAAAATACTCCCTTTTTCTGAATCCAATAGAATTTTTCTCAGCATGGCGGTGGATAGTCTATGACCGCAACCCTTACACACAGCACAATCTCCTGGAGGCAATGGTGAATGCATGTGAGGATATTTCTCTGGAATCTATCCAGTGTTGGATCAGACACACAAGGGAATGTGAAAAAAGCACTGGGGTGACCTCCTTGTGTTTGTACCACAGGCATTTTGGACAACTGGGAAGAAGTGCATGGGGATGCTGACGGGGAGCACAACACTATGACTAAACAAGGAGTTCCTCTTAATGTGCATGCAAAGATACATACTATGATGCTGTGGTTACAAGTATGTGTGTGTGTGTGGATAGACTCACCCACTATTCCCAGGGCCATATATGAGAGGATAACAATGATGAAGATCAAACAACATATGACATCAGTGCAGCTTCTAGAGAAACAGGAAATAAATGAGTTTTAATGCACAGCAGCAATAAGAGTAAAAATAGCTCATACTTTGATCCATGACTGCTAATTTATTAAAGCGTTTTGCATTCAGCTGCTTTGTTCTTAATTACCAAGTTCTGTTTTTATGAAAACTCAATGATTCCATCAGCATTTAATTCAATGTCATGTCATGTCATGGCTCACCACACACAGGGAAAGGACTAGGAGTCGGCTGCAGTGCCAGCCGGTGGGGCAAAGACTTGGGTGTGCTTTTTCCCAGAAGCATAGACTTGGCATGGAATATCACATCACTGGCAGGGCAGGGATTGGAGCTGGTGCGGGAGGTAGAATGTTACCAGCTAGACATAGTTGGGCTCACCTCCATGCACAGCGCTGATTTTGTAGTCCCAGCGATGGGTGCTTCAAAGATTGATCTTTTTCTTTAATGTATGATTCTTTGCTTTAAAGTTTGATCCTTTTCTTAAGATATATGGTTTAGAGTAATCAAAGGAAGAGGTATGTGGAAATTAATACAATGTGAACGCAAAATGCTGTTAATCAGGGTAAGAGCACTATGGTTTAAGTAAAGTTGATTTTATGAGAGCACACAAAATTTGAAAAAAGTTGTGTTATCATGTTAAAGAGTTTATAAAGATATTTAAAAAAAATACATTCAAAAACATCTATGACATGATGGTGTAAGTAAGTAGTAATAACAGGTTTTAAAAATATATAAGTAATGCAAGCTAAGTATAAATTGGGTAATCTTGTAACAAGCAGAGTATAAAAAGAGAAATCTCTTGGCCTAATACAGTGGGCCAAGAGGCCTATGAGTTTACTGATAAGAACACACAGGCCTAGCTGTGCAAAAAAGGCCACAGGACAGTGTGCGGGGAGACACCATCGAATTGAAAACTCCCCAAGTTTGCCAGGTGCATGACCCAGAGTAACCTGAATACCTGGCATATATTTACACCATTAGGTAGTGGGTCGACAAAAAGGCATGTATCCATACCATTATGTTGTGGGTGAATAAAAAAAGTGGGCAGGGCTCGTATAATTGACGTGTAAAACTGAAAGTATAAAAGGAGATGATTGAGACTGAAAAACTGTTTTTCTATGGATGACTCCTGCTTTGTTTGTCAAGATAATAAAAACTCTATATGCTACCTGTTATGGAATTTTCTATTCTTGTAGTGTTCTGAGTGACACATACTGTCACACCGCGGTGAGGTCAAGCTGGGTTTTTGTTATGTCTTGTCATTTCCTGTTTTATTTTGAAAGTTAACTCTCCTCTCGTTTCAGGTCACTTGCCCTTCCTCATGTGTCACTGGTCTGATTGTCGTCCCCGCCCTGATTGTTTCCACCTGTTCCCTATTACCTGGTGTATATATTGTCTGCGTCTCCCTTGTCCCGTGCCAAAGTGTCTTCGTATGTTCTGTCGTCGCACCCAAGCCATAGAATCCAACCCTGTTCCACGTGTCCTTGTTTTGTAAGTTTCATAGCCTTAGTTTAAGTTTAGAGAGTATTTTTTGTAGCTTGTATTCATCCTATGGGATTGTTTTTGTTTGTTAGTCTCTTTCCTTTGGATAAAGTTTTTTCATCCTCCGGGATTGATTTTGTTTCTGAGTCAGTTTAGGAAGATTAGGTCAAAGATACAGATAGTACTGTTTCCTCCTCATTTTGAGTGAGTGTTTTGTTTGGTAAATTTTGTCAGTTATTCCTTCCTATTTTGGTGAAGCGTTTTCCTTTCTAGATTAGTGTTTTTGATTTTCAGAAGAGTAGTGAAGTTTGAGTTAGCGTTAGAGTGCCAGGCAGTGTAGCCATTTTTGTTGTACCTTTTTGTAGGCTGTATCAGCAGCTTGGAAGCAATAAAAGTATCTTCCCAAACCTGCCTAATCCGCATCTGAGTCTGCCGCTTTGTTCTGGGCCTGACACATACATACTTTTAAATGGAATATAATAAAAGCACAAACATACAGACATTATACAAGGTTACATGAAGTCACATGTGGGCCTTGAGGTCCTCAGCAGTATTAGCTGTTTGTCTTTGGCTGGCAGTAGCAGGTGTCGTCCTATCTCAACACTGTTGTGGCCAGGGTCGAAGGACTCTGGTGCTGCATGCTTAGACATAATAGACAGCTTGCCACTGACATTCCAATCTGCGTAAACAGACATCTGTGTCTCCAGACTTAATCATGTTGACGAAGACACCATTCTTGGTAAAAGCATTCTCTTCTACCTAATTCTGGGCGTATAGTGTTTGTGATGTTATCTCGGGGTTTAAAGTCTATCCACCAGCATGAGTTGGGCAGAATGTGAGACCGACTCAGGCACTTCTGATGCTTTATGAGAATGTCTCTAATTCTCCTTGGCCAAGTGTCAATAAATAATACAGCATAAGAATCAGAGGCTCCTGAACACTTTCTTTCTTCCTGACCTCACCACTGACCTTTGGCTTCAGCAATTTCTCCACAACACTACTAACTTTGATGAATCCTGTGTTATTTTTTCCACCTGAAGAACAATACTATTAGACCTAATTTGGACTTAATAATTGGACAAGTTGGGAAAAATCATCTGAACACCTTTTTTGACTGAGACCCAACAATTTCCAGAACCAAAATCCTGGAGAGGGGCTGGACCCTCTCCTTTTTAAAGAGTTGCCTTTTTAAAGAGGCACTAGCCTGTCACCCCAGGACACTTCACACAACTGTAAGTTGCTGGTGGGCCCTCCACTTAGTGACTCCATAGTTCTGCTCACGCCCACATGGATGACGATGGAGTAACCTGGTGATTCGGAGGCACTGCCTGCCTTAATTGAACGTGAACGGTGCTTTGTTATTTCCATGGAAAATTAAAAAGGGAAGTTTTTGGAAATATTCCATAATGATAAGATAGCTTCATAAATGGTCAATGAAATTATGCTAGCTCTAGCTTAGTTAGCATCTAACTAATCAGCTAGTTAATAATAATTTGGTAAACATGAAGATCCAAGCTAGCAGACCACTAAAGAACTTACCACTAAAGAAAATTATTTTGTTTTAACAGTGTGAAAAAAACACCTCCAAAACATTTTCACTAATTAAATAAAGATATTTAGCCACTTTAGATAGGATCACTCTGGCCTCTAGCTCCACCATAAAGACTCATATCATGATCAGAGTTATTTCAAATCAAATCAAATCAAATTTTATTTGTATAGCCCAAAGTCACAAAACACATTTTGCCTCAGAGGGCTTTACAATCTGTACAGGGAGTGACACCCTCTGTCCTTAGACCCTATTTCTATCCATCCATCCATCCATCCATCCATCCATCCATCTTCTTCCGCTTATCCAAGGGTGGGTCGCGGAGGCAGAAGCTTTAGCAGGGAGGCCCAGACTTCCCTCTCCCTGGCCTCTTCGTCCAGCTCTTCCAGGGGGACCCCAAGGCGTTCCCAGGCCAGCCGAGAAACATAGTCTCCTCCAGCGTGGGCCGCCTGCCGGAGGGATGTGCCTGGAACACCTCACCAAGGAGGCGTCCAGGAGACATCCTCACTAGGTGCCTGAGCCACCTCAACTGGCTCCTCTCGATGCAGAGGAGCAGCGGTTCTACTCCGAGCTCCCCGCGGATGGCCGAGCTTCTCACCCTATCTCTAAGGGAGAGCCCAGCCACTCCGCGAAGGAAATTCATTTCGGCCGCTTGTATTCGTGATCTCATTCTTTCGGTCACTACCCGAAGCTCGTGACCATAGGTGAGGGTAGGAACGTAGACTGACTGGTAAATCAAGACCTTCGCTTTTCGGCTCTGCTCCCTTTTCACCACGACGGACCGGTGCAGAGTCCGCATCACTGCAGAAGCTGCACCAATCCACCGGTCAATCTCCCACTCTGTCCTTCCCTCACACGTGAACAAGACCCCAAGATACTTGAACTCCTCCACTTGAGGCAGGATCTTGTCCCCGACCTGGTGATTGCACTCCACCCTTTTCCGGTTGAGAACCATGGCCTCAGATTTAGAGGTGCTGATTCTCATCCCAGCCGCTTCACACTCGGCTGCGAACCGCTCCAGAGAGAGCTGAAGGTCACGCCCTGATGAAGCCAAAAAAACCAGATCATCCGCAAAGAGCAGTGACCCAATCCTGAGGCCACCGAACTGCAGCCCCTCAACGCCCAATGCCCAAAACTTTTTCAGCTTTGTCACTATTCAAACGACACAGACACAAAAAAGTAATTGTATAAGAATTTGTCAGAAGCACTGGGCCCCAGCCTAGACACTGATATGCACGGATTGATTCAATGATTCATCCATATACTGATATATGGATCGATTCTACCTAAACACCGACAGATTAGTTCCTTCGTTCTTCTCTGAGGGCCCTTCTAGTTTGATCTATTTTATGTTCACTCTGGAGCTAGGCATCTGTGCATTTCATTATACATTGTACTGCATATGATTGTACAGTATGACAACAAAACTTGATTTAAAATACTAGTAAAGACACAGTGTTTCAAAAGTTGCACAGCTTAGTGTGATAAAGTACATTATATACATACACTATAGTATCTCTACTGTTTCTGATAAAGTAGGGAGTAGTAGTAGGGAGTGTGCAGTTACCTTCTACGGACTGGACCTCTGAAAGAAGGATCAAATGCGTGCGGTTCTCCTGGAAGAAACAAAATAAAAAGTTTTAATGGATTAAGACAAAACAAAATTGAATTAACATTGGAGTGTATTGGAGTGTATTGTAACAGAAGCTGTTCTGTTGGTCTGTCTGTACAAAGCTTTGAACTGGTTACAGAAGACCAGTCATCCTGATGCTAATGCTGGTACATAACATTTAAATGGCTTCAAAAGACCAAAAGTGACCACATGCCCATCTCACTAAGGATGAAGTATGTAAACAACATTTGATACATGCCCTGTGTTGAGGAAATAGACAAATAGACAATCAGAGGCCGCTGTTTAGTCTGCAGTTTATGGCACAGTCTGGCACATGTCCCAGGACACCAGGATTTAGCTTTTTTTCTGTGGCGGAATTCATTTGTAAAATAAAAGAAGAAGAAAAAAGGCTGTTAGAACAATCCAGGATGCCTTAAACTGTTGCACTGCAGCCTACAAATGACTGTAATCTGGCAACTTAGAAAACTAAAAAGCAGAAAGGTATAACACAAGAAGAGCAGTAAAACTAGTAAAAAGAACAACACAGAAAAGGTGGGATTACACTTCCAGGAGGACATGAGGTCGAGGTGCGAAAAACTGATTCTCTCTGTCAAGTGTTGATGAGCTAAACAACTTCTATGCTCCTACATGCTATAGTCATCATACCAGATACTTTGGTTCTCCATAACACAATCTCACAATGTTTAAAAATTCCAAAATAATGAGGCTGAGCAACAGACGATATTTTCATTGGTTTGTACAGGTATTGATTACAGCAGCTTGAATCAGGAGCTGTATATACTTTTTAGACTACCAGATCCAGGAAGCTGAAGTTACATTTCAAGTTTTATTTCATGGACACAATAAACTTTGGTATAAAACCTTCACATCCTGCACCTGACTCCCTGTCCTGCTACCTACTCTACCTATCTTTGGGTCATTGTCCCTGATAAATCCTGGGTAAGGACCGGGGCTAGACCTAAAGCCCTGGCCCGTTCTACAACTCCCACCTCCAAGTCCTGGTCTCTGGTCAGTGTTCATAGCAAGAAAGGAAGCCACTCCTCTCATACATATTAATGACATCCAATACATTCAACAGAAGTTGAAGATTCAACATCTTCAACCTGCCTGACTTTCCTTCCTTGACGCTTCCTCTGTCTCTCTTGCCATCACGTGGGTCCACTGTGGCTGATTCTACCACCAGCCTACCTTGCTGCTCTACCATTGCTGTGGGGGGTCCTGGTCCCCTCTCTGTCCACTTTGCTTTATCACTTAAACATTGCCTCCACTGGAGGGACACTGCCAACTTTTATCATGCCCTTTGCCTTTAACCAAACTTCAAATCAAATAAAATCAAATTTTATTTGTATAGCCCAAAGTCACAAAACACATTTTGCCTCAGAGGGCTTTACAATCTGTACAGGGAGTGACACCCTCTGTCCTTAGACCCTCGGTTCCAGTGAGGAAAAACTTGCCCACAACTTGGCTGTCATCCCAACTCACACCAAACCCTTGCAACACAAAGGCTGGCAACTACCTCATGGCTCATCATTGCTGACTCAATCATGAAGACCCACTGTCTTTCTAGTGCCAAGGTTTCTGATGTTTAACAAGATTACCAGGCATTTTTACAATTTACCCCATGCCAAAAAAATCACTGTCCACATTGGCTCCAATGACACTTTGTCTAGGCAGTTGGAACATATTTGCATATTTAGTAATTAAACCATTTGATGTCTGTACCATGTAAAGTTACACAAATTTTGTTTTCTTCCAAAACTTTTGAAACATGGCCTGAGGAAGCATCTCTATGACTGCAGGACTGACGGGCTGGTCTGAGTATTTCAGAAACTGTTGATCTAATGAGATTTTCAAGCACAACCATCTCTAGGGTTTACAGAGAATGGTCCGAAAAAGAGAAAATATCCAGTGAGCGGCAGTTCTGTGGGCGAAAATGCCTTGTTGATGCCAGAGATCAGATGAGAATGGCCAGACTGATTCGAGCAGATAGAAAGGCAAATAAGTAACTCAAATAACCACTTGTTACAACCGAGGTATGCAGAAGAGCATCGTAATGGTGTGGGGGATATTTTCTTGGCACACTTTGGGCCCCTTAGTACCAATTGAGCATCGTTGCAACGCCACAGCCTACCTGAGTATTGTTGCTGTCCATCCCTTTATGACACAGTGTACCCATCTTCTGATCGCTACTTCCAGCAGGATAACGTGCCATGTCATAAAGTTTGAATCACGTCAGACTGGTTTCTTGAACTGACAATGAGTTCACTGTACTCAAATGGCCTCCACAGTCACCAGATCTCAATCCAATAGAGCACCTTTGTGATGTGGTGGAACGGGAGATTCACGTCATGGATGTGCAGCTGATAAATCTGCAGCAACTGCATGATGCTATCATGTCAAAATTCTCTGAGGAATGTTTCCAGTACCTTGTTGAATCTATGCAACGAACCAATTTAGCTGATTTTTGCAGTTGTGAGCAACTGTTATTTATATTTTCTTTTGCACATTGTATTGCAAAACAATATGAACGGTCCATTAAAATGCACTAATGGACTAAATGAACTGTATGGTGTGTATGGCAAGATAATGCAATGAACACTTCAAAGTCATTGGAATTCATCTGAATGCGGACACACATAATTGAGAGTGAGGAAAATGTATGCAGGTTGCAGGTTTGATTCCCTGCTCTCCCAGTCCATTTGAAGGGTTCTTGTGCAGGATAAGTTACCAGGTTGCTGTGATCAGTGTGTGAAAAAAGGTTTTGGGGGGAACTCTAGTAGGTCATGACATATTTCAGAAGGGTTTTTGTTTTGATTTATTAAATTTTCATCCAGTCAGCAATCTTAAAGGGTACCTGCCTGTCTACCAATGTATAGGCTGGAGGTCTAAATGGAGGGGGTGGTGTTTATCTTTCTCCTGTTTCCTGCACTAGCTTTGAGGGAAACAATCCATGGTGCGAATTCCTGAAAGAGGGGTCCTTGAGCCGTGGGCTTTTGTTTTGGGGAACAGTGACTCTATTATCATTAAAGATCAAATTTGATAATGAAACCTGAATGAGCATGACCACTCACCTATATAATGGCTTTTGAGTTCAGAGTTTTCATATAAAACTATTAGCCTGCTCTTATGTTAGAACAGCAACCATTTTGATATTTTAATATTTAATATTAATATAATTTATCATGAATTACAGTATGAAGTACAGTTTTTCTCGATTCCTAAAACACAAAACCTGGTTCCTGTAGCACAAACACCCAAACATTTTCGTCATTCCCAGAAGCACACACACATTTCCCATAACCAAAAACACAATTCACCTGTGTCCACACATGTCTCAATATTCAAAACACTTTATGCAAAACCTTACACAAAAGAGACCAAATAAATCATTCATTGCACTACGTGTTCATTCAGCAAACACATGCTCTCAATATAATTAACTCAAGTTATCAGAACATAAACTCAGAGATCACACCCTTCTCAAGGTGAAAACACTCAGCCTTAAAATTGTTAACACGCCAATCAAAATTGGGGTCAATAAATAGAGCTTAGAGGCATGCTCATGTCCTTTGGAACAATGGATCCCAACCATGCAGAGCTTGAGAGACAAGAGAGAGGAAGAGCAAAGGAATTATTTCAAGGGACAAACAGCATAAGCCTTTCCACAATTGACTGAACCACATAAGGTTGAAGAAAGTTTACCCCGTGCGTTTTGAGAGGAATTCCTATATGGTTAAGGAGCAACGATTCCAATATGCGCAGGTAATTGCACTGTACAGAAATGCTGTACTATTCCAATACACATATATGTTTGAAGTTTGAAGTGTGTTTTTTGATTCCTGTAGACAGTGTTTGAGATGGATGCAATGGCTGACCCACACGAATACATCTTTATTGATGAAGCAGGGTTCAATCTCACAAAAAGGCGCAAAAGGGGCTGCAATAATTGGACACAGTGCAATCATCCAAGTTTCCAGTCAGAGGGGGGGCAACATCACCATGTGTGTAGCCATTAGTAACCGTGGCAT
The DNA here is from genome assembly GCA_023373845.1 of Nibea coibor. Classification (NCBI taxonomy): domain Eukaryota; kingdom Metazoa; phylum Chordata; class Actinopteri; family Sciaenidae; genus Nibea; species Nibea coibor. The sequence continues at coordinate 24,326,633 of CM041725.1, forward strand.
CCTCCACCGCCATGCTGTACTGGGTCGATACAATACTGCACTATTCCTTCAATTTCTAGATCAGCTCACAATAACATTCTCCAACAAGAAGGGGAGCCAGGGCAGCCAGTCCAATATGATGTCATTTAGGATAACGTGAGCTTCCATCGGGCTGCTCTGGTTCGCACCTGGTTCAATGACCACCCCAGGTTCAGGGTCCTTTTTCTGCCAGCATACTCCCCTTTTCTGAATACAATAGAGGAATTTTTCTCAGCATGGCGGTGGAGAGTCTGGTGGAGAGTTGATGAAATACTATGGCCTGACCCTGACCTGAGACAAGATCATGCTGATATTGATGCCGATGCTGATGAACCTGTATATGTGCTCAATCTGCAAGTGCTTTGAATAAACCCTATTATTGGCATTTTGGTGGCAGTGTGTAGAATTAATCCCTCCTGTGTGTAACAAACACTAATGTAGTCTGTGTTTTGACAGCTTGTGTGTATTGCCTGAGGGTAAAGACTGATTGGGACCCAGAAGTTAGATGTTTGGACTGTTGGGTGTGAGTTTTTAAAATTGTGTGTGAGGATTTGAAAAAATGGTGAGTTGTCCAGGAATTGTGTCTTAGCAATCAAGAAACAGCACAATTATTTAGCCATCAATTCAAAAATACATATTTGTTCTTTCTGTGTTCTTAATAATTATTGCTTCTATAATGATAAATCGTGATAATAGTGTTATCAGGGCAGTCACATTCTTCCAAAAGTCAAATTGCTCTGTAAGAAATATCAGAATTAAATATTTTTTAATTCCTGAATTTTGTTCTTCAGTAGAAGATCAGTTCCAATAACCTCAAGTAGCAAAATGTCAATGCCAACGTTTACAGTTACTGTACACTGGGGGCTATTCTATTCTATTCTATTCTATTCTATTCTATTCTACTAAACTCCATTAGGAGAATTGGTGTATTGAGGGCAGTTAGTGTACAACACAGCAGGCTGAGTGACATCATCCTTAAACAGACGTGAAGTCAGCACATGGTATTAGTGAACAGTAATACTCTACTAATCTTTATCCTGCTGCTTACCAAAATAGACACAGTCTGCTACATAGCACCAACACCTTTGTTGGCATTGTTGTTTTTGGTATTTATTGGACATATACAATATCCAACATATTCAGAAAAACAGCTGAAATACTGTCATGAGAAGACAGTCAAGCATCCTCTGACATGTTCTTACTGACATGACTACAACAGGGCAGACGATGTCAGTCAAGACAGAATCATCTTTTACAAAAAAAAGATAACTGAAGTATTGTAAAGTATACACTTTTGTGGATGCAGATTGTAAGATGCACATTTAGTTTTAGTTTCTGATGTAAATACAACTGTACAGCAGTCTGTACAGGAGAGTTTGACTGTGCTTCATCCAGCCACAAGAGGAAACAAAGCAGCACGATCCTCCTCTTCAATGTGTTCAGCATCTACACATCCACACATGGTTGGCTACAATAGTAGCCAATGATCTTAATACTTTGAGCATATGACAATAGTAAAGAATGAATCAGGCCCTACTCCCCTGAACTGTGCTACATTTTGAGAACATAAGATACTCCATCTGCTTGATTGTAATAATGCTAATACATTCATGCTTCATTAATTCTGATATTATATTCATATAATATACCTTAATCCAAAGTGTATTAAAACAGTCAGTTCTCTGGAGCATCACGCTGCTCTGAACTCACCGTAGAAAGGAGTAGGTGCAGCTGAAGTGGCTCTCTCTCTGTGCATGACGTGGGAGTTGCCCGGGCTGTACCGGTGAGGCGCCATGGCACACGCTGCTGAAGATAAATGAAGAGGCAGAGCACTGAGAGAAGTCTCGCGCTCCTCCCACCCAGCTTCTGTTATAAGTGGCTTAAGACTAACCCCCTATACGATCTGCAGAGTTACCAGAAATGTTTATTCAGCCTTTCCTCATGTTGTTATTTCATGAATGAAATCATCTCATGATCCAAACTACCTACAAGTCAGTGAATTTACCAGTTTGAGCACACTGCCTATCAAGACTGTTGTGGGTAACGCGTTACAAACAATGCGTTAGCGTACTCTGTTTTTTTTGTGTAACTTAACATGTAACTTAATGCGTTGGTTTCGTGCATTAAGCAATCAGTAACTTTGTTATTTTTTAGGTAATCCGTTACTTTAAGAATATTTCTGGATAAAGACAGAGAAATTCAGACTGCAGCCTGCTTTTTGTCAGACAGTACTGTGCCCTGCGGATGTGTCAGCGGAGGTGCAACGCTGTGTTGATGCGTCTGTGCCCTGCTGACCTACGTTACCTGTGTGTGAGTGTGTGTGAGAGTGTTTTTTGAACCGCTGGCAAGATGGCAGAGAGCGTGTACTCCCCTGATTCAGAAGCTGTCCAGCTTCTGAATCGGGGGAGTACACACATTATTTTCAATTCGCCAGCTAAAAGGACAAAAAGAACATAACAGTAAAATGCACACTCTATGTTGGTGAAAAGCTTCTGTCGACCACAAAACATTCCACTTCCAATTTTAAAAAAAAAACATTTTGTGTCCAAACTGACTGTCTTTCCTGTTGTTATCCTGCAGAGTTAATTTGGTTGGATGACTGACGTTATTCATTGTCAGGACTTCTCGGTGCAATTGAAGGAGTCTGTATGTCTGTGTCAGTTAAAGGTGGGATAGGAGATGTTGGGAAAACAGTCCCAGCAAGCTATATTTTAAAAATACACACCCATGCCTTTTCTGCAGACCTCCCCTCGAAACCACGGCTTCAAAGTAATAAAGGGTCTCTATTTGTTCACGAATGGGTGAAGGTGCAGAGGGGGAGGGAGAAGAGGACTGAAGTTTGATGGACGTGCCAGGATCCAATCATAATGAGCAGCCCCATCAACGTGATTGGACGGTGTTTTCCCATGATTTCGCCCTCTAGACTGGACTAAAACATTTCATTTTTTGATAAACCTTCTATTTTACTGGCTGCAATGGGGTCATGAAGAGGTTTTCAAGCAATATGAAAAAAAAATGCTCCAGAAAAAATCTTCTATCCCTTAAAATTGCAGCATGTGCGAGGTGCTGCAAATGGCTTTTAATTTTTAACGCATGAGTACTCTAACACATTACTTTTATTCATAGGTAATGCTGTAACGTAACAGATTACTTTAAATTGATGGTAATGTTGTAACCTAATTAACTACTTTCTAAAGTAACTATACCCAACACTTTCCATCAGTGGAATGGATAGCTGGCTCATATTAATATAATTATCATGGCTTATTATGAGGAGACACTTCCATTAAAGACATGGACTCATAGTCTGGTGGTTTGAATTCATTTTAATTGTCCTCTGTGCCCCAGTCAGGCCCTCAAGCCTAACTTGCACCACTGCCCCGTGCAGAAAGAACACAGTAACACAATAACTACACAGTAACTACATGCTGAACGTGAACAAAGAATTTCACACTGGATTTTCACGTTGGTCGTGTTTAATTTATCAGCACACTCTGATAAACACACTGAGGATGTCACATTTAAATGATAATTTCAGGACCTGATGTCTCATAGTCAATGTTAAGCATGTTTAGCTTTAGGCTTTTCATTATATGTGCACTTACTGTTGTAAACATGCTTGGCCTTATTAGGCAGGCTAGCTGACTAATGATGAGGTGGTGATAAGATGAAAATGAGTTTGGTTAGAAGACAAAGTCTGAGCAAAGAGAAATGTTTCATCTAAAATTTATTTCAAAAACTATCCATGAGATGGCAGTAGCAGTACATCTAACTATTGGGAGGGATTACTGTATGGTTTATAATGAGAAGAAACATATATTATATTTTATCACACAGAGGTGACCAACTACAAAGACATATTACTAAGTTTGATCTCTCTTCTTTTTGATGGAGTCATGAACCAATTTAATTCCCTGCTTCTATCCCTCCAGGTGTACACTGGAGTTCTAACATTATTTAACATCATGGCCTCCAGATAACTTTTCATTTGATATCTGCAATGTTTGCCATCTTCCTTACTGACATAATTCATTGTTTATATCTGAACTCTGTAGCCAAGTCAAGCCTGATTTCAAAAGTTTAAGGTGTGTAAAATAAATAGATAAAAATACAATGCATTGATTTGTAAACCCTTTTTGGCCAAAAACTTCAATTAAATCAATTAAAGTTTTCAATTCAACACAGTATGAACACAAGATATTAGATAAGCAACATATTTCAAAAAAGTTCAGACACCTTAAAAAAACACCTGCCTGGATCATTGACAGGTCAAACAGTTCACTGGTAACAGGTGATAGTATCATGAGTCATCATCAAGTATCAGAGTATGAATGAATTCATAGACTTCACCACCTATAACTAATAGCATCATTTAAACCAGGGGTCTCCAAACTGTTCCACAAAGGGCCAGTGTGGCTTTTTGTTCCAACCAACCAAGAGCACACAGTTTGACCAATCAACTCTCGGAAAACTGCGATCCGTTGATTAAATGAGTCAAGTCTGGTGTGCTGCTGCTTGGTTGTAAGGAAAACCTGCAGCCACACCGGCCCTTTGTAGAACAGTTTGGACACCCCTGATTTAAACATTCAGAGAAATCTCTCCCCAGAAGAGGCAAGACCCCTCAGGCAGCACTACAATAAACACAGACCAGACCAAACAGAACCAAACTTGCAGCGGTAGAAAGACAATCAAAGACACATGCACAGAAAGAGACAGGACAGCATGCAGGGAGAGGGAAAGCTGAACATCATGGAGGGAATGATCCAGAACCAAATGTTTGGGTGAGGTACAGGCAGCCGATGACAGAGAGAGCGAGAGAGGGAGGGAGGGAGAGAGAGAGAGAGGAGCAGATCCATGGCAGCAGCTATCCTTGATTGAGGTGTTGCCAACAAGGAGCCCTGTATTGTGAGAGTACAGTGTTCTAGTTGTGTAATATGGAATTATTTGTATAGCCCAAAGTCACAAAACACTTGGTTAATGACTTATTGCTGCTGTGCATCTGTGTCTCTCTATCTCTATCACAGATTCAACTGCTACTGCAATCACTTTACCATTTATTGTAATTCATTGTAATTGTACGACATGTTTGTGTTGATTGTTCTGTACATGTGACATCCATTGCACGTCTGTCCGTCCTGGGAGAGGGATCCCTCCTCTGTGGCTCTTCCTGAGGTTTCTTCCACATTTTTTCCCTGTTAAAAGGTTTTTTTGTGGGCAAGTTTTTCCTCACTGGAACCGAGGGTCTAAGGACAGAGGGTGTCACTCCCTGTACAGATTGTAAAGCCCTCTGAGGCTAAATGTGTTTTGTGACTTTGGGCTATACAAATAAAATTAAAATGAAAAGTGAAAAGGGAAAATGAAAGGGAAGGTTTGATATTGGTCTATAATTGGCTAAAACCTCTGGATCAGGTGTATCAGGTTTTGCAGCTGATTCCAAACTTGCTGTGTCAGAATGCAGATCTTTGCCTGTCGAAGGAAAGACATGATGTATTTTGTCTCTAATAGTCCTAATTTTATCATTAAAGAAGCTCATGAAGTCATTACTGGTTAGACCCAGAGGAGTAGATGGGTCAATAGAGCTGTGGTTCTCTGTTAGCCTGGCTACAGTGCTGAAGAGAAACCTGGGGTTGTTCTTGTTTTCCTCCATTAAAGAAGAATAATAGGCTGTTCTGGCATTACAGAGAGCCTTCCTATTGGTTTTAAGATTATCTTGCCAGACTAAGCGAGATTCTTCCAGTTTAGTGGCACACCATTTGCGTTCAGAATTATGTGCCACTTACTTTAATTTACGAGTCTGCTGGCTATACCATGGTGCTAACCTCCTCTGTTTAATATTCTTCTTTTTCAGAGGTGCAATAGAGTCAAGTGCTGTCTGTAATGAGCCTGTAGTACTCTCAACAAGATGATCTATTTGTGAGGGGCTAAAGGAAGCAGACAGGTCCTCTGCTACATTGAGACATGGCATTGAGTTCAATACTGAAGGAATCACTTCCTTGAATTTGGCAACAGCACTGTCAGATAAACATCTGCTGTAAGAGTTTCTACAAAAAGGCTTATAGTCCAGTAATATGAACTCGAAGGTGATTAAAAAATGGTCAGAAAGAAGAGGATTCTGTGGATAGACTATAAGATGATCAAGTTCAATGCCATATGAGAGAACGAGATCGAGAGTGTGGTTCAGACGATGAGTCGGTTTATTTACACTCTGACAGAAGCGAATTGAATCTAATAAAGAGATAAATACAGTACTAAGGCTATCATTGTGGTTGTCCACATTAATATTAAAGTCACCTACAATGATTACTTTATCTGTTTTAAGGATCAAGCCTGATGCAAATTCTGCAAATTCAGATAAAAATTCAGAGTAAGGGCCAGGGGCGCGATATATTATAACAAATAGGATTGGCTGTAATGTTTTCCATGTTGGGTGAGTGAGGCTAAGAACAAGCCTTTCAAATGAATTATAATTTAGTTTAGGTTCAGGATTTATTAATAGACTTGAGTCAAATATGGCTCCAACTCTGCCACCTCAACTATTACTTCGAGGAATATGAGTGTTACAATGACTGGGAGGAGTGGATTCATTTAAGCTAACATATTCACCCTCCTGCAGCCAGGTTTCAGTGAGGCAAAATAAATCAATATCATAATCAGATATTAATTAATTGACTAAAAGAGCTTTAGAGGACAAGGACCTGATATTCAAGAGTCCACATTTAATGCTCTTATTTTGGACTGGTGGAGATGTTGATTTAATTTTTTATTAAGTTTTCATGATGAACTCCTCCTCTGTTTCTTTTATCTTTAAACAATGAAGGTGGACGGGAGACAGACACAGTCTCTATACTAAAGGACTGGGTGGGCAGCTGCTCTAATGGAGGCGCAGAGCGTGTAAGACTGCAGCTCTGCTTCCTGGGCTCAACTCTGGGTTGTCACAGTTTTGGTCATCTAATAAATTGGTCCATATTTCTAGATATGAGAGCTGCTCCATCCAAAGTGGGATGGATGCCGTCTCTCCTAATCAGACCAGGTTTTCCCCAGAAAGGTGTCCAATTGTCAATGAAGCCCACATCGTTTGCTGGACACCACGTCGACAGCGAGTGGTGAAATGACGACATGCGGCTAAACATGTCATCACTGGTCACATTGGGTAGGGGTTCAGAGAAAACTACGGAGTCCAACATCGTTTTGGTGTATTCAAACACCAATGAAACATTAATTTTAGTGACCTCCGATTGGTAACCGGGTGTCATTACCGCCGACGTGCATAACAATCTTACTGTATCTACGTTTAGCCTTAGCCAGCAGTTTCAAATTTGACTTGATGTCGCCCGCTCTGGCCCCTGGGATGCATTTGACTATGGCCCCTGGTGTCGCTAACTTCACATTCCGCAAAATGGAGCTGCCAATGACCAGAGTTGGCTTCTCAGCAGGTGTGTCACTGAGTGGGGAAAATCTGTTTGAAACGTGGAGCGGTTGGTGGTGTACCGTGGGCTTCAGCTTGGGGCTACGCCTCCTTCGCTCAGTCACCCAGCCCCCCGGCTGCTCGGGAACTACCGGGGGATGGCTAGCTGAGGCTACCTTCGGTGGTACCGCACCGGCTACAGGGGACTGGCTAACTATAGCAGCAACTAACTGTTCTGTGGTGCGGTACCATACCTCTAACTCACTGAGCCTCGCCTCCAAATCTACAAATAAACTACATTTATTACAAGTACCATTATCGCTAGAGGAGGACGAGGAGTAGCTGAACATGTGGCACACAGGGCAGGAGAGAGCAGGAGAGGAGAGAGGAGAGCAGAGAGGAGGAGAGAGGCCTATCTCTCTTAGTCACACCGGGACAGGGACACACACACACACAGGGACCACCCTGGCCTCCAGGTCCACCGTAAAGAACCTTGGAGTTATTTTTGATCAGGATTTGTCCTTTAATGCCCACATAAAACAAATTTCAAAGACTGCATTCTTCCACTTGCGCAACATTACCAAAATCAGACGCATCCTGTCCCAAGCGGATGCAGAAAAACTAGTCCATGCATTTGTTACTTCTAGGCTGGACTACTGTAACTCTCTATTATCAGGCTGCCCCAATAAGTCTCTTAAGACCTTGCAGCTAATTCTTGCTAGCTTTCAGCTATCAAGCTCCTCTTCTGTGGAACAAACTACCTTTCTGGGTTCGGGAGGTAGGCACGGTCACCACATTCAAGACTAGACTTAAGACTTTCCTTTTTGATAGCGCTTATAGTTAGGGCTAGCTCAGGCCTTCCCTTAGTTATGCTGCCATAGGACTAGACTACCGGGGGACACCCCCCCCCCCCCTCTCTCTCTATCTCTATCACAGATAGAGATAGATTCCACTGCTACTGCAATCACCTTACCATTTATTGTAATTCATTGTAATTGTACGACATGTTTCAAATCAAATCAAATCAAATTTTATTTGTATAGCCCAAAGTCACAAAACACATTTTGCCTCAGAGGGCTTTACAATCTGTATAGGGAGTGACACCCTCTGTCCTTAGACCCTCATGGCCCCCATGTTTGTGTTGATTGTTCTGTACATGTGACATCCATTGCACGTCTGTCCGTCCTGGAAGAGGGATCCCTCCTCTGTTGCTCTTCCTGAGGTTTCTTCCACATTTTTTCCCTGTTAAAGGTTTTTTTGTGGGCAAGTTTTTCCTCACTCGAACCGAGGGTCTAAGGACAGAGGGTGTCACTCCCTGTACAGATTGTAAGCCCTCTGAGGCAAAATGTGTTTTGTGACTTTGGGCTATACAAATAAAATTTGATTTGATTTGATTTGATTTGAAAAATGTACGAAAAGTTGTTTAAGTGAGCAGAGCAGAGAGCATCGTGGCAGTAACACGATAACCGGAAGTGACAGAATACGCTTACCGCAAAGCACGTCCAGGTGTCCTTCACCTACAGCAGCAGAAGACCACACAAGAGACCAACAAGAACAGGAAACTGAGGCTACAGTTCGCACAGGCTCACCAAAATTGGACAATAGAAGATTGGTCTGATGAGTCTCGATGAATGTCTTCTGTGACATTCAGATGGTAGGGTCAGAATTTGGCATCGACAACATGAAAGCATGGATCCATCCTGCCTTGTATCAACAGTTCAGGCTGGTGGTAGTGGTGTAATGGTGTGGGGGATATTTTCTTGACACACTTTGGGCCCCTTAGTACCAATTGAGCATCGTTGCAACGTCACAGCCTACCTGAGTATTGTTGCTGACCATGTCCATCCCTTTATGATCACAGTGTCTGATGGCTACTTCCAGCAGGATAACGCACCATGTCATAAAGTTTGAATCATCTCAGACTGGTTTCTTGAACTGACAATGAGTTGGACACACATTCTTATTCTGTTTTTTTTTTTTTTTTTATTATTTTCTTCAGATTAACACTGAAGATATGAAAACTATGAAATAAAAACAGAAACATAAAAACATGTAAACACATTTTTTGTTTTGCACATAATTTCATAAGCTGACGTCTCCTGTGTTCATCTACATTGCATGTGATCACAATCAGTTCAAAATGACATAGGACACATTAACAATGAGAAATTAAAACAAAACGACATCCATGATACATATGTAGATATATTTATAACATGACTATTACAGTATTACATATGCTTAATGTCTGATAGGACCATAAAAATGGATATTACTTCAAAAAACAATTCAAGTTATGCTTTCATTTTGAAAATACTATCATGCACATGACATAATCACCTGTGTATACTGTACTTGTGAGTACTCTGTAACATACCTATGGCTTTTTATCACCATGACTCCTCAAAGCCACAGTCAAATAGCATGACATTACTGTAATGTTTCACTCATAGCTGTGAATGTTGCCATTTATACACATGCTAGCATGCTACTAGCTAGTACATCAAGAGGTAAGTAGAGAGTCGGTCATCCACTCATCAGAAGGTTGGCTGTTTGATGGTTGGACTGCTTCAGTGTGAGAGTGTGACGTGCATTGTAAAAGAACTTAAAAGTGCTATCTCAATACACCTAACATTTTAAGTCACTCAGCTGGCTGAATTTATACAGTGCTTTACTTTGCTTTGCAGTGGGCAGATCTGGGGATTGACACTGGGATTAATGAATGACCCACTCCACCAGTTTGTGAATTAAGAATTGAAGTGAATAACAAAACAATTAAGCTTTCAATCTCATGCTAATAAAAAGAATGTGGAAAAGAACTTTCACCTTTACAAGGTGAAGTACTTAATATCTTACAAACCCATTTAGTAGGGTTAAGTTTGAGTATGGATACCTGTTTTTAAACAACAAGCTACAATGTGGCTTCTTCACTTTGTGGATGGTTTGCTATTTGCTATGGATGGACAATGCTTTGGGAGGGCTCATATTTTTGCCTGTTCATGGCAATCCATTACAACATACATTTTGTATACAGTGTAGTAAAATCAAAGAGGCTTTTAAAATCAAAATTTAGATTTAACTGTATTATTATATGAATAAGATTAGGAATAAAATTGGCGTGTGTTTTGAATCCATTAAAGTCATCCTTCGCTTCTTATTGTCCTCTCCCTTCATTCATGCCTGTTTCTTAGAGCGCCCCTTGAACGTGTCCATGAGGTTGAAGGCTCCGAGATACTGGCCCAGCAGAATGCCCTGCTTCATGGGGAGGATGCTGTGGAGAGAAATACAAGACAGAAATCAGTACACATGGTGTTCACATCTTCTGCATTTTCTTTTGTCATTCAGATCCATGATGTCTCTAGTAATCTGCCAAAATGAGCAGAGAAGCTGGTCTGGGGAAGGAGGCCTTACTGGTTGTTGGGCTGATGTTGGTGGTTTGGAGTCATGATCAGATATTAATTCATTGACTAAAAGCTTTAGAGGACAAGGACTTGATATTCTTATATATTAAGAGAAGTATTCGTTGTTTGTCTTTGGCTGGCAGTAGCAGGTGTCATCCTATCTCAACACTGTGGTGGCCAGGGTCAAAGAACTCTGGTGCTGTCTGCTTAGACATAATAGACAGCTCGCCACTGACATTCCAATCTGCGTAAACAGACATCTGTGTCTCCAGACTTAATCATGTTGACGAAGACACCATCCTTGGTAAAAGCATTCTCTTTTACCTAATTCTGGGCGTATAGTATTTGGGATGTTTTCTTGGGGTTTGCATTGCAATGCTAAAATTAGTGGCTAGCACATCATGCTAATTGCTAACATGAGTGGCTAATACAAAAATTAGTGGTTTCAGCATCTTCTCTCTCATAACAAGTCATAACAACACATGCAGTAACTGCTCTGTAAATTAGGGCCAGCAGGCAGAAGCCAGCAGGCAGAAGCCAGCAGGCAGCGATGGGGCCAGAGTCAGGCACACTCAAAATTTCTTTAGAAATTTTCTAGTTATTATTGAGTGTGCCTGAAAGAGCACACTCTTTACTATCCACCCGGCTTATTGAGTGTGCCTGAAAGAGCACACTCTTTACTATCCACCCGGCTTATTCTTATTGAGTGTGCCTGAAAGAGCACACTCTTTACTATCCACCCGGCTTATTCCACTTATTGAGTGTGCCTGAAAGAGCACACTCTTTATTATCCCGCGGGCTTATTGAGTGTGCCTGAAAGAGCACACTCTTTACTATCCACCCGGCTTATTCTTATTGAGTGTGCCTGAAAGAGCACACTCATTAATATCCCGCGGGCTTATTCTTATTTAGTGTGCCTGAAAGAGCACACTCTTTACTATCCACCCGGCTTATTCTACTTCTTCTTATTGAGTGTGCCTGAAAGAGCACACTCTTTACTATCCACCCGGCTTATTCTACTTCTTCTTATTGAGTGTGCCTGAAAGAGCACACTCATTAATATCCCGCGGGCTTATTCTTATTGAGTGTGCCTGAAAGAGCACACTCTTTATTATCCCGCGGGCTTATTGAGTGTGCCTGAAAGAGCACACTCTTTATTATCCCGCGGGCTTATTGAGTGTGCCTGAAAGAGCACACTCTTTACTATCCACCCGGCTTATTGAGTGTGCCTGAAAGAGCACACTCTTTACTATCCACCCGGCTTATTCTTATTATTATTATTATTATTGAGTGTGCCTGAAAGAGCACACTCTTTACTATCCACCCGGCTTATTCCACTTATTATTATTGAGTGTGCCTGAAAGAGCACACTCTTTACTATCCACCCGGCTTATTCTTCTTATTGAGTGTGCCTGAAAGAGCACACTCTTTACTATCCACCCGGCTTATTCCACTTATTATTATTATTCTTACGTTTCTTCCGTATTTTCGTCGGTTCGCTTCTGCTCCCAGAGTTTTTGGCGCACATACACAAACAAGGACTCAAAACGACCGGCTCGGCAAGGACACGATGGCAAAGTGGTTTTCAAAAAGTTTCACCAAACGGTTTGGCAGCTGTACACCAAAGAAAATGCCAAAAAATGAATGGGTGTGTATTGCGAGAACTTTCCAGAGCTAGAGGGCGTGATGTCATACCTAGAGTGCAAAGAGAGAGAAAAATTCATCGAAAAATAAATTTATAAACTGCGACTGTGGCCGCAAATGTCAAGCTACAGAAATCATTTATAGCTAGAAACGTAGGAAAATTTGTCGCCGTCGCATAGATACCACTACTAAAGCTGTGAGTATTATAGTTTTGGCCTGACACAGAAAGATTCGGCCCCAGCACCGATCCACAGTCCCATCTCCTCCCATATTAATTTGAGAGGAGAAATCTCCGGAAGGGCAGAGACCACCTGCTCTTTACCACATGATAAATGCCAGAGTTTTTAACATTTAGCTCTCAAACTGGGCACAAAACTGGTCGAGAAGTAGCCGCCGATCACGAATATTTCGGCTTTTGGATACGACACACCGTTTGGCATTTAATGCCGCTTGTTCGTGGGACGTCATTTGGTTCCTCTCTCCCTCTCTGGGCAGTTCCAACTGACGATTTTAACAGGTGCAACTGCTCTGCTGATTAGGGCCCAGCAGTTGGACCTGGTTGCTCGGCAACCTGAAGCCTGCCTGAGGGAGGAGAGGGGGGAGGGGCTATTTTCAATGTTACTGATGTGTGTCAGATACAAGTCATCTGATTTGACAGTGAATCCAGCAGGACTGTGTTGAATCCTAAGTGTTAGTGGTAGCATTAGCATGTTAGCATATTAGCAATTAGCATGTTAGCATTAGCATGTTAGCATTGGCATCGATTTCATTTTTAGTGGCTAAAAAGCATGCTCATTGCTAACATTAGCAGCCAATGCTAAAATTAGTGACTAGCGCATCATGCTAATTGCTAACATTAGCGACTAATGCTAATTTTAAGTGGCTAGAAATTAGTGGTAGCAGTGCATGTTAGCAGTTAGCATGTTAGCAATTAGCATGTTAGCATTAGCATGTTAGCATTGGCATTTATTTCATTTTTAGAGGCTAAAAAGCATTCTCATCGCTAACATCAGCATCCAATGCTAAAATTAGTGGCTAGCGCATCATGCTAATTGCTAACATTAGCGACTAATGCTAATTTTAAGTGGCTAGAAATTAGTGGTAGCATTAGTGCCAGCACAGCATTTGCATGTTAGCATGTTAGCAATTAGCATGTTAGCATTGGCATGTTAGCATTGGCATTTATTTCATTTTTAGAGGCTAAAAAGCATACTCATCGCTAACATAAGCAGCCAATGCTAAAATTAGTGGCTAGCGCATCATGCTAATTGCTAACGTGAGTAGCTAATACAAAAATTAGTGGTTTCAGCATTTTCTCTCTCTTTCTGTCAGCATTTCTAACAAGTGCAGTAACTGCTCTGCTAATCAGGGATGCGCCAGCAGGCAGCGATGGGGCCAGAGTCAGGCACACTCAAAATTTCTTCAGGAATTTTCTAGTTATTCTTACGTTTCTTCCGTATTTTCGTCGGTTCGCTTCTGCTCCCAGAGTTTTTGGCGCACATACACAAACAAGGACTCAAAACGACCGGCTCGGCAAGGACACGATGGCAAAGTGGTTTTCAAAAAGTTTCACCAAACGGTTTGGCAGCTGTACACCAAAGAAAATGCCAAAAAATGAATGGGTGTGTATTGCGAGAACTTTCCAGAGCTAGAGGGCGTGATGTCATACCTAGAGTGCGAAGAGAGAGAAAAATTCATCGAAAAATAAATTTCTAAACTGCGACTGTGGCCGCAAATGTCAAGCTACAGAAATCATTTATAGCTAGAAACGTAGGAAAATTTGTCGCCGTCGCATAGATACCACTACTGAAGCTGTGAGTATTATAGTTTTGGCCTGACACAGAAAGATTCGGCCCCAGCACCGATCCAGAGTCCCATCTCCTCCCATATTAATTTGAGAGGAGAAATCTCCGGAAGGGCAGAGACCACCTGCCCTTTACCACATGATAAATGCCAGAGTTTTTAACATTTAGCTCTCAAACTGGGCACAAAACTGGTCGAGAAGTAGCCGCCGATCACGAATATTTCGGCTTTTGGATACGACACACCGTTTGGCATTTAATGCCGCTTGTTCGTGGGACGTCATTTGGTTCCTCTCTCCCTCTCTGGGCAGTTCCAACTGACGATTTTGACAGGTGCAACTGCTCTGCTGATTAGGGCCCAGCAGTTGGACCTGGTTGCTCGGCAACCTGAAGCCTGCCTGAGGGAGGAGAGGGGGGAGGGGCTATTTTCAATGTTACTGATGTGTGTCAGATACAAGTCATCTGATTTGACAGTGAATCCAGCAGGACTGTGGTAAATCCTGTTAGTGGTAGCATTAGCATGTTAGCATATTAGCAATTAGCATGTTAGCATTAGCATGTTAGCATTGGCATCGATTTCATTTTTAGTGGCTAAAAAGCATGCTCATTGCTAACATTAGCAGCCAATGCTAAAATTAGTGACTAGCGCATCATGCTAATTGCTAACATTAGCGACTAATGCTAATTTTAAGTGGCTAGAAATTAGTGGTAGCAGTGCATGTTAGCAGTTAGCATGTTAGCAATTAGCATGTTAGCATTAGCATGTTAGCATTG
The DNA here is from genome assembly GCA_023373845.1 of Nibea coibor. Lineage (NCBI taxonomy): Eukaryota > Metazoa > Chordata > Actinopteri > Sciaenidae > Nibea > Nibea coibor. The sequence goes on from CM041725.1 coordinate 24,341,677, forward strand.
GCATTTATTTCATTTTTAGAGGCTAAAAAGCATTCTCATCGCTAACATCAGCATCCAATGCTAAAATTAGTGGCTAGCGCATCATGCTAATTGCTAACATTAGCGACTAATGCTAATTTTAAGTGGCTAGAAATTAGTGGTAGCAGTGCATGTTAGCAGTTAGCATGTTAGCAATTAGCATGTTAGCATTAGCATGTTAGCATTGGCATTTACTTCATTTTTAGAGGCTAAAAAGCATTCTCATTGCTAACATCAGCATCCAATGCTAAAATTAGTGGCTAGCGCATCATGCTAATTGCTAACATTAGCGACTAATGCTAATTTTAAGTGGCTAGAAATTAGTGGTAGCATTAGTGCCAGCACAGCATTTGCATGTTAGCATGTTAGCAATTAGCATGTTAGCATTAGCATGTTAGCATTGGCATTTATTTCATTTTTAGAGGCTAAAAAGCATACTCATCGCTAACATAAGCAGCCAATGCTAAAATTAGTGGCTAGCGCATCATGCTAATTGCTAACGTGAGTAGCTAATACAAAAATTAGTGGTTTCAGCATTTTCTCTCTCTTTCTGTCAGCATTTCTAACAAGTGCAGTAACTGCTCTGCTAATCAGGGATGCGCCAGCAGGCAGCGATGGGGCCAGAGTCAGGCACACTCAAAATTTCTTCAGGAATTTTCTAGTTATTATTCTTACGTTTCTTCCGTATTTTCGTCGGTTCGCTTCTGCTCCCAGAGTTTTTGTCGCACATACACAAACAAGGACTCAAAACGACCGGCTCGGCAAGGACACGATGGCAAAGTGGTTCTCAAAAATACACCAAAGAAAATGCCAAAAAATGAATGGGTGTGTATTGCGAGAACTTTCCAGAGCTAGAGGGCGTGATGTCATACCTAGAGTGCGAAGAGAGAGAAAAATTCATCGAAAAATAAATTTATAAACTACGACTGCGGCCGCAAATGTCAAGCTACAGAAATCATTTATAGCTAGAAACGTAGGAAAATATGTTGGCGTCGCATAGATACCACTGCTGAAGCTGTGAGTATTATAGTTTTGGCCTGAGACGCACAGATATGGCACCAACACCGATCCACAGTCCCATCTCCTCCCATATTAATTTGAGAGGAGAAATCTCCGGAAGGGCAGAGACCACCTGCTCTTTACCACATGATAAATGCCAGAGTTTTTAACATTTAGCTCTCAAACTGGGCACAAAACTGGTCGAGAAGTAGCCGCCGATCACGAATATTTCGGCTTTTGGATACGACACACCGTTTGGCATTTAATGCCGCTTGTTCGTGGGACGTCATTTGGTTCCTCTCTCCCTCTCTGGGCAGTTCCAACTGACGATTTTAACAGGTGCACTAACTGCTCTGCTGATTAGGGCCCAGCAGTTGGTCCTGGTTGCTTGGCAACCTCAAGCGTGCCTGAGGGAGGAGAGGGGGGAGGGGCTATTTTCACTGTTACTGATGTGTGTCAGATACAAGTCATCTGATTTGACAATGAATCCAGCAGGACTGTGTTAAATCCTAAGTGTTAGTGGTAGTATTAGCATGTTAGCATATTAGCAATTAGCATGTTAGCATTAGCATGTTAGCATTGGCATTTACTTCATTTTTAGAGGCTAAAAAGCATTCTCATTGCTAACATCAGCATCCAATGCTAAAATTAGTGGCTAGCGCATCGTGCTAATTGCTAACATTAGCGACTAATGCTAATTTTAAGTGGCTAGAAATTAGTGGTAGCATTAGTGCCAGCACAGCATTTGCATGTTAGCATGTTAGCAATTAGCATGTTAGCATTAGCATGTTAGCATTGGCATTTAGTTAATTTTTAGAGGCTAAAAAGCATTCTCATCGCTAACATTAGCAGCCAATGCTAAAATTAGTGGCTAGCGCATCATGCTAATTGCTAACGTGAGTAGCTAATACAAAAATTAGTGGTTTCAGCATTTTCTCTCTCTTTCTGTCAGCATTTCTAACAAGTGCAGTAACTGCTCTGCTAATCAGGGATGCGCCAGCAGGCAGCGATGGGGCCAGAGTCAGGCACACTCAAAATTTCTTCAGGAATTTTCTAGTTGAGTGTGCCTGAAAGAGCACACTCTTTACTATCCACCCGGCTTATTCCACTTATTATTGAGTGTGCCTGAAAGAGCACACTCTTTATTATCCCGCGGGCTTATTGGTGTGGGGGCCCAGAGGGCTCCCACACTATTGTTCTTCAAATCTTTATTATTATTATTATTATTATTGGTGTGGGGGCCCAGAGGGCTCCCACACTATTGTTCTTCAAATCTTTATTATTATTATTATTATTATTATTATTATTATTGGTGTGGGGGCCCAGAGGGCTCCCACACTATTGTTCTTCAAATCTTTATTATTATTATTATTATTATTATTATTATTATTATTTTTCTTCTTCCGTACGTTTTACGGTACCCCAAGGATCCTACAAATTTTGTCCTACAAAAACAAAACTTATATCACTAAATTCAGCTCATTGAGGACATTCCTGCTTAAATTCAACTTTTTTCTACTATTAATATTTTACAAATTATTCAACTTTTTCTACAAATTTTTTCCCATTTGAAATACATTGTACAAACTTCAAATCTTTCTACAAAACTTCTACAAACACTCTACATTTTGAACTACTTCTACTACTACTACAGACTTCATTCAAACTTCAAATTGTACACAAAATATTAAACTATTAAACTCGTATTTAACTTTTTTTAAAATCTTTTACCGTTTTTAAACTATGAAGGCTCAAAGGTGAGAAGGGTTTTGATCAAAATTCAGGGTTTATAATGGGTGTGTATTGGACGGAATGTTTTGGGGCCACAGTGGATGACATCATCAGCTAGAGTGTGGAGGAGAGAAAAAATCGGTCAAAAAATTAAACGTAAACTGCTCCTGTGGCCACAAATTTCACACTACAGACATGATTTATACATAAAAACGTAGGAAAATTTGTCAGCGTCGCATAGATACCACTGCTGAAGCTGTGAGTATTATAGTTTTGGCCTGACACACAGAGATTCCCCACCCACACCCCTCCACACCTCCATAGGCGGCAATGTTAATTTGAGAGGAGAAATTACCAGAAGCAGCAGGGAGCATCTGCTCTTTACCTGACGACCCAGACCAGAGTTTTTAACATTTCGCTCTCAAACTGGGCACAGAGCTGGTCGAGAAGTAGCCGCCGATCACAAATATTTCGGCTTTTGGATACGACACACCGTTTGGCATTTAATGTTGTCTGTTCGAGGCCCTTCATTTGCTTTCTCTCTCCCTCTCTCTGGGTATTTCCAACTGAAATTATACCAGGTGCATTAACTGCTCTGCTGATTAGGGCCCAGCAGTTGGTCCTGGTTGCTTGGCAACCTTAAGCCTGCCTGAGGGAGGAGAGGGGGGAGGGGCTATTTTCACTGTTGTTGATGTATCAAATGCTATATGTTTAATGTTGGACATTTTATGCTTCTCTCTCACAGACACAAACAGACAGATAGAGAGACACAGACAGGAACACACACACACACACACACACACACACACACACACCTAACTACTTACTACTAGTTGTTTCAGCTACTTTCACACTTAAACTATTCTACTTTTTTCAGCTAATTTCACACTTTATTCTACTATTCTACATGTTTCACACTTTATTATACTATTGTAATTACTTCAGCCAATTTCACACTTTATTCTACTATTCTACTTTTTTCAGCTAATTTCACACATTATTATACTATTCTGCTTTTTTCAGCTAAATTCACACATTATTATACTATTCTGCTTTTTTCAGCTAAATTCACACTTAATTCTACTATTCTGCTTTTTTCAGCTAATTTCACACTTTATTCTACTATTCTACATTTTTCAGCTAATTTCACACTTTATTATGCTATTCTATATATTTCAGCTAATTTCACACTTTATTCTACTATTCTACTTTTGTCAGCTAATTTCACACTTTATTCTACTATTCTACTTTTTTCAGCTAATTTCACACTTTATTCTACTATTCTACTTTTTTCAGCTAATTTCACACTTTATTCTACTATTCTACTTTTTTCAGCTAATTTCACACATTATTATACTATTCTGCTTTTTTCAGATAATTTCGCACATTATTATGCTATTCTACATTTTCAGCTAATTTCACACTTTCTGATACTATTCTACTTATTTCAGCTAATTTCACACTTCATTCTACTATTCTACTTTTTTAAAAACTAATTTCACACTTTATTATGCTATTCTACTTTTTTCAGCTAATTTCACACATTATTATGCTATTCTACATATTTCAGCTAATTTCACACTTTATTCTACTATTCTACTTTTTTCAGCTAATTTCACACATTATTATGCTATTCTACATATTTCAGCTAATTTCACATTTTATTCTACTATTCTACTTTTTCATCTAATTTCACACATTATGTAAAATTATTTCAGCTAATTTTACACTTTATTATACTATTCTACATATTTCACACTTTGTTATACTATTCCAATTGCTTCAGCTAATTTCACGCTTTCTTATACTATTCTAACATTTTCTACAATTCTACCTTTACATACAAATTTCTACAGTATTACACAACATTGTACCACTTCATGCTATTCTACTGTTTTCAGCTCATTTCACATTGTTTAGATATGTATTATTTGGCCTTTTCAAGGTTTATTGTGTATAGATGGCTAAAGAGTGGCAGGAATGTGGGGAGAGAGAGGTATGTGGGAACGCCGTGTGACGACGGGCGGCAGAGGGCCCCCACACCGTATTTCCGCAGGAAATGCAGTTTTCTAGTTGGTGTGGGGGCCCAGAGGGCTCCCACACTATTGTTCTTCAAATCTTTATTATTATTATTATTATTATTATTATTATTATTTTTCTTCTTCCGTACGTTTTACGGTACCCCAAGGATCCTACAAATTTTGTCCTACAAAAACAAAACTTATATCACTAAATTCAGCTCATTCAGGACATTCCTGCTTAAATTCAACTTTTTTCTACTATTAATATTTTACAAATTATTCAACTTTTTCTACAAATTTTTTCCCATTTGAAATACATTGTACAAACTTCAAATCTTTCTACAAAACTTCTACAAACATTCTACATTTTGAACTACTTCTACTACTACTACAGACTTCATTCAAACTTCAAATTGTACACAAAATATTAAACTATTAAACTCGTATTTAACTTTTTTAAAAATCTTTTACTGTTTTTAAACTACGAAGGCTCAAAGGTGAGAAGGGTTTTGATCAAAATTCAGGGTTTATAATGGGTGTGTATTGGACGGAATCTTTTGGGCCACAGTGGATGACATCATCAGCTAGAGTGTGGAGGAGAGAAAAAATCGGTCAAAAAATAAAACGTAAACTGCTCCTGTGGCCACAAATTTCACACTACAGACACGATTTATACAGAAAAACGTAGGAAAATTTGTCAGCGTCGCATAGATACCACTGCTGAAGCTGTGAGTATTATAGTTTTGGCCTGACACACAGAGATTCCCCACCCACACCCCTCCACACCTCCATAGGCGGCAATGTTAATTTGAGAGGAGAAATTACCAGAAGCAGCAGGGAGCATCTGCTCTTTACCTGACGACCCAGACCAGAGTTTTTAACATTTCGCTCTCAAACTGGGCACAGAGCTGGTCGAGAAGTAGCCGCCGATCACGAATATTTCGGCTTTTGGATACGACACACCGTTTGGCATTTAATGTTGTCTGTTCGAGGCCCTTCATTTGCTTTCTCTCTCCCTCTCTCTGGGCATTTCCAACTGAAATTATACCAGGTGCATTAACTGCTCTGCTGATTAGGGCCCAGCAGTTGGTCCTGGTTGCTTGGCAACCTTAAGCCTGCCTGAGGGAGGAGAGAGGGGAGGGGCTATTTTCACTGTTGTTGATGTATCAAATGCTATATGTTTAATGTCGGACATTTTATGCTTCTCTCTGACAGACACAAACACAGACAGTAACACACACATGTGCGCACACACACACACACACACACACACACACACCTAACTACTTACTACTAGTTGTTTCAGCTACTTTCACACTTATACTATTCTACTTTTTTCAGCTAATTTCACACTTTATTCTACTATTCTACTTTTTTCAGCTAATTTGACAATTTATTATACTATTCTACATGTTTCACACTTTATTATACTATTGTAATTACTTCAGCTAATTTCACACTTTATTCTACTATTCTACTTTTTTCAGCTAATTTCACACTTTATTCTACTATTCTACTTTTTCATCTAATTTCACACTTTATTCTACTATTCTACTCATTTCAGCTAATTTTTCACTTTATTACACTATTCTACATGTTTCACACTTTGTTACTATTCTAATTACTTCAGCCAATTTCACACTTTCTTATACTATTCTACTTATTTCCGCTAATTTCACACTTTATTCTACTATTCTACTTTTTCATCTAATTTCACACTTTATTCTACTTTTTTCAGCTAATTTCACACTTTATGGTACTATTCTACTTATTTCATCTAATTTCACACTTTATTCTACTATTCTACTTTTTCATCTAATTTCACACTTTATTCTACTTTTTCATCTAATTTCACACATTATTCTACTATTCTACTTTTTTTCAGCTAATTTCACACTTTATGGTACTATTCTACTTATTTCAGCTAATTTCACACATTATTATGCTATTCTACTTATTTCAGCTAATTTCACACTTTATTATACTATTCTACTTTTTCAGATAATTTCACACTTTATTCTACTATTCTGCTCATTTCAGCTAATTTCACACTTTATTATGCTATTCTACTTTTTTCAGCTAATTTCACACTTTATTCTACTATTCTACTTTTTCATCTAATTTCACACTTTATTCTACTATTCTACTCATTTCAGCTAATTTTTCACTTTATTACACTATTCTACATATTTCACACTTTGTTACTATTCTAATTACTTCAGCCAATTTCACACTTTCTTATACTATTCTACTTATTTCCGCTAATTTCACACTTTATTCTACTATTCTACTTTTTCATCTAATTTCACACTTTATTCTACTTTTTTCAGCTAATTTCACACTTTATGGTACTATTCTACTTATTTCATCTAATTTCACACTTTATTCTACTATTCTACTTTTTCATCTAATTTCACACTTTATTCTACTTTTTCATCTAATTTCACACATTATTCTACTATTCTACTTTTTTTCAGCTAATTTCACACTTTATGGTACTATTCTACTTATTTCAGCTAATTTCACACATTATTATGCTATTCTACTTATTTCAGCTAATTTCACACTTTATTATACTATTCTACTTTTTCAGATAATTTCACACTTTATTCTACTATTCTGCTCATTTCAGCTAATTTCACACTTTATTATGCTATTCTACTTTTTTCAGCTAATTTCATAAATTATTATGCTATTCTACTTTTTTCAGCTAATTTTACATTTTTATTATACTATTCTGCCTTTTTCAGCTAATTGGCTTTCTTATACTATTCTAATACAATTCTAGCTTTTCATACAAATTCCTAAAGAAATTCACAGCATTGTACCACTTCATACTGTTCTATTCATAGACACACATACCTGGCAACTTCCTAAAATTCTACCTTTACATACAAATTTCTACAGTATTACACAACATTGTACCACTTCATGCTATTCTACTGTTTTCAGCTCATTTCACATTGTTTAGATATGTATTATTTGGCCTTTTCAAGGTTTATTGTGTATAGATGGCTAAAGAGTGGCAGGAATGTGGGGAGAGAGAGGTATGTGGGAACGCCGTGTGACGACGGGCGGCAGAGGGCCCCCACACCGTATTTCCGCAGGAAATGCAGTTTTCTAGTTATTTTTCTTCTTCCGTACGTTTTACGGTACCCCAAGGATCCTACAAATTTTGTCCTACAAAAACAAAACTTATATCACTAAATTCAGCTCATTGAGGACATTCCTGCTTAAATTCAACTTTTTTCTACTATTAATATTTTACAAATTATTCAACTTTTTCTACAAATTTTTTCCCATTTGAAATACATTGTACAAACTTCAAATCTTTCTACAAAACTTCTACAAACATTCTACATTTTGAACTACTTCTACTACTACTACAGACTTCATTCAAACTTCAAATTGTACACAAAATATTAAACTATTAAACTCGTATTTAACTTTTTTTAAAATCTTTTAACCGTTTTTAAACTATGAAGGCTCAAAGGTGAGAAGGGTTTTGATCAAATTCAGGGTTTATAATGGGTGTGTATTGGACGGAATGTTTTGGGCCACAGTGGATGACATCATCAGCTAGAGTGTGGAGGAGAGAAAAAATCGGTCAAAAAATTAAACGTAAACTGCTCCTGTGGCCACAAATTTCACACTACAGACATGATTTATACATAAAAACGTAGGAAAATTTGTCAGCGTCGCATAGATACCACTGCTGAAGCTGTGAGTATTATAGTTTTGGCCTGACACACAGAGATTCCCCCACCCACACCCCTCCACACCTCCATAGGCGGCAATGTTAATTTGAGAGGAGAAATTACCAGAAGCAGCAGGGAGCATCTGCTCTTTACCTGACGACCCAGACCAGAGTTTTTAACATTTCGCTCTCAAACTGGGCACAGAGCTGGTCGAGAAGTAGCCGCCGATCACAAATATTTCGGCTTTTGGATACGACACACCGTTTGGCATTTAATGTTGTCTGTTCGAGGCCCTTCATTTGCTTTCTCTCTCCCTCTCTCTGGGTATTTCCAACTGAAATTATACCAGGTGCATTAACTGCTCTGCTGATTAGGGGCCCAGCAGTTGGTCCTGGTTGCTTGGCAACCTTAAGCCTGCCTGAGGGAGGGAGAGGGGGAGGGGCTATTTTCACTGTTGTTGATGTATCAAATGCTATATGTTTAATGTTGGACATTTTATGCTTCTCTCTCACAGACACAAACAGACAGATAGAGAGACACAGACAGGAACACACACACACACAACACACACACACACACACACACCTAACTACTTACTACTAGTTGTTTCAGCTACTTTCACACTTAAACTATTCTACTTTTTTCAGCTAATTTCACACTTTATTCTACTATTCTACATGTTTCACACTTTATTATACTATTGTAATTACTTCAGCCAATTTCACACTTTATTCTACTATTCTACTTTTTTCAGCTAATTTCACACATTATTATACTATTCTGCTTTTTTCAGCTAAATTCACACATTATTATACTATTCTGCTTTTTTCAGCTAAATTCACACTTAATTCTACTATTCTGCTTTTTTCAGCTAATTTCACACTTTATTCTACTATTCTACATTTTTCAGCTAATTTCACACTTTATTATGCTATTCTATATATTTCAGCTAATTTCACACTTTATTCTACTATTCTACTTTTGTCAGCTAATTTCACACTTTATTCTACTATTCTACTTTTTTCAGCTAATTTCACACTTTATTCTACTATTCTACTTTTTTCAGCTAATTTCACACTTTATTCTACTATTCTACTTTTTTCAGCTAATTTCACACATTATTATACTATTCTGCTTTTTTCAGATAATTTCGCACATTATTATGCTATTCTACATTTTCAGCTAATTTCACACTTTCTGATACTATTCTACTTATTTCAGCTAATTTCACACTTCATTCTACTATTCTACTTTTTTAAAAACTAATTTCACACTTTATTCTACTATTCTACTTTTTTCAGCTAATTTCACACATTATTATGCTATTCTACATATTTCAGCTAATTTCACATTTTATTCTACTATTCTACTTTTTCATCTAATTTCACACATTATGTAAAATTATTTCAGCTAATTTTACACTTTATTATACTATTCTACATATTTCACACTTTGTTATACTATTCCAATTGCTTCAGCTAATTTCACGCTTTCTTATACTATTCTAACATTTTCTACAATTCTACCTTTACATACAAATTTCTACAGTATTACACAACATTGTACCACTTCATGCTATTCTACTGTTTTCAGCTCATTTCACATTGTTTAGATATGTATTATTTGGCCTTTTCAAGGTTTATTGTGTATAGATGGCTAAAGAGTGGCAGGAATGTGGGGAGAGAGAGGTATGTGGGAACGCCGTGTGACGACGGGCGGCAGAGGGCCCCCACACCGTATTTCCGCAGGAAATGCAGTTTTCTAGTTATTATTATTTTTCTTCTTCCGTACGTTTTACGGTACCCCAAGGATCCTACAAATTTTGTCCTACAAAAACAAAACTTATATCACTAAATTCAGCTCATTCAGGACATTCCTGCTTAAATTCAACTTTTTTTCTACTATTAATATTTTACAAATTATTCAACTTTTTCTACAAATTTTTTCCCATTTGAAATACATTGTACAAACTTCAAATCTTTCTACAAAACTTCTACAAACATTCTACATTTTGAACTACTTCTACTACTACTACAGACTTCATTCAAACTTCAAATTGTACACAAAATATTAAACTATTAAACTCGTATTTAACTTTTTTTAAAATCTTTTACCGTTTTTAAACTATGAAGGCTCAAAGGTGAGAAGGGTTTTGATCAAAATTCAGGGTTTATAATGGGTGTGTATTGGACGGAATGTTTTGGGGCCACAGTGGATGACATCATCAGCTAGAGTGTGGAGGAGAGAAAAAATCGGTCAAAAAATTAAACGTAAACTGCTCCTGTGGCCACAAATTTCACACTACAGACATGATTTATACATAAAAACGTAGGAAAATTTGTCAGCGTCGCATAGATACCACTGCTGAAGCTGTGAGTATTATAGTTTTGGCCTGACACACAGAGATTCCCCACCCACACCCCTCCACACCTCCATAGGCGGCAATGTTAATTTGAGAGGAGAAATTACCAGAAGCAGCAGGGAGCATCTGCTCTTTACCTGACGACCCAGACCAGAGTTTTTAACATTTCGCTCTCAAACTGGGCACAGAGCTGGTCGAGAAGTAGCCGCCGATCACAAATATTTCGGCTTTTGGATACGACACACCGTTTGGCATTTAATGTTGTCTGTTCGAGGCCCTTCATTTGCTTTCTCTCTCCCTCTCTCTGGGTATTTCCAACTGAAATTATACCAGGTGCATTAACTGCTCTGCTGATTAGGGCCCAGCAGTTGGTCCTGGTTGCTTGGCAACCTTAAGCCTGCCTGAGGGAGGAGAGGGGGGAGGGGCTATTTTCACTGTTGTTGATGTATCAAATGCTATATGTTTAATGTTGGACATTTTATGCTTCTCTCTCACAGACACAAACAGACAGATAGAGAGACACAGACAGGAACACACACACACACACACACACACACACACACACACACCTAACTACTTACTACTAGTTGTTTCAGCTACTTTCACACTTAAACTATTCTACTTTTTTCAGCTAATTTCACACTTTATTCTACTATTCTACATGTTTCACACTTTATTATACTATTGTAATTACTTCAGCCAATTTCACACTTTATTCTACTATTCTACTTTTTTCAGCTAATTTCACACATTATTATACTATTCTGCTTTTTTCAGCTAAATTCACACATTATTATACTATTCTGCTTTTTTCAGCTAAATTCACACTTAATTCTACTATTCTGCTTTTTTCAGCTAATTTCACACTTTATTCTACTATTCTACATTTTTCAGCTAATTTCACACTTTATTATGCTATTCTATATATTTCAGCTAATTTCACACTTTATTCTACTATTCTACTTTTGTCAGCTAATTTCACACTTTATTCTACTATTCTACTTTTTTCAGCTAATTTCACACTTTATTCTACTATTCTACTTTTTTCAGCTAATTTCACACTTTATTCTACTATTCTACTTTTTTCAGCTAATTTCACACATTATTATACTATTCTGCTTTTTTCAGATAATTTCGCACATTATTATGCTATTCTACATTTTCAGCTAATTTCACACTTTCTGATACTATTCTACTTATTTCAGTTAATTTCACACTTCATTCTACTATTCTACTTTTTAAAAACTAATTTCACACTTTATTATGCTATTCTACTTTTTTCAGCTAATTTCACACATTATTATGCTATTCTACATATTTCAGCTAATTTCACACTTTATTCTACTATTCTACTTTTTTCAGCTAATTTCACACATTATTATGCTATTCTACATATTTCAGCTAATTTCACATTTTATTCTACTATTCTACTTTTTCATCTAATTTCACACATTATGTAAAATTATTTCAGCTAATTTTACACTTTATTATACTATTCTACATATTTCACACTTTGTTATACTATTCCAATTGCTTCAGCTAATTTCACGCTTTCTTATACTATTCTAACATTTTCTACAATTCTACCTTTACATACAAATTTCTACAGTATTACACAACATTGTACCACTTCATGCTATTCTACTGTTTTCAGCTCATTTCACATTGTTTAGATATGTATTATTTGGCCTTTTCAAGGTTTATTGTGTATAGATGGCTAAAGAGTGGCAGGAATGTGGGGGAGAGAGAGGTATGTGGGAACGCCGTGTGACGACGGGCGGCAGAGGGCCCCCACACCGTATTTCCGCAGGAAATGCAGTTTTCTAGTTATTATTATTTTTCTTCTTCCGTACGTTTTACGGTACCCCAAGGATCCTACAAATTTTGTCCTACAAAAACAAAACTTATATCACTAAATTCAGCTCATTGAGGACATTCCTGCTTAAATTCAACTTTTTTCTACTATTAATATTTTACAAATTATTCAACTTTTTCTACAAATTTTTTCCCATTTGAAATACATTGTACAAACTTCAAATCTTTCTACAAAACTTCTACAAACATTCTACATTTTGAACTACTTCTACTACTACTACTACAGACTTCATTCAAACTTCAAATTGTACACAAAATATTAAACTATTAAACTCGTATTTAACTTTTTTTAAAATCTTTTACCGTTTTTAAACTATGAAGGCTCAAAGGTGAGAAGGGTTTTGATCAAAATTCAGGGTTTATAATGGGTGTGTATTGGACGGAATGTTTTGGGCCACAGTGGATGACATCATCAGCTAGAGTGTGGAGGAGAGAAAAAATCGGTCAAAAAATTAAACGTAAACTGCTCCTGTGGCCACAAAATTTCACACTACAGACATGATTTATACATAAAAACGTAGGAAAATTTGTCAGCGTCGCATAGATACCACTGCTGAAGCTGTGAGTATTATAGTTTTGGCCTGACACACAGAGATTCCCCACCCACACCCCTCCACACCTCCATAGGCGGCAATGTTAATTTGAGAGGAGAAATTACCAGAAGCAGCAGGGAGCATCTGCTCTTTACCTGACGACCCAGACCAGAGTTTTTAACATTTCGCTCTCAAACTGGGCACAGAGCTGGTCGAGAAGTAGCCGCCGATCACAAATATTTCGGCTTTTGGATACGACACACCGTTTGGCATTTAATGTTGTCTGTTCGAGGCCCTTCATTTGCTTTCTCTCTCCCTCTCTCTGGGTATTTCCAACTGAAATTATACCAGGTGCATTAACTGCTCTGCTGATTAGGGCCCAGCAGTTGGTCCTGGTTGCTTGGCAACCTTAAGCCTGCCTGAGGGAGGAGAGGGGGGAGGGGCTATTTTCACTGTTGTTGATGTATCAAATGCTATATGTTTAATGTTGGACATTTTATGCTTCTCTCTCACAGACACAAACAGACAGATAGAGAGACACAGACAGGAACACACACACACACACACACACACACACACACACACCTAACTACTTACTACTAGTTGTTTCAGCTACTTTCACACTTAAACTATTCTACTTTTTTCAGCTAATTTCACACTTTATTCTACTATTCTACATGTTTCACACTTTATTATACTATTGTAATTACTTCAGCCAATTTCACACTTTATTCTACTATTCTACTTTTTTCAGCTAATTTCACACATTATTATACTATTCTGCTTTTTTCAGCTAAATTCACACATTATTATACTATTCTGCTTTTTTCAGCTAAATTCACACTTAATTCTACTATTCTGCTTTTTTCAGCTAATTTCACACTTTATTCTACTATTCTACATTTTTCAGCTAATTTCACACTTTATTATGCTATTCTATATATTTCAGCTAATTTCACACTTTATTCTACTATTCTACTTTTGTCAGCTAATTTCACACTTTATTCTACTATTCTACTTTTTTCAGCTAATTTCACACTTTATTCTACTATTCTACTTTTTTCAGCTAATTTCACACTTTATTCTACTATTCTACTTTTTTCAGCTAATTTCACACATTATTATACTATTCTGATTTTTTCAGATAATTTCGCACATTATTATGCTATTCTACATTTTCAGCTAATTTCACACTTTCTGATACTATTCTACTTATTTCAGCTAATTTCACACTTCATTCTACTATTCTACTTTTTTAAAAACTAATTTCACACTTTATTATGCTATTCTACTTTTTTCAGCTAATTTCACACATTATTATGCTATTCTACATATTTCAGCTAATTTCACACTTTATTCTACTATTCTACTTTTTTCAGCTAATTTCACACATTATTATGCTATTCTACATATTTCAGCTAATTTCACATTTTATTCTACTATTCTACTTTTTCATCTAATTTCACACATTATGTAAAATTATTTCAGCTAATTTTACACTTTATTATACTATTCTACATATTTCACACTTTGTTATACTATTCCAATTGCTTCAGCTAATTTCACGCTTTCTTATACTATTCTAACATTTTCTACAATTCTACCTTTACATACAAATTTCTACAGTATTACACAACATTGTACCACTTCATGCTATTCTACTGTTTTCAGCTCATTTCACATTGTTTAGATATGTATTATTTGGCCCTTTTCAAGGTTTATTGTGTATAGATGGCTAAAGAGTGGCAGGAATGTGGGGAGAGAGAGGTATGTGGGAACGCCGTGTGACGACGGGCGGCAGAGGGCCCCCACACCGTATTTCCGCAGGAAATGCAGTTTTCTAGTTATTATTATTGGTGTGGGGGCCCAGAGGGCTCCCACACTATTGTTCTTCAAATCTTTATTATTATTATTATTATTATTATTATTATTATTATTTTTCTTCTTCCGTACGTTTTACGGTACCCCAAGGATCCTACAAATTTTGTCCTACAAAAACAAAACTTATATCACTAAATTCAGCTCATTGAGGACATTCCTGCTTAAATTCAACTTTTTTCTACTATTAATATTTTACAAATTATTCACTTTTTCTACAAATTTTTTCCCATTTGAAATACATTGTACAAACTTAAAATCTTTCTACAAAACTTCTACAAACATTCTACATTTTAAACTACTTCTACTACTACTACAGACTTCATTCAAACTTCAAATTGTACACAAAATATTAAACTATTAAACTCGTATTTAACTTTTTTAAAAATCTTTTACCGTTTTTAAACTATGAAGGCTCAAAGGTGAGAAGGGTTTTGATCAAAATTCAGGGTTTATAATGGGTGTGTATTGGACGGAATGTTTTGGGCCACAGTGGATGACATCATCAGCTAGAGTGTGGAGGAGAGAAAAAATTGGTCAAAAAATAAAACGTAAACTGCTCCTGTGGCCACAAATTTCACACTACAGACACGATTTATACATAAAAACGTAGGAAAATTTGTGAGCGTCGCATAGATACCACTGCTGAAGCTGTGAGTATTATAGTTTTGGCCTGACACACAGAGATTCCCCACCCACACCCCTCCACACCTCCATAGGCGGCAATGTTAATTTGAGAGGAGAAATTACCAGAAGCAGCAGGGAGCATCTGCTCTTTACCTGACGACCCAGACCAGAGTTTTTAACATTTCGCTCTCAAACTGGGCACAGAGCTGGTCGAGAAGTAGCCGCCGATCACAAATATTTCGGCTTTTGGATACGACACACCGTTTGGCATTTAATGTTGTCTGTTCGAGGCCCTTCATTTGCTTTCTCTCTCCCTCTCTCTGGGTATTTCCAACTGAAATTACACCAGGTGCATTAACTGCTCTGCTGATTAGGGCCCAGCAGTTGGTCCTGGTTGCTTGGCAACCTTAAGCCTGCCTGAGGGAGGAGAGGGGGGAGGGGCTATTTTCACTGTTGTTGATGTATCAAATGCTATATGTTTAATGTCGGCCATTTTATGCTTCTCTCTCACAGACACAAACACAGACAGTAACACAGACATGCACACACACACATCTAACTACTTACTACTAGTTGTTTCACCTACTTTCACACTTATACTATTCTACTTTTTTAAGCTAATTTCACACTTTTTTCTACTATTCTACTTTTTTCAGCTAATTTCACACTTTTTTCTACTATTCTACTGTTTTCAGCTAATTTCACACTTTATCATGCTATTCTACATTTTTCAGCTAATTTCACACATTATTATGCTATTCTACTTATTTCAGCTAATTTCACACTTCATTCTACTATTCTACTTTTGTCAGCTAATTTCACATATTATGCCATTCTACTTATTTCAGCTAATTTCACACTTTATTATACTATTCTACTTTTTTCAGCTAATTTTACACATTATCATGCTATTCTACTTTTTTCAGCTAATTTCACACTTTATTCTACTATCCTTCTTATTTCAGCTAATTTCACACTTTATTCTACTATTCTACTTTTTTTTCAACTAATTTCACACTTTAGTCTACTATTCTACTTTTTTCAGCTGATTTCACGCATTATTATGTTGTTCTACATATTTCAGCTAATTTCACACTTTATTATGGTATTCTACTTTTTTCAGCTAATTTCACACTTAATTCTGCTATTCTACATATTTCAGCTAATTTCACACTTTATTCTACTATTCTACATATTTCAGCTAATTTCACACTTTATTATGCTATTCTACTTTTTTCAGCTAATTTCACACATTATTATGCTATTCTACATATTTCAGCTAATTTCACACTTTATTATGCTATTCTACATTTTTCAGCTAATTTCACACTTTATTATGCTATTCTACTTTTTTCAGCTAATTTCACACTTTATTATGCTATTCTACATATTTCAGCTAATTTCACACTTTATTCTACTATTCTAATTACTTCAGCCAATTTCACACTTTCTTATACTATTCTAACATTTTCTACAATTCTACCTTTTCATACAAATTTTTACAGTATTACACAACATTGTACCACTGCATACTGTTCTACTGTTTTCAGATCATTTCACATTTTTTAGATATGCATTGTTTGGCCTTTTCACGCTTTATTGTATACAGACGGCGAAAGAGTGACAGGTATGTGGAAACGCCGTGCGACGACGGGCGGCAGAGGGCCCCCACACCGTATTTCCGCAGGAAATGCAGTTTTCTAGTTATTATTATTGGTGTGGGGGCCCAGAGGGCTCCCACACTATTGTTCTTCAAATCTTTATTATTATTATTATTATTATTATTATTGGTGTGGGGGCCCAGAGGGCTCCCACACTATTGTTCTTCAAATCTTTATTATTATTATTATTATTATTATTATTATTATTATTTTTCTTCTTCCGTACGTTTTACGGTACCCCAAGGATCCTACAAATTTTGTCCTACAAAAACAAAACTTATATCACTAAATTCAGCTCATTGAGGACATTCCTGCTTAAATTCAACTTTTTTCTACTATTAATATTTTACAAATTATTCAACTTTTTCTACAAATTTTTTCCCATTTGAAATACATTGTACAAACTTCAAATCTTTCTACAAAACTTCTACAAACATTCTACATTTTGAACTACTTCTACTACTACTACAGACTTCATTCAAACTTCAAATTGTACACAAAATATTAAACTATTAAACTCGTATTTAACTTTTTTTAAAATCTTTTACCGTTTTTAAACTATGAAGGCTCAAAGGTGAGAAGGGTTTTGATCAAAATTCAGGGTTTATAATGGGTGTGTATTGGACGGAATGTTTTGGGCCACAGTGGATGACATCATCAGCTAGAGTGTGGAGGAGAGAAAAAATCGGTCAAAAAATTAAACGTAAACTGCTCCTGTGGCCACAAATTTCACACTACAGACATGATTTATACATAAAAACGTAGGAAAATTTGTCAGCGTCGCATAGATACCACTGCTGAAGCTGTGAGTATTATAGTTTTGGCCTGACACACAGAGATTCCCCACCCACACCCCTCCACACCTCCATAGGCGGCAATGTTAATTTGAGAGGAGAAATTACCAGAAGCAGCAGGGAGCATCTGCTCTTTACCTGACGACCCAGACCAGAGTTTTTAACATTTCGCTCTCAAACTGGGCACAGAGCTGGTCGAGAAGTAGCCGCCGATCACAAATATTTCGGCTTTTGGATACGACACACCGTTTGGCATTTAATGTTGTCTGT